>LS990917.1:19232227-19587227 GCA_900464855.2 Musa schizocarpa
TTGCTCCGCTCACGTCGGTCAACGCGCACTCAAGAACAGCCCAAAAATTGGCCAAAACGTCCCAAAAACGGGCCAAAAATGGCTATTTTTGGCCGAGTGAGCGAGCGACAAGCGGCGTACAGCGAGCGAAGCGAGAGGCAGCACCGTCCCTGCTATACGAATGCCCCATCCAGCCCTGTGCCACCCGAGGGGTTCCAGGGTGCTGAGATGGCATACGTTTTTCTCCGTTCACGTCGGTCGTCGTGGCATGTAAGAACTACCCAAAAACTGGCCAAAACAGCAAAAAAACAGGCCAAAAAGGGCCATTTTTGGTTGACCGAGCGAGCGACGAGCGGCGGACAGCGAGCAAAGCGAGAGGCAGCACTGTCCTTGCTATACGAATACCCCATCCAGCCCTGAGCCACCCAGGGGGTTCCAAGGTGCTGAGATGGCTGACGTTTTGCGCTACTCACGTCGGTCGCCGCGGCATGCAAGAACAGCCCAAAAACTGGCCAAAAGGTCCCAAAACGGGCCAAAACTAGACACTTTTGGCCGAGCGAGTGAGCGGCAAGATACGAACAACGAGCGAAGCGAGAGGTAGCACCATCCCTGCTATACGAAGCCCCATCCAGCCCTGTGCCACCCGGGGGGTTCTAGGGTGCTGAGATGGCAGACGTTTTTCTCCGCTCACGTCGGTCACCGTGGCATGCAAGAACTGCCCAAAAACTGGCCAAAATGGCCATAAAAAGAGCTAAAACTGGCCATTTTTGGCTGAGCGAGCGAGCGGCGAGCTGCGAACAACGAGCAAAGCGAGAGGCAGCACAGTCCCTACTATACGAATACCCCATCCAGCCCTGTGCCACCCAGAGGGTTCCAGGGTGCTGAGATAGCTGACATTTTGCTCCACTGATGTCGGTCGCCGCGGCACGCAAGAACTGCCCAAAAACTGGCCAAAACTGTCCAAAAACGGGCCAAAACTGGCCATTTTTTCCCGAGCAAGCGAGTGGCGGACAGCGAGCGAAGCGAGAGGCAGCACCGTCCCTGCTATACGAATGCCCCATATAGCCCTGTGACACACGGAGGGTTCCAAGGGTCTGAGATGGATTAAGTCGGTCGCTGCGGCACATAAGAAATGCCCAAAAACTGGCCAAAACGGTCCAAAAACGGGCCAAAACTAGCAATTTTTCGCTGAGCGAGCGAGGGGCGAGCGGTAGACAGTTAGTGAAGCGAGAGGCAGCACCATCCCTGCTATACGAAGCCCCATCCAACCCTGTGCCACCCGGGGGGTTCCAGGGTGCTGAGATGGCAGACGTTTTTCTCCGCTCACGTCGGTCGCCGTGGCATGCAAGAACTGCCCAAAAACTGGCCAAAACGGCCAAAAAAGGGGCCAAAACTGGCCATTTTTGGCTGAGCGAGTGAGCAGCAAGCGGCGGACAGCGAGCAAAGCGAGAGGCAGCACCGTCCCTGCTATACGAATACCCCATCCAGCCCTGTGCCAGCCGGGGGGGTTCAAGGGTGCTGAGATGGTTGACGTTTTGCTCCGCTTACGTCGGTCGCTGCGGCACACAAGAACAGCCCAAAAACTGGCGAAAACGTCCCAAAAACGGGCCAAAACTGGCCATTTTTGGCCGGGTGAGCGAGCGGCGAGCGGCGGACTGCGAGCGAAGCGAGAGGCAGCACTGTCTCTGCTATACGAATGCCCCATCTAGCCCTGTGCCACCCATGGGGTTCCAGGGCGCTGAGATGCCTGAAGTTTTGCTCCGCTCACGTCGGTCGCCGCAGCACGCAAGAACAGCCCAAAAACTACACAAAACAGCCCGAAAACGGGCCAAAACTGGCCATTTTTGGCTGAGCGAGCGAGCGGCGAGCATCGGACAACGAGCGAAGCGATAGGCAGCACAGTCCCTGCTATACGAATGCCCCATCTAGCCTGTGCCACCCGGGGGGTTCCAGGGTACTGAGATGGCTGACGTTTTGCTCCGCTCACGTCGGTCGCAGTGGCACGCAAGAACTGCCCAAAAATTGGCCAAAACGGCCCAAAAACGGGCCAAAACTGGCATTTTTGGCTGAGCGAGTGAGCGGCGAGCAGCGGACAGCGAGCGAAGCGAGAGGCAACACCGTCCCTGCTATACAAATGCCCCATCCATCCCCGTGCCACCCGGGGGGTTCTAGGGTGCTAAGATGGCTAACGTTTTGCTCCGCTCACGACGTGTAACATCCCTAATTTTCTGAATTTTCGTATAAGTTTCTAGTGATAATGTAAGTATCTATTTCAAATTTGACAAAAGAGCTAGAGTATGAATCAGAGATAACTTATTCTTAAGATTTGGGGGATTTGTTCAAACAAGAATCTGAGGACCTATGTGTAAACCCTGAGGAACAAATCGCGAATATAATAAAAACAAGGACTAAACTGCAAAACATGCAAAATAACAAATCCCACCGCTTAAGCCACTCTGCCTTCGTTCTTAAGGAACCAGAGAAGGCAGCTGCTGTGTGGAAGAACAGAGAAAGAAAGAAAGAAGAAGAGAAAAGAAAGGGAGAAGAAGAAGAAGAAAAATTGGGGCTTTGAGGTTTCTTACTCAATCTTCTCAATTGGGGGCCAAAAATTCTCAAAGGCAAGTGTTCTAACCCCATCCTATAGAATATTAGCTTCTGTTCTTATGTTGGTTCAAAAAGATCTGAAAGATTTCCATTTAGAACCGGAAATGTCTCTCTTTGGACATAGAACCAAGGATTCTGAAATTTTTCGGTAAACTGACCCCTATATACTGTTCCAGCTATAATTTTTGGTACGAAAAGCAGATTTGGGCAGGACCTAGTTTGTTTGAAAAAAGACTCTTATATCTTTCTTTTGACAAAGATTTTGAAGATTTTGAACACCGACTACTTACCCAAACATCTGTTTCTAATGAGCCAATAGATGCTGCAAAACAGGGATAAAAATTTCTGACCTTTCGATACTAAAATACTTATAAGTTCCTGTTGCAAATTCTAAATTATACCAAACTGACTTCGTCCAAAACTAGACTTGAAAACCTTTCTTTTGACATATAGTTTGAAAATTTTGGAATTCAAATGCCTACCCTATTATCTGTTGAATCCGACCCTATGTATTCTGCAAAACAGTGATTGTGTTTTTGACCTTGCGTTACCAAATCAAAGGTAACTCCTTGTTGCAAACCATGATTCATACGAAACTTGTTTCAACAGAAAGCAGATTGATATATCTTTCAACAATAGCTTTCTTAAGGGTATTGGAGCATAATTGATAATCTGAAGTATTTGTTCTATGTGCCACTGGAATTCTGTCAGAAATCGAGCTTCGGTCGATTTCGCGTATTCTGTTTCATTCCTTTGGAAATTGAATTCATCTAACCTTCTTATTTGAATTGAGCTAAATATGATTGCTTGGAATCCTAGTATACCCTTGCTTTCATTTCATTCTAAATCTGAATACATTGGTGAGAAAATTGTTGCTTGCATCGTATTGTCTCGTAAAGGCACATATACGTTTTGTTGTTCCGCGTGTGCTTCCGATATATGCTACTTATTGATCAAACTGCCCTCTTGTACTCTGGTGTTTGTGGGATTTATGTGGACCTTTGCCAGAAATGGTAAAGGGTATGTGTTTAGAGCCTGCGATGCTCTGCCGGCCCCCTCTGGCTTCACCTAGACGTGGGTGGATGGAGCTCCCAGATGTGGGAGACTTCTGTCTGGTGGTCATTCCGAAATGGATGAATCACATTCTGTCTGTGGTCCCACTACACCTTCTGTATGTTTGATATGATATCCAGAGCTTTGGTTATGTGTTTCTGTTCATACTTTGGATAAGAATGATATGAATTTTAAAGGCAAGGAATTGGCTAATCAAACACATTTCCTATGCAATCTCTTCTGGAACTAGTACTAATATGTGGTACGATCCTTGGGTGAATGGGAAGAGTATATTTCAATTATATGGTGACAGAATACGAAAAGATCTTGGGGCTCCCAAAGATTGGAAGGTTTCTGAGTTCATTGCTAACGGTACCTGGTGTCTCCCTTATCCTATTTCTCCCGAAATGTTATCACTTTGGCCGACTATTATAGCTATTCCAATCAGGAACAACTCTTCAGATATACTTATTTGGCCTCATGACAATGGCAAATTTAGTACCACATCCGCATGGAATCAAATTAGGCAAAGAAATAACAAATGGGTCCCAAGCAGTTGGACATGGGATCGACCGGGATCACAAAGACATTTCTTATGTACATGGCAGACCCTTCTTAATAAACTACCTACAATAGACAATATGAAAAGAAGAGGTATTTATCATGTTAACCGATGCTCCCTTTGTATGCAACAAGAAGAAACTGTTGACCACCTCTATTTTGCTTGTGTTTATACAAAATGGATATGGAAGGAGATTCTCCAGCAATTTGAACTCAATAGACTGCCGCAACCAAACTTGCACCAAGAACTAGGCGACCTCATGCAATGTTTCTCAAGGAAAGGGCCTCTCACACAACTGGCAAAGGTTACTTTCAGATGCGCTATTTGGTAGATGTGGAAGGAGAGATGTAATAGAATCTTTGAATGTCAACACACAAACAATGCTCAGCTATTGAAAGAGATTATTAGAGACTCAAGATCCTGTATGGAGCAAGATCTCAAAACGAAGCACTTTACCCAAAGAGAAAAAGATATTTTTATCAAATTTAATTTTACTATTAGCTAAAGATCATGGGAATGATGCCAAATTATGTACCCACAGGTAGTTTTGATATATCTGGATAAACATTTTCTATGTTGATTATAATTAGGAGTTATAGTCTACAGCATGTGTAGTCATAACTATCGCATTCGAACTCCATGAGTTACTTGGCTTTGTCTATGACCTGTATAGATAAAGCTATTTGTAAAAACTTTACACATAATCAATTTACTTTTACTTACAAAAAAAAAAATGATATGAATGCAACGTCAAAGACGACGTTTGAGCTTTTGTTCGGTATTTGTTATTGATATGCTTCGAACTGGTTCATTCATTGTTGATATGCTTTGAAATATTCCATACGTCATTGATATGCTCCGAGACATTCCATATGCCATTGATAAGCTCCGATTTTATTTCATTTGTCATTGATATGCTCTAATTACTCTATGCCCCTTCTATTATGAACCAATTATGTATGATTGAAATGACAATTGTGATTCTGCACCTAATGATATTACGTCTATGAATTCGTATGTTCTGCCTTGCATTTTGAAACTTTATCTCTTTGGAAATTGTCCTCTTTTGACATGGATATGTTAGTCACTTGTTGAGCTCTTTATGCTCACCTCGTTGTTGTATAAATTTTTCAGGATAGCGTATCGCTTGCTTAAATGTTAAGATGGGGCCGAGGCAGTAGAAAGTTAGAAGATTTTGGGCAGATCTTTATTAGCATATATGTACTTGTTGTGTGAGCCACTCTATATCTAATCAAATGTTGACGATGAATCCAAACTTGTGGATTTTGTGTATGTTAAAGGATCTCTCATGTTTAGGATTTTGGAAAGTTAAGTTAAATTTGTGTAATGACATGACTTATGGTAAACGTTGGTTTGGTGACTGCTTAGATTTCCCCACTTGTAAATTTATACTGGGGTTATTATTTTGATGAGAGGAGTTCAGATCGTATGAAATTTCGAGTGATGCGTGGTATGTTTGTGAACTGCACAGGGTTTATAAATTGTAGACTATAGAGGTGAAATTTTGTTCTGTATGTTTTCTTAGTGACCTCAAATGTGTGTTTAGATCCTGGATTGATTTGTTTTCTTGAGTTTTAAATATTATGGATATTTTTGAGGGAGCGTGACAGAGGTGGTATCAGAGCCTGATTTGAGAATCACTAAGAATATTTTTTTGAGGTTTTTTTTACTATCATTTAGAGATTGATCAAAGAAAATATTTTTTGATGTTTTAGGAAGCAAGGATGACGAGATCATCTGGTTCTCCTGTTGCATCTACTGCTGATCAATTGAGTGGTATCATGCGGACTTTGGAGACTATGGCACAAGTGATGCAACAACAACAACAACAACATGTCCAACCTGGAAGAAATGATGAAACAGGGACATCAAACCAATTGGGGTTAGGAATTGAACAGTTCAAGAAGCTTAGTCCTCCCAGCTTTAGTGGTGAGTCTGATCCAATGGCAGCAGAATGGTGGATGCTGCAGATAGAGAAAATATTTAACGTCTTAAATTACCCTGATGATCAGAAAGTTTCTTTTGCTACCTTTATCTTTGGAAGGAGAATTTGGTTTTCTTGGTGGAGAATGATTAAGAGGATTTTCGAAGTCAAACATGAGCCAATGACATGGAAGGCATTCAAAGAGAGGTTTAACGATAAATATTTTCCAGATTGTATAAGAGATAAAAAAGAATTGGAGTTCTTGAATCTTATTCAGGGAAATATGATGGTTGCAAAGTATGAATCTAAATTCACTGAGCTCTCTAGGTTTGCCACCCATATGACTGATGATGAATCAAGAAAAGCAAAAAGGTTTGAAAGGGGATTATGGTAGGCAATAAGAAGTCGAATGTCACCTTAAAGCTACAAACATATCTAAAAAGCGGTAGAAAGAGCTTTGAAAATTGAAAGAGACATGGATGAAATTCAAGAAATCATTGGCAAGAACAAAGGGACAAATTCATTAGCAAAAGCATGAGAGAAAATGAATATGAAGCTAGTAACAAGAGGTTTAAGACATCTAGATTTGAAAAAGGAAACCACTGCGGAGGACTAGGTCATGTGTAAGATGTGGATTAAATCATGAAACAAGTCAGTGTTTTTGGGTGACTGGAGCATGTTTTGTTTGTGGAAAGTTGGATCATCAAATAAAAGATTGCCTGTGAGGGAAGAAGAAAAGAGCCTTTGTCTCCTAGACCCTCGCCCATGCTAGAGTGTATGCGTTATCACTTGAACAAGATTCAAAAACTTCTAAATTCGTGGTTGAAGGTATTCTTCATGTTTCTAAGAGAAATGCAAAAGTTTTGTTTGATCCCGGCTCCAACTTATCTTTTGTTTCACAATACTTTGCTTGTCACTTGGATATTCTACCTAGACCCCTGGATTATATGTTATATGTAACAACTGCTGTTGGAGATTCATTGGCAACAAACTTGGTTTACCCGTCTTGTTTGATTTCTATTGGAGAACACGAATTCCTTGCTGATTTGATTCTCCTAGAGATCCAGGGTTTTGATGTTATACTTGGCATGGATTGGTTATCTTCTCATCACGCTAGTATTGATTGTTACAAAAAAAAATAATTACTTTTTGCATACCAGATCAGCCTATATTTTTCTTTGAGGGCATTAGGCATGATTTGCCTCCTTGCTTGATATCAACACTTCAAGCTTATCGTCTTATGCAAAAAGGTTGTTTTTGTTATATGGTGTGTGTAAAGGAGCATTCAAATCAGGAAACCCACCTAGATGAAATTTCAGTGGTCAAAGAATTTCTGATGTATTCCTAGACGACTTGCTGGTTTACCTCTAGATGAGAGAGGGTGAATTTGCTATTGATCGGTCCCCAATTACAACCCCAATATCTAAGCCTCCCTACAGAATGGCACCACTCGAGCTAGAGGAATTAAAAAGCAAGTACAAGAATTATTAGATAAGGGTTTCATACGACCCAGTGTATCTCCATGGGGTACTCGGTACTATTAGTGAAGAAGAAGGATGGAACATTGAGGCTTTGTATTGATTATAGACAGTTGAATCGGTGACCATAAAAAAACAAGTATCCCATACCTAGAATTGACGATTTGTTTGATCAACTGCAGGTGGTGCACAAGTATTCTCTAAGATTGACTGAGGGAGGTTACTATCAGTTGAAGATCAAGGAGGAGGATATTTCAAAAATAGCTTTCAGAACTCGATATGGTCATTATGAATTCTTGGTGATGCCTTTTGGTTTGACAAACGCCCTTGCAGCTTTTATGGAACTAATGAATAAGATATTTCAACCGCTCTTGGATATCTGTGTAATTATATTTATTGATGACATATTGGTGTATTCAAGGAGTAATCAGGAGTATGAGGAACACTTGAGAAATGTATTGTCCATACTAAGAGAAAAGAAGTTGTATGCAAAGTTCAGCAAATGTGAATTTTGGTTGAATGAAGTTGCTTTCTTAGGCCATGTTATTTCAGGGAAGGGTATATCTGTTGATCCAAGGAAAATAGAAGCTGTAGTTGAATGGGAAGTACCAACAAATGTAACAGAAGTTAGAAGCTTCTTGGGCATGGCAGGTTATTACAGGGGAGATTTGTGGAGGGATTTTTCTCGAATCGCTCAACCTCTCACCAAACTCACTAAGAAGAATATGAAATTTGTATGGGGTGATGATTGTGAGCAAAGTTTTCAAGAGTTTAAAAAGAAGATTGATGAGTGCCCTATTCTCACTATTCCAAGTGGTAGTGATGAGTTTGTAGTTTATCTTGATGCTTCAAGGAAGGGCTTAGGATGTGTTTTGATGCAGGAAGGGAGAGTAATTGCTTAAGCTTCTAGGCAACTTAAAGGTTATGAATTGAATTATCCAACTCATGACTTGGAATTGGCAGCAATTATTTTTGCTCTAAATATTTGGAGACATTATTTGTATGGTCGACAGTTTGAAATCTTTCTTGATCACAAGAGTTTAAAATATATTTTCACTGAGAAAAGAGTTAAATATGAGACAAATGAAGATGGATAGAACTTCTCGAAGGATTATGATTGTGCCATCCGTTATCACCCAGGCAAAGCCAATGTTGTAGCTGATGTACTTAGTAGGAAATCTACAAGTTTTATGGCTAGTTTGGTCGTGAAGCAATGGAAGTTGTTAGAAGAAAATTTTGATGTGAAAGCTTTGAGGAAAGAGCAAGACTCGATGATATTGATGGCCTCCATTCAAGTGCAATCTGATCTTATTCAACAAATTAAGGAAGGAAAATTACGAGATCCACGTTTAATCTACTTGAGAAATGAAGTAAAAAGGGGATTGAAGCCAAAATTTCAAGTTTCAAAGGATGGCCTATTGAGATTTGGGGAAAGGGTATGTGTGCCAAATGAGCCAGATATCAAGAGTCAAATCCTAGAGGAGAGTCATACTTCAAAGTACGCCATGCATCCAGGGAGAACTAAGATGTATAGGGATATCCAAAGTCTTTATTGGTGGGAAGGCATGAAGAAGGAAATTGCAATGTATGTTTCAAAATGTTTAACTTGTCAGCAAATCAAAGTAGAACACCAAAGACCTGGAGGGTTGTTGCAACCTTTAGATATTCCTGAATGGAAATGGGAATGTATTACCATGGATTTTGTTTCGGAACTACCCAGAACCTCTAGGAAGCATGATGCTATTTGGGTTATCATTGATAGGTTAACAAAATCTGCGCATTTCCTACCAATTAATATGACTTATTCGCTTGACAGACTTGCAGATTTATATGTCAATGAAATAGTAAGACTTCATGGTATTCCAAAGGAGGTCATCTCTGATAGAGATTCCATATTTCTTTCTAGATTCTGGAGAAGATTACAGGAGTCGATGGGCACTAAAGTTAAGTTTAGTACTGCATATCATCCTCAGACTGATGGTCAGTCAGAAAGAACAATTCAAACACTTGAGGATCTGCTTAGAGCCTATGTTATGGATTGGAAGGGTGAATGGGATAAAGATATTTCACTTATTGAGTTCACTTATAATAATAGTTATCATTCAAGTATTCAAATGGCTCCTTACGAAGCTTTATATGGGCGAAAGTGCATAACACCTATATGTTGGGAGGAAGTTGGTGACAGAAAGCTGTTAGCATCGGACAAAGTACAAGAAACTACCGAGAAAATTCAAGTTATAAGGAAAAGGTTAAAAACTGCTCAGAGTCGTCAAAAGAGTTATGCCGACAATAGAAGACGAGACATTGAGTTTGAAATCGAAGATTTTGTATTCTTAAAAGTCTCCCCTTCCAAAGGCATTATAAGGTTTGGGAAGAAAGGAAAGTTAAGCCCAAGATTTATTGGACCTTTTGAGGTTCTTGAGAGGGTTGGTTTTGTCGCTTATAGGATTGCCTTGCCACCAGCATTGTGCCATGTTCATGATATATTTCATGTCTCGATGATTAGGAAATATATATATGACCCTTCTCACATCATTAAGTATGAGCTGGTGGAGATCGATAAAGATTTATCTTATGTGGAAGAGCCTATTCAGATTGTTGACAAGAAAGAAAAAGTCCTAAGGAATCGGGTCATCCCAATGGTTCAAGTAATTTAGAGACATCATCTGGAGAGGAAATAACTTGGGAGCTAGAGGAGGAAATGATAAAGGTGTACCCCCGTCTTTTCATCGATAGAGGTACGATAAATTTAGAGGACTAAATTTTTCTTTTAAGGGGGGGAGAGTGTAACATCCCTCATTTTCTGAATTTTCGTATAAGTTTCTAGTGATAATGTAAGTATCAATTTCAAATTTAACAAAAGAGCTAGAGTATGAATCAGAGATAACTTATTCTTAAGATTTGGGGGATTTGTTCAAACAAGAATCTGAGGACCTATGTGTAAACCCTGAGGACCAAATCGCGAATATAATAAAAACAAGGACTAAACTGCAAAACACACAAAATAACAAATCACACCGCTTAAGCCACTCTGCCTTCATTCTTAAGGAACCAGAGAAGCCAGCTGCTATGTGGAAGAACAGAGAAAGAAAGAAAGAAGAAGAGAAAAGAAAGGGAGAAGAAGAAGAAGAAAAATTGGGGCTTTGAGGTTTCTTACTCAATCTTCTCAATTGGGGGTCAAAAATTCTCAAAGGCAAGTGTTCTAACCCTATCCTATAGATTATTAGCTTCTGTTCTTATGTTGGTTCAAAAAGATCTGAAAGATTTCCATTTAGAACCGGAAATGTCTCTCTTTGGACATATAACCAAGGATTCTGAAATTTTTCGGTAAACTGACCCCTATATAATGTTCCAGCTATAATTTTTGGTACGAAAAGCAGATTTGGGCAGGACCTAGTTTGTTTGAAAACAGACTCTTATATCTTTCTTTTGAAATAGATTTTGAAGATTTTGAACACCGACTACTTACCCAAACATCTGTTTCTAATGAGCCAATAGATGCTGCAAAATAGGGATCAAAATTTCTGACCTTTAGATACTAAAATACTTATAAGTTCCTGTTGGAAATCCTAAATTATACCAAACTGACTTCGTCCGAAATTAGACTTGAAAACATTTCTTTTGAAATATAGTTTGAAAATTTTGGAATTCAAATGCCTACCCTATTATCTGTTGCATCCGACCCTATGTATTCTGCAAAACAGTGATTGTGTTTTTGACCTTGCGTTACCAAATCAAAGGTAACTCCTTGTTGCAAACCATGATTCATACGAAACTTATTTCAATAGAAAACAGATTGATATATCTTTCAACAACAGATTTATTAAGGGTATTGGAGCATAATTGATAATCTGAAGTATTTGTTCTATGTGCCACTGAAATTCTGTCAGAAATCGAGCTTCGGTCGATTTCGTGTATTCTGTTTCATTCCTTTGGAAATTGAATTCATCTAACCTTCTTAATTGAATTGAGCTAAATATGATTGCTTGGAATCCCAGTATATCCTTGCTTTCATTTCATTCTAAATTTAATATATATTGGTGAGAAAATTGTTGCTTGCATCGTATTGTCTCGTAAAGGCACATGTACGTTTTGTTGTTCCGCGTGTGCTTCCGATATATGCTACTTATTGATCAAACTGCCCTCTTGTACTCTGGTGTTTGTGGGATTTATGTGGACCTTTGCCAGAAATGGTAAAGGGTATGTGTTTAGAGCCTGCGATGCTCTGCCGGCCCCCTCTGGCTTCACCTAGACGTGGGTGGATGGAGCTCCCAGACGTGGGAGACTTCTGTCTGGTGGTCATTCAGAAATAGATGAATCACATTCTGTCTGTGGTCCCACTACACCTTCTGTATGTTTGATATGATATCCAGAGCTTTGGTTATGTGTTTCTGTTCATGCTTTGGATAAGAATGATATGAATGCAACATCAAAGACGACGTTTGAGCTTTTGTTCGGTATTTGTTATTGATATGCTTCGAACTAGTTCATTCTTTGTTGATATGCTTCGAAATATTCCATACGCCATTGATATGCTCCGAGACATTCCATATGCCATTGATAAGCTCCGATTTTGTTTCATTTGTCATTGATATGCTCCAATTACTCTATGCCCCTTCTGTTATGAACCAATTATGTATGATTGAAATGACAATTGTGATTCTGCACCTAATGATATTACGTCTATGAATTCGTATGTTCTGCCTTGCATTTTGAAACTTTATCTCTTCGGAAATTGTCCTCTTTTGACATGGATATGTTAGTCACTTGCTGAGCTCTTTATGCTCACCCCGTTGTTGTATAAAATTTTCAGGATAGCGTATCGCTTGCTTAAATGTTAAGATGGGGCCAAGGCAGTAGAAACTTAGAAGATTTTGGGCAGATCTTTATTAGCATATATGTAATTGTTGTGTGAGCCACTCTGTATCTAATCAAATGTTGACGATGAATCCAAACTTGTGGATTTTGTGTATGTTAAAGGATCTCTCATGTTTAGGATTTTGGAAAGTTAAGTTAAATTTGTGTAATTACATGACTTATGGTAAACGTTGGTTTGGTGACTGCTTAGATTTCCCCACTTGTGAATTTATACTGGGGTTATTATTTTGATGAGAGGAGTTTAGATCGTATGAAATTTCGAGTGATGCGTGGTATGTTTGTGAACTGCACAAGGTTTATAAATTGTAGACTGTAGAGGTGAAATTTTGTTCTGTATGTTTTCTTAGTGACCTCAAATGTGTGTTTGGATCCTGGATTGATTTGTTTTCTTGAGTTTTAAATATTATGGATATTTTTGAGGGAGCGTGACAGAGGTGGTATCAGAGCCTGATTTGAGAATCACTGAGCGAGCGAGCGGCGAGCGGCGGAGAGCGAGCGAAGCGAGAGGCAGCACCGTCCCTACTAAACGAATGTCCCATCTAGCCCTGTGCCATCCGGGGGGTTCAAAGGTGCTGAGATTGCTGACGTTTTGCTCCGCTCACGTCGGTCGTCATGGCACGCAAGAACTGGCCAAAACGGCCCAAGAACGGGCGAAAACTAGCCATTTTTTGTTGAGAGAGCGAGCGGCGGACAGCGAGCGAAGCGAGAGGCAACACCGTCCCTGCTATACGGATGCAACATCTAGCCCTATGCCACCCGAGGAGTTCCCGAGAGCTGAGATGGCTGATATTTTGCTCCGCTTACGTCGGTCACCGCGGCATGCAAGAAAAAAACTGGCCAAAATTGGCCATTTTTGGCTAAGCGAGAGAGGGGCGAGCGGCGAACAACGAGCGAAGCGAGAGGCGGCACCTTCCCTGCTATATGAATGCCCCATCCAGCCCTGTGCCTCCCGGGGGGTTCCAGGGAGCTGAGATGGCTGAAGTTTTGCTCCGCTCACATCGATCGTCGTGGCACGCAAGAACAGCCCAAAAACTGGCCAATACGTCCAAAAAAGGCTAAAAAATGGGCCAAAATTGGCCATTTTTGGCTGAGCGAGCTATCGGCGAGCGGCGGTCAGCGAGCGAAGCGATAGGCAACACCATCATTGCTATACGAATGCCCCATCCAGCCCTGTACCACTCGGAGGGTTCCAGGGTGCGGAGATGGCGGACGCTTTGCTCCGCTCATGTCGGTTACCGTTGCACGCAAGAACTGCCCAAAAAGTGGCCAAAACGGCCGAAAAGGGGCAAAAACTGACCATTTTTGGCTGAGCGAGTGAGCGGCGGGCGGCGGACAGCGAGCAAAGCGAGAGGCAACAACGTCCGTGCTATACGAATGCCCCATCCAGTCCTGTGCCACCCAGGGGGTTCCAGGGTGCTGAGATGGCTGACGTTTTGCTCTTCTCACATCGGTCACCTCGGCCGTAAAACTAGCCAAAACGGCCCTAAAACGGGACAAAACTAACCATTTTTGGTTGAGCGAGTGAGCGGCGAGCGGCGGACAGCGATCGAAACTAGAGGTAGCACCATCCCTGCTATACAAATGCCCCATCCAACCTTGTCCCACCCGGGGGGTTCCAGGGTGTTGAGATGGTTGACGTTTTGCTCCGTCCACGTTGGTCGTCGCGGCACGCAAAACTGTCCAAAAACTGGCCAAAACAGCCCAAAAACGTGCCAAAACTGGCCATTTTTTAACGAGTGAGCAAGCGGCAAGTGGCGGAAAGCGAGCAAAGCGAGAGGCAGCACCGTCCCTGCTATACGAATGTCCAATGCAGCCTTGTGCCACTTGGGGGCTTCTAGGGTGCTGATATGGCTGACGTTTTGCTTTGCTCACGTCGGTCACCACGGCACGCAAGAAGAGCCCAAAAACTGGCCAAAACAACCAAAAAAGGGCCAAAACTAGCCATTATTGGCTGAGCGAGTGAGCGGTGAGCGGCGGGCAACGAGCGAAGCGAGAGGTAGCACCGTCTCTTCTATAAGAATGCCCTATACAGCCTTGTGCCACCCGGGGGGTTCCAAGGTGCTATGATGGTTGACGTTTTGCTCCGCTCATGTTGGTCGCCGCGGCATGCAAGAACTGCCCAAAAACTGGCCAAAATGTCTCAAAAATGGGCCAAAAATGGCTAATTTTGGCCTAGCGAGCGAGTGGCGAGCGGCAGACAGCGAGAGGCAGCACCGTCCCTGCTATACGAATGCCCCATCCAGCCCTGTGCCACCCGGGGGGTTCCAGGGTGTAACATCCCATTAGTCCCACATCGAAAGTGGGCAATGTGTATGATTAGCTTATAAGGGCCTGATGAGTGTACTACGTTAACTCCCGCTTAAGCATTTTGGCCCACGGTTGAAGGACCAAAATGGAGTTATTGGCCAGTTGGCTCATTAGACTCGGGTCGTGACATTTGGCATCAGAGCCGACCTAGCATTTGGGCAGGGTGAGAGGGCTCAAGTAGGAAACGGCTACCGGTGGATGGAGTCAGAGAACTCATCACGGCGTGGAGCCACCACTTAGTTAATTCTCACATGCACTATGCTAGGGTTCAATCTGGGTTATGTCGGGCCTTGACGAGGACGTAAAGCTAATTGAGTTGGGGATATTGTAACATCCCATTAGTCCCACATCGAAAGTGGGCAATGTGTATGATTAGCTTATAAGTGCCTGATGAGTGTGCTACGTGAACTCCTTCTTAAGCATTTTGCCCCGCAGTTGAAGGACCAAAATGGAGTTATTGGCCATTTGGCTCATCAGACTCGGGTCGTGACATAGGGTGCTGAGATGGCTGACGTTTTGCTCCGCTCACGTAGGTCGCCGCGACACACAAGAACAGCCCAAAAACTAGCCAAAACAGCCTAAAAACTCGCCAAAACTAGCCATTTTTGGCTGAGCGAGCGAGCGGCGAGCGGCGGACAGCGAGCGAAGCGAGAGGCAACACCATCCCTGCTATACGAATGCCCCATCCAGCCCTGTACCACCCGGAGGGTTCCAGGGTGCTGAGATGGCGGACGTTTTGCTCCGCTCACGTCGGTCACCGTTGCACGCAAGAACGTCCCAAAGAGTGGCCAAAACGGCCGAAAAGGGGCCAAAACTGGCCATTTTTGGGTGAGCGAGCGAGCGGCGAGCGGCGGACATCGAGCAAAATGAGAGGCAGCACCGTCCTTGCTATACGAATGCCAAATCCAGTCCTGTGCCACCCGGGAGGTTCTAGGGTGCTGAGATGGCTGACGTTTTGCTCTTCTCACATCGGTCATCGCGACACGCAATAACAGCCCCAAAACTAGCCAAAACGGCCCGAAAATGGGTCAAAACTAGCCATTTTTGGCTGAGTGAGCGAGCGGCGAGTGGCGGACAGCGATCGAAGCTAGAGGCAGCACTGTCCCTACTATACGAATGCCCCATCCAGCCTTGTCCCACCCGGGGGGTTCCACGGTGCGGAGATGGTTGATGTTTTGCTCCATCCACGTCGGTCGCCGTCGCATGCATGAACTGCCTAAAAACTGGCCAAAACGGCCCAAAAATGGGCTAGAACTGGCCATTTTTGCCTGAGTGAGTGAGCGGCGAGCGACGGACAACGAGCGAAGCGAGGGTCAGCACCGTCCCTGCTATACGAATGCCCCATCCAGCCTTGTGTGACCCGGGGGATTCCAGGGGGCTGAGATGGCTGAAGTTATGCACCGCTCACGTCGGTCGCCGCGGCACGCAAGAACTGCCCAAAAATTGGCCATAACGGCCCAAAAATGGACCAAAACTAGCCATTTTTCGCTGAGCGAGCGAGCAGCAAGCGGCAGAGAGAGAGCGAAGCGAGAGGCAGCACCATCCCTGCTATACGAAGCCCCATCCAGCCCTGTGCCACCCGGGGGGTTCTAGGGTGCTGAGATGGCAGACGTTTTTCTCCGCTCACTTCGGTCACCGTGGCATGCAAGAACTGCCCAAAAACTAGCCAAAATGGCCAAAAAAAGAGCGAAAACTGGCCATTTTTGGCTGAGCGAGCGAGCGGCGAGCTGCGGACAGCGAGCAAAGCGAGAGGCAGCACCGTCCCTGCTATACGAATACCCCATCCAGCCCTTTGCCACCCGGAGGGTTCCAGGGTGTTGAGATGGCTGACATTTTCTCCGCTCACGTCGGTCGCCGCGGCACGCAAGAACTGCCCAAAAACTAGCCAAAACGGCCAAAAAATGGGCCAAAACTGGCCATTTTTTCCCAAGCAAGCGAAGCGGCGGACAGCGAGCGAAGCGAGAGGCAGCACCGTCCCCGCTATACGAATGCCCCATCTAGCCCTGTGCCACACGGAAGGTTCCAGGGGTCTGAGATGGATGAAGTTATGCACCTCTCACATCGGTCGCCGCGGCACGTAAGAAATGCCCAAAAACTGGCCAAAACGGCCCAAAACCGGGCCAAAACTAGCAATTTTTCGCTGAGCGAGCAAGTGGCGAGCGGCGGACAGCGAGCGAAGCGAGAGGCAGCACCATCCTTGCTATACGAAGCCCCATCCAGCCCTGTGCCACCCGAGGGGTTCCAGGGTGCTAAGATGGCAGACGTTTTTCTCCGCTCACGTCGGTCGCCGTGGCATGCAAGAACTAACAAAACGGCCAAAAAATGGGCCAAAACTGGCCATTTTTGGCTAAGCGAGTGAGCGGCAAGCGGCAGATAGCGAGCAAAGCTAGAGGTAGCACCGTCCCTACTATACGAATACCCCATTCAGCCCTGTGCCACCCGGGGGGTTCCAAGGTGCTGAGATGGTTGACGTTTTGCTCCGCTCACGTCGGTCGCTGCGGCACACAAGAACCGCCCAAAAACTGGCCAAAACATCCCAAAAACGGGCTAAAACTGACCATTTTTGGTCGGGCGAGCGAGCGGAGAGCGGCGGACAGCGATCGAAGCAAGAGGCAGCGCCGTCTCTGCTATACGAATGCCACATCCAACCCTGTGCCACCCGCGGGGTTCCAGGGTGCTGAGATGGCTGACGTTTTGCTCCGCTCACATCGGTCACCGCAGCACGCAAGAACAACCCAAAAACTACAGAAAACAACCCAAAAACGGGCCAAAACTGACCATTTTTGGCTGAGCGAGCGAGCGGCGAGCGTCGGACAACGAGCGAAGCGAGGGGCAGCACCGTCCCTGCTATACGAATGCCCCATCCAGCCCTGTGTCACCCGGGGGATTCCAGGGGGCTGAGATGGCTGAAGTTATGCAACGCTCACGTCGGTCGCCGCAGCACGCAAGAACTGCCCAAAAATTGGCCATAACGGCCCAAAAATGGACCAAAACTAGCCATTTTTCGCTGAGCGAGTGAGCGGCAAGCGGCAGAAAGCGAGCGAAGCGAGAGGCAGAACCATCCCTGCTATACGAATCCCCATCTAGCCCTATGCCACCCGGGGGGTTCTAGGGTGCTGAGATGGCAGACGTTTTTCTCCGCTCACTTCGGTCACCGTGGCATGCAAGAACTACCCAAAAACTGGCCAAAATGGCCAAAAAAAGAGCGAAAACTGGCCATTTTTGGCTGAGCGAGCGAGCGGCGAGCTGCAGACAGCGAGCAAAGCGAGAGGCAACACCGTCCCTGCTATACGAATACCCCATCCTGCCCTTTGCCACCCGAAGGGTTCCAGGGTGCTGAGATGGCGGACATTTTCTCCGCTCACGTCGGTTGCCGCAGCACGCAAGAACTGCCCAAAAACTGGCCAAAACGGCCAAAAAATGGGCCAAAACTGGCCATTTTTTCCCGAGCAAGCGAGCGGTGGACAACGAGCGAAGCGAGAGGCAGCACCGTCCCTGCTATACGAATGCCCCATCCAGCCCTATGCCACACGGAAGGTTCCAGGGGTCTGAGAAGGATGAAGTTATGCACCTCTCACGTCGGTCGCCGCGGCACATAAGAAATGCCCAAAAACTGGCCAAAACGACCCAAAAACAGGCCAAAACTAGCAATTTTTCGTTGAGCGAGCAAGTGGCGAGCGGCGGACAGCGAGCGAAGTGAGAGGCAGCACCATCCCTGCTATACGAAGCCCCATCCAGCCCTGTGCCACCCGGGGGTTCTAGGGTGCTGAGATGGCAGATGTTTTTCTCCGCTCACGTCGGTCGCCGTGGCATGCAAGAACTGGCCAAAACGGCCAAAAAATGGGCCAAAACTTGTCATTTTTGGCTAAGCGAGTGAGCGGCCAGCGGCAGACAGCGAGCAAAGCTAGAGGTAGCACCGTCCTTGCTATACGAATACCCCATTCAGCCCTGTGCCACCCGGGGGGTTCCAAGGTGCTGAGATGGTTGACGTTTTGCTCCGCTCACGTCGGTCGCAGCGGCACACAAGAACAGCCCAAAAACTGGCCAAAACATCCCAAAAACAGGCCAAAACTGGCCATTTTTGGCCGGGCGAGCGAGCGGAGAGCGGCGGACAGCGAGCGAAGCGAGAGGCAGCGCCGTCTCTGCTATACAAATGCCCCATCCAACCCTGTGCCACCCGCGGGGTTCCTGGGTGCTGAGATGGCTGACGTTTTGCTCCGCTCACGTCGATCACCGCAGCATGCAAGAACAACCCAAAAACTACACAAAACAACCCAAAAACGGGCCAAAACTGACCATTTTTGGCTGAGCGAGTGAGCGGCGAGCGTCGGACAACGAGCGAAGCGAGAGGCAGCACAGTCCCTGCTATACGAATGCCCCATCTAGCCTGTGCCACCCGGGAGGTTCCAGGGTGATGAGATGGCTGACGTTTTGCTCCTCTCACGTCGATCGCAGCGGCACGCAAGAACTGCCCAAAAATTGGCCAAAACGGCCCAAAAACGGGCCAAAACTGGCATTTTTGGCTGAGCGAGTGAGCGGCGAGTAGCGGACAGCGAGCAAAGCAAGAGGCAGCACCGTCCCTGCTATACGAATGCCCCATCCATCCCTGTGCCACCCGGGGGGTTCCAGGGTGCTGAGATGGTTGACGTTTTGCTCCGCTCATGTCGGTTACCGTTGCACGCAAGAACTACCCAAAAACTGGCCAAAACAGCCGAAAAGGGGCCAAAACTAACCATTTTTGGCTGAGCGAGTGAGCGGCGAGTGGCGGACAACGAACAAAGCAAGAGGCAGCACCGTCCGTGCTATACGAATGCCCCATCCAGCCCTGTGCCACCCAGGGGGTTCCAGGGTGCTGAGATGGCTGACGTTTTGCTCTTCTCACGTCGGTCACCTCGGCCCTAAAACTAGCCAAAACGGTCCTAAAACGGGACAAAACTAACCAATTTTGGCTGAGCGAGTGAACGACGAGCGGCGGACAGCGATCGAAACTAGCGGTAGCACCATCCCTGCTATACGAATGCCCCATCCAACCTTGTCCCACCCGGGGGGTTCCAGGGTGCTGAGATTGTTGACGTTTTGCTCCGTCCACGTTGGTCACCGCGGCACGCAAAACTGCCCAAAAACTGGCCAAAACGGCCCAAAAACGTGCCAAAACTGGCCATTTTTGAACGAGTGAGCGAGCGGCGAGTGGCGGAAAGCGAGCAAAGCGAGAGGCAGCACTGTCCCTGCTATACGAATGTCCCATGCAGCCCGGTGCCACCTGGGGGCTTCTAGGGTGCTGATATGGCTGACGTTTTGCTTTGCTCACGTCGATCACCGTGGCACGCAAGAAGAGCCTAAAAACTGGCCAAACCAACCAAAAAAGGGCCAAAACTGGCCATTATTGGATGAGCGAGTGAGCGGCGAGCGGCGGGCAACGAGCGAAGCGAGAGGTAGCACCGTCCCTTCTATAAGAATGCCCCATACAGCCTTGTGCCACCCGGGGGGTTCCACGGTGCTATGATGGCTAACGTTTTGCTCCGCTCATGTCGGTCGCCGCAGCATGCAAGAACTGCCCAAAAACTGGCCAAAACGTCCCAAAAATGGGCCAAAAATGGCTATTTTTGGCCTAGCGAGCGAGTGGCGAGCGGCGGACAGCGAGTGAAGCGAGAGGCAGCACCGTCCCTGCTATACGAATGCCCCATCCAGCCCTGTACCACCCGGAGGGATCCAGGGTGCTGAGATGGCGGACGTTTTGCTCCGCTCACGTCGGTCACCGTTGCACGCAAGAACTGCCCAAAGAGTGGCCAAAACGACCGAAAAGGGGCCAAAACTGGCCATTTTTGGGTGAGCTAGCGAGCGGCGAGCGGCGGACATCGAGCAAAACGAGAGGCAGCACCGTCCTTGCTATACGAATGCCAAATCCAGCCCAGTGCCACCCGGGGGGTTCTGGGGTGTTGAGATGGCTGACGTTTTGCTCTTCTCACGTCGGTCATCGCGGCACGCAATAACAGCCCAAAAACTAGCCAAAACGGCCCGAAAATGGGCCAAAACTAGCCATTTTTGGCTGAGTGAGCGAGCGGCGAGCGGCGGACAACGATCGAAGCTAGAAGCAACACTGTCCCTTCTACACGAATGCCCCATCCAGCCTTGTTCCACCCAGGGGGTTCCACGGTGCGGAGAGGGTTGATGTTTTGCTCCATCCACGTCGGTCGCCTCCGCATGCATGAACTGCCCAAAAACTGGCCAAAACGGCACAAAAATGGGCTAGAACTGGCCATTTTTGCCTGAGCGAGTGAGCGGCGAGCGACGGACAACGAGCAAACCGAGAGGCAGCACCATCCCTGCTATATGAATGCCCCATCCAGCCCTGTGCCACCCGGGGGGTTCTAGGGTGCTGAGATGGCTGACGTTTTGCCCCGCTCACGTCGGTCGCCACGGCACGCAAGAACAGCCCAAAAACTGGCAAAAACAGCCCAAAAACGTGCCAAAACTGGCCATTTTTGGCTGAGCGAGCGAGCGGCGGACAACGAGCGAAGCGAGAGGCAGCACCGTCCCTGCTATAAGAATGCCCCAAACAGCCTTGTGCCACCCGGGGGGTTCCAAGGTGCTAAGATGGCTGACATTTTGCTCCGCTCACGTCAATCGCCGCAGCACGCAAGAACTGCCCAAAAACTGGCCAAAACGGCCCAAAAATCGACCAAAAATGGCTATTTTTGGCCGAGTGAGCGAGCGGCGAGCGGCGGATATCGAGGGAAGCGAGAGGCAGCATTGTCCCTGCTATACGAATGCCCCATTTAGCCCTGTGCCACCCGGGGGGTTCCAGGGTGTAACATCCCATTTGTCCCACATCGGAAGTGGGCAATGTGTATGATTTGCTTATAAGGTCCTTATGAGTGTACTATGTGAAATCCCGCTTAAGCATTTTAGCCCACGGTTGAAGGACCAAAATGGAGTTATTGGCCAGTTAATTTTCGCATGCACACTGCTAGGGTTCGATCTGGGTTATGTCAGTCCTTGAAGAGGACGTCAAGCTAATTGAGTTGGGGATATTGTAACATCCCATTAGCCCCACATCGGAAGTGGGCAATGTGTATGATTAGCTTATAAGTGCCTGATGAGTGTACTACGTTAACTCCCGCTTAAGCATTTTGGCCCACGGTTGAAGGAGCATAATGGAGTTATTGGTCAGTTGAATCATCAGATTCGGGTCGTGACATAGGGTGCTGAGATGGCTGACGTTTTGCACTGCTCACGTCGGTCGCCACGGTACTCAAGAACAGCCAAAAACTGGCCAAAACGTCCCAAAACGGGCCAAAGCTGGACACTTTTGGCCGAGCGAGCGAGCGGCGAGCGACGAACAACGAGTGAAGCGAGGGGCAGCACCTTCCCTGCTATACGAATGCCCCATCCTGCCCTATGTCACCCGGGGGATTCCAGGGGGCTGAGATGGCTGAAGTTATGCACCACTCACGTCGGTCGCCGCGGCACGCAAGAAGTACCCAAAAATTGGCCATAACGGCCCAAAAACGGACCAAAACTAGCCATTTTTTGCTGAGCGAGCGAGCGGCAAGCGGTAGAGAGTGAGCGAAGCGAGAGGCAGCACCATCGCTGCTATACGAAGCCCCATCCAGCCCTGTGCCACCCGGGGGGTTCTAGGGTGCTGAGATGGCAGACGTTTTTCTCCGCTCACTTCGGTCACCGTGGCATGCAAGAACTGCCCAAAAACTGGCAAAAATGGCCAAAAAAGGAGCGAAAACTAGCCATTTTTGGCTGAGCGAGCGAGCGGCGAGCAGCGGACAACGAGCAAAGCGAGAGGCAGCACCGTCCCTGCTATACGAATACCCCATCCAACCCTGTGCCACCCGGAGGGTTCCAGGGTGCTGAGATGGCTGACATTTTCTCCGCTCACGTCGGTCGCTTCGGCACGCAAGAACTACCCAAAAACTGGACAAAACGGCCCAAAAATGGGCCAAAACTGGCCATTTTTTCCCGAGCAAGCGAGCGACGGACAGCGAGCGAAGTGAGAGGCAGCACCGTCCCTGCTATTTGAATGCACCATCCAACCCTGTGCCACACGAAAGGTTCCTGGGGTCTGAGATGGATTAAGTTATGCACCTCTCACGTCGGTCGCCGCGGCACGTAAGAAATGCCCAAAAACTGGCCAAAACGGACCAAAAACGGGCCAAAACTAGCAATTTTTCGCTGAGCGAGCAAGTGGCGAGCGGCGGACAGCGAGCGAAGCGAAAGGCAGCACCATCCCTGCTATACGAAGCCCGATCCAGCCCTGTGCCACCCGGGGGGTTCCAGGGTGCTGAGATGGCAGACGTTTTTCTCCGCTCACGTCGGTCACCGTGGCATGCAAGAACTAGCCAAAACGGCCAAAAAATGGGCCAAAACTAGCCATTTTTGGCTGAGCGAGTGAGCGACAAGCGGTAGACAGCGAGCAAAGCGAGAGGTAGCACCGTCGCTGCTATACGAATACCCCATTCAGCCCTGTGCCACCCGGGGGGTTCCAAGGTGCTGAGATGGTTGACATTTTGCTCCGCTCACGTCGATCGCTGCGGCACACAAGAACAGCCCAAAAACTGGCCAAAACATCCCAAAAACGGGCCAAAACTGGCCATTTTTGGCCGGGCGACCGAGCGGCGAGCGGCGGACAGCGAGCGAAGCGAGAGGCAGTACCGTCTCTGTTATACGAATGCCCCATCCAACCCTGTGCCACCCGCGGGGTTCCAGGGTGCTGAGATGGCTGACGTTTTGCTCCGCTCACGTCGATCACCGCAGCACGCAAGAACAGCCCAAAAACTACACAAAACAACCCAAAAACGGGCCAAAACTGGCCATTTTTAGCTGAGCGAGCGAGCGGCGAGCGTCGGACAACGAGCGAAGCGAGAGACAGCACAGTCCCTGCTATATGAATGCCCCATCCAGCCTGTGCCACCCGGGGGGTTCCAGGGTGCTGAGATGTCTGACATTTTGCTCCGCTCACGTCGGTCTCAGCAGCACGCAAGAACTGCCCAAAAATTGGCCAAAACGGCCCAAAAATGGGCCAAAATTGGCATTTTTGGCTTAGCGAGTGAGCGGCGAGCAGCGGACAGCGAGCGAAGCGAGAGGCAGCACCGTCCCTGCTATACGAATGCCCCATCCATCCTTGTGCCACCCAGGGGGTTCCAGGGTGCTGAGATGGCTGACGTTTTGCTCCGCTCATGATAGTCTCCACAACACGCTTGAATTGCACAAAAACTGGCCATAACGGCCCAAAAACGGGAAAAAACTAGCCATTTTTGGCTGAGCGAGCAGCGGGGAGCGATTGAAGGGAGAGGCAGCACCGTCCATGCTAAACGAATGTCCCATCTAGCCCTGTGCCATCCGGGGGGTTCCAAGGTGCTGAGATTGCTGACATTTTGCTCCGCTCACGTCGGTCGTCGCGGCACGCAAGAACTGCCCAAAAACTGGCCAAAACGGCCCAAGAACGAGCGAAAACTGGCCATTTTTGGTTGAGAGAGCGAGCGGCAAGTGGCGGACAGTGAGCGAAGCGAGAGGCAGCACCGTCCCTGCTATATGAATGCCCCATCCAGCCCTATGCCACCCGAGGGGTTTCAGGGAGCTGAGATGGCTGACGTTTTGCTCCGCTCACGTCGGTCGCCGCGGCACGCAAGAACTGCCCAAAAACTGGCCAAAACTGGCCATTTTTGGCTGAGCGAGAGAGGGGCGAGCGGCGAACAGCGAGTGAAGCGAGAGGCCGCACCGTCCCTGCTATTCGAATGCCCCATCCAGTCCTATGCCACCCGGGGGGTTCCAGAGTGCTGAGATGGCTGACATTTTGCTCCGCTCACGTCGGTCGCCGAGGCACGCAAGAACAGCCCAAAAACTGGCCAAAACGTCCCAAAAACAGCACAAAAACGGGCCAAAACTGGCCATTTTTGGCTGAGCGAGCGAGCGGCGGATTGCGAGCGAAGCGATAGGCAACACCATCACTGCTATACGAATGCCCCATCCAACCCTACGCCACCCGGAGGGTTCTAGGGTGCTGTGATAGCGGACGTTTTGCTCCGCTCATGTCGGTCACCGTTGCACGCAAGAACTGCCCAAAAAGTGGCCAAAACAGCCGAAAAGGGGCCAAAACTGGCCATTTTTGGCTGAGCGATTAAGCGGCGAGCGGCGAGCGGCGGACAGCGAGCAAAGCGAGAGGCAGCACCGTCCGTGCTATACAAATGCCCCATCCAGCCCTGTGCCACCCAGGGGGTTCCAGGGTGCTGAGATGGCTGACCTTTTGCTCTTCTCACGTCGGTCACCGCTGCCCTAAAACTACGCCAAAACGGCCCTAAAACTAGCCATTTTTGGCTGAGCGAGCGAGTGGCGAGCGGCGGACAGCGATCAAAGCTAGAGGCAGCACCATCCCTGCTATTCGAATGCCCCATCCAACCTTGTCCCACCCGGGGGGTTCCAGGGTGCTGAGATGGTTGACGTTTTGCTCCGTCCACGTTAGTCGCCGCGGCACGCAAAATTGCCCAAAAATGGCCAAAACGGCCCAAAAAGGGCCAAAACTGGCCATTTTTGGCAGAGTGAGTGAGCGGCGAGTGGCAGAAAGCGAGCAAAGCGAGTGGCAGAAAGCGAGCAAAGCGAGTGGCAGCACCATCCCTGCTATACGAATGTCCCATCCAACCCTGTGCCACCCGAGGGGTTCTAGGGTGCTGAGATGGCTGACGTTTTGCTTCGCTCACGTCGGTCACCGCGGCACGCAAGAAGAGCCAAAAAACTGGCCAAAACAACCCAAAAAGGGCCAAAACTGGCCATTATTGGCTGAGCGAGCGAGCGGCGAGCGGCGGGCAATGAGCGAAGTGAGAGGCAGCACCGTCCCTGCTATAAGAATGCCCCATATAGCCTTGTACCACCCGGGGGGTTCCAAGGTGCTAAGATGGCTGACGTTTTGCTCTGCTCATGTCGGTCGCCGCGGCATGCAAGAACTGCCCAAAAATGGGCCAAAAATGGCTAATTTTGGCCTAGCGAGCGAGTGGCGAGCGGCGGACAGCGAGTGAAGCGAGAGGCAGCACCGTCCCTGCTATACGAATGCCCCATCCAGCCCTATGCCACCCAGCGGGTTCTAGGGTGTAACATCCCATTAGTCCCACAACGAAAGTGGGCAATGTGTATTATTAGCTTATAAGGGCCTGATGAGTGTACTACGTTAACTCCCGCTCAAGCATTTTGGCCCGTGGTTGAAGGACCAAAATGGAGTTATTGGCCAGTTGGCTCATTAGACTCGGGTCGTGACATTTGGTATCAGAGCCGACCTAGCATTTGGGCAGTGTGAGAGGGCTCAAGTAGGAAACGACTACCGGTTGATGGAGTCAGAGAACTCATCACGGCGTGGAGCCACCACTGAGTTAATTCTCACATGCACTATGCTAGGGTTCAATCTGGGTTATGTCGGGCCTTGACGAGGATGTCAAGCTAATTGAGTTGGGGATATTGTAACATCCCATTAGTCCTACATCGGAAGTGGGCAATGTGTATGATTAGCTTATAAGTGCTTGATGAGTGTACTACGTAAACTCCCGCTTAAGCATTTTGCCCCGTGGTTGAAGGACCAAAATGGAGTTATTGGCCAGTTGGCTCATCAGACTCGAGTTGTGACACAGGGTGCTAATATGGCTGACGTTTTGCTCCGCTCACATCGGTCGCCGCGGCACACAAGAACAGCCCAAAAACTGGCCAAAACAACGTAAAAACTTGCCAAAACTAGCCATTTTTGGCTGAGCGAGCGAGCGGCGAGCGGCGGACTGCGAGCGAAACGAGAGGCAACACCATCCCTGCTATACGAAAGCCCCATCCAGCCCTGTGCCACCCGGAGGGTTCCAGGGTGTTGAGATGGCGGACGTTTTGCTCCGCTCACGTCGATCACCGTTGCACGCAAGAACTGCCCAAAAAGTGGCCAAAACAGCCGAAAAGGGGCCAAAACTGGCCATTGTTGGCTAAGCGAGCGAGCGGCGGACAACGAGCAAAGCGAAAGGCAGCACCGTCCTTGCTATACGAATGCCAAATCCAGCCCTGTGCCACCCGGGGGGTTCTAAGGTGCTGAGATGGCTGACGTTTTGCTCTTCTCACGTCGGTCATCGCGGCACGAAATAACAGCCCAATAAATAGCCAAAACAGCCCGGAAACGGGCCAAAACTAGCCATTTTTGACTGAGCGAGCAAGCGACGAGTGGCGGACAGCGATCGAAGCTAGAGGCAGCACCGTCCCTGCTATACGAATGCCCCATCCTGGCTTATCCCACCTAGGGGGTTCCACGGTGCGGAGATGGTCGATGTTTTGCTCCGTCTACATCGATCGCCGCGGCATGCATGAACTGCCCAAAAACTGGCCAAAACGGCCCAAAAATGGGCCAGAATTGGCCATTTTAGCCTGAGCGAGCGAGCGGCGAGTGGCAGACAGCGAGCAAAGTGAGAGGCAGCACCGTCCCTGCTATACGAATGCCCCATCTAGCCCTGTGCCACCCGGGGGGTTCTAGGGTGCTGAGATGGCTAACGTTTTGCCCCGCTCACGTCGGTCGCTGCGACACGCAAGAACAGCCCAAAAACTGGCCAAAACAGCCCAAAAACGGGCCAAAATTGGCCATTTTTGGCTGAGCGAGCGAGCGGCGAGCGGCGGACAACGAGCGAAGCGAGAGGCAGCACCGTCCCTGCTATAAGAATGCCCTATACAGCCTTGTGCCACCCGAGGGGTTCCAAGGTGCTATGATGGCTGACATTTTGCTCCGCTCACGTCAGTCGCCATGACACACAAAAACTGCCCAAAAACTGGCCAAAACTGTCCAAAAACGGGCCAAAAATGGCTATTTTTGGCCGAGTGAGCGAGCGACGAGCGTCGGACAACGAGCGAAGCGAGAGGCAGCATCGTCCCTACTATACGAATGCCCCATTCAGTCCTGTGCCACCCGGGGGGTTCCAGGGTGTAACATCCCATTTGTCCCACATCGGAAGTGGGAAATGTGTATGATTAGCTTATAAGGGCCTGATGAGTGTACTACGTTAACTCCCGCTTAAGCATTTTGGCCCGCGGTTGAAGGACCAAAATGGAGTTATTGGCCAGTTGGCTCATCAGACTCGGGTCGTGACATTTGGTATCAGAGCAGACCTAGAATTTGGGTAGGGTGAGATGGCTCGAGTAGGAAAGGGCTACCCGTGGATGGCGTCAGAGAACTCATCATGGTGTGGAGCCACCACTTAGTTAATTCTCACATGCACTATGCTAGGGTTCGATCTGGGTTATGTCAGGCCTTGACGAAGACATCAAGCTAATTGAGTTGGGGATACTGTAACATCCCATTAGCCCCACATCGGAAGTGGGCAATGTGTATGATTAGCTTATAAGTGCCTGATGAGTGTACTATGTTAACTCCTGCTTAAGCATTTTGGCCCGCGGTTGAAGGACCAAAATGGAGTTATTGATCAGTTGACTCATTGGACTTGGGTCGTGACACAGGGTACTGAGATGGCTGACATTTTGCTCCGCTCTCGTCGGTCGGCGTGGCACACAAGAACAACCGAAAAACAGGCCAAAACGGCCCAAAAACGAGCCAAAACTAGCCATTTTTGGCTGAGCGAGCGAGCGGCGAGCTGCGGACAGCGAGCGAAGCGAGAGGCAAGACCATCCCAGCTATACGAATGCCCCATCCAGCCCTTTGCCACCCGGAGGGTTCCAGGGTGCTGAGATGGCTGACATTTTGCTCTGCTCATGTCGGTCTTCGCGGCATGCAAGAACTGCCCAAAAACTGGCCAAAGCGGCCCAAAAACAGGCCAAAACTGGCCAATTTTTCCCGAGCGAGCGAGCGACAGACAGCGAGCGAAGCGAGAGGCAGCATTGTCCTTGCTATACGAATGCCCCATCCAGCCCTGTGCCACCCGGAGGGTTCCAGGGGGCTGAGATGGATGAAGTTATGCACCACTCACGCCGGTCGCCGCGTTACGCAAGAACTGCCCAAAAATTGGCCAAAACGGCCCAAAAACGGGCCAAAACTATCAATTTTTCGCTGAGCGAGCGAGCGGCGGACAACGAGCGAAGCGAGAGCCAACACCATCCTTGCTATACGAAGCCCCATCCAGCCCTGTGCCACTCGGTAGGTTCCAGGGTGCTGAGTTGGCAGAGTTTTTTCTCCTCTCACGTCGGTCGCCGTGGCTTGCAAGAACGGCCCAAAAATGGCCAAAACGGACAAAAAAGGGCCAAAACTGGCCATTTTTGGTTGAGCGAGCGAGTTGCGGACAGCGAGCAAAGCGAGAGGCAGCACCGTCCCTGCTATACGAATACCCCATCCAGCCCTGTGCCACCCGGGGGGTTCCAGGGTGCTGAGATGGCTAACGTTTTGCTCCTCTCACGTCGGTCGTTGCGGCATGCAAGAACAGCCCAAAAACTAGCCAAAACGTTCCAAAAATGGGCCAAAACTGGCCATTTTTGGTCAGGCGAGCGAGCAGCGGACAGCGAGCGAAGCGAGAGACAACACAGTCTCTGCTATACAAATGCCCCATCCTACCATGTGCCACCCGCGGGGTTCCAGGGTGCTGAGATGGCTGACGTTTTGCTCCACTCACGTCGGTTGCCGCAGCACGCAAGAACAACCCAAAAACTACACAAAACAGCCCAAAAACGAGCCAAAACTGGCCATTTTTGGCTGAGCGAGCGAGCGGCGAGCGTCGAGCGTCGGACAACGAGCGAAGCGAGAGGCAGCACCGTCCCTGCTATACGAATGCCCCATCTAGCCCTTTGCCACCCGGGGGTTTCCAGGGTGCTGAGATGGCAGTTGTTTTGCTCCGCTCACGTCGGTCGCCGTGACACGCAAGAACTGCCCAAAAATTGGCCAAAACGAGTCAAAACTGGCCATTTTTGGTGGAGCGAGCGAGCAGCGAGTGGTAGACAACGAGCAAAGCTAGAGGCAGCACTGTCCCTGCTATACGAATGCCCCATCTAGCCCTATGCCACCCAGGGTGTCCCAGGGTGCTGAGATGGCTGACGTTTTGCTCCGCTCACGTCGGTTGCCGCGGCACACAAGAACTACCCAAAATCTGGCCAAAACGACCCAAAAACGGGCCAAAACTGGCCATTTTTGGCCGAGCGAGCGAGCGGCGAGCGGCGGACAACGAGCGAAGTGAGAGGCAGCACCGTACCTGCTATACGGATGCCCCATCTAGCCCTGTGCCACCAGGGGGGTTCCAGGGTGCTGAGATGGCTGACATTTTGCTCCGTTCATGTCACGCCCCTCAAAATATCGATAATATTAAATTTTTAAACACAAACCAATCCAGGATCCAAACTAACATTTGAGGTCACTAAGTAAACATTCAGATTAAAATTTCACCTCTATAATCTATAAATTTATAAACCCTGTGCAGTTCATAAACATACAACACATCGCTCGATGATTCATAAAATCTGAACCCAACTCACCAAAATAATAACCACAACATAAATTCACAAATTTATAAACCTTGTGCAGTTCATAAACATATAACACATCGCTCGATGATTCATAAAATCTGAACCCAACTCACCAAAATAATAACCACAACATAAATTCATAAATTTATAAACCCTGTGCAGTTCATAAACATATAACACATCGCTCGATGATTCATAAAATCTGAACCCAACTCACCAAAATAATAACCACAACATAAATTCACAAGTGTGGGAGTTTGTACAATCATAAAACCAACGTTTACCATAAGTTCATATCGTGACACGAATTAAACTTAACATTCCAGAATCTTAAACATGAGAGATCCTTCAAACTTTTACAAAATTCACAAGTTTAGATTCATCGTCAACATTTTATTAGATGCAGCGTGTGCTTATACAACAAAAACATATATACTAATAAAGATCTGCCCAAAATCTTTTAGCTTTCCACTGCCTCAGCCCAATCTTAACATTTAAGCAAGCGACAAGCTATCCTGAAAAATTTATACAACAACGGGGTGAGCATATAAAGCTCAGCAAGTGACTAACATATCCATGTCAAAAGAGGATAATTTTCAAAGAGATAAAGTTTCAAAATGCAAGGTAGAATATAAGAATTCATAGACGTAATATCATTAGGTGCAGAATCACAATTGTCATTTCAATCAAACATATTTGGTTCATAACAGATGGGGCATAGAGTAATTGGAGCATATCAACCACGAATGAAACTTTTCAGAGCATATCAATAACAAATGAAACATTTCGGAGCTTATCAATGACGTTTGAAATGTTCCGGAGCATATCAACGGCGTAGGGAACATTTCGAAGCATATCAGCAATGAATGAAACATTTCGGAGCTTATCAACAATGAATGAAACATTTCGGAGCTTATCAATGACGTATGAAATGTTCCGAAGCATATCAATGACATATGGAACATTTCGAAGCATATCAACAATGAATGAAACATTTCGGAGCTTATCAATGACGTATGAAATGTTCCGGAGCATATCAATGACATATGGAACATTTCGAAGCATATCAATAACAAATGAAACATTTCAGAACATATCAATAGTATGTGAAGCATTTTGAAGTATATCAATGGCATAAGAAATATTTTGGAACATATCAATAACAAATGAAACATTTCGGAGCTTATCAATGACGTATGAAATGTTCCGGAGCATATCAATGACATATGGAACATTTCGAAGCATATCAATAACAAATACCAAACAGAAGCTCCAACGTCGTCTTTGACGTTGCATTCATATCATTCTTATCCAAAGCATGTACAGAAACACAAAACCAAAGCTCTGGATATCATATCAAACATACAGAAGGTGAAGTGGGACCATAACATAATATGGTACATCCATTTCTGAATGACCACCAAACATAAGTCTCCCACGTCTGGGAGCTCCATCCACCACGTCTGAGTGAAGTCATAGGGGGCCGGCAGAGCATCTCAGGCTCTATCCATAACTCCCTTCACCATTTCTGGCGAAGGTTCACAATATCCCACAAACACCAGAGTACAAAAGGATAGTATGAACAATGAATAGCACATATCGGAAGCACACGCGGAACAACAAAACGTACATGTGCCTTTACGAGTCAATCCGAAGTAAGCAATAATCTTTCACAATTATATTTAGGTTTGAAAGGAATTGAAAGCAAGGGCACATATGGTATCCAAGCAATCAAATACAACTCAATTCAGATAAGAAGGTTAGATGAATTTGATATCCAAAGGAAAGAAACTAGAATAGGCACACATCGAAAGCAAATGCGGAACAATGGGTTATACATGTGCCTATATAAGTCAATGTGATATTGCATAAACGTTACACAATATGTTTAGGAATGGTAATAGTTTATAGACAAGAGCAAACAAGAATTCAAACATTAATATAAGCCACAATTGAGTGAAGGGAACTGAACAAAATATATTTCCAAACGAATGAAAAGAGAAGATACGAAATCGATCAAAGCTCGATTTCTGACAGAATTCGAGAGGCTCATTGGATAAATACTTCAGATTGTCATTTATGCTCTAATACCCTCAAGAAGGCTATTGTCAAAAAGGGTCTCCACCTCATTGCTGCGCGCACAATGGCAAGCATCTCCTTATCATATATTGACTTATTTTGATGGGAGGGAGATAGTGTCATGCTAGTGTATGTGAGTGGTCGACCATCTTGCATGAGAACGGCTCCAATTCCAACTCCAGATGCATCGGCCTCAATGATGAAGGGTCTATTGAAATATGGTAGCGCAAGCACCGGCGTCATTGTCATGGCTGCCTTATGTTTGTCGAAGGCAGCAAAGGCTTTGTCCGACCATTGGAAAGCATCTTTTTTTAGTAAAGAAGTGAGTGGTGCACTGATCTTCCCATAGTCCTTAACAAATTTTTGGTAGTAGCCCGTTAGTCCAAGGAACCCCCGTAGTAATTTCACGTTTGTAGGTTTCGGCCAGCCTTGCATTGCCTCAATTTTTGCTGGGTCTACTGCCACTCCTTTTTCTGATATTATATACCCAAGATACTCTACTTTTTGCTAGAGAAAGCTGCACTTTGGTTGCTTTACAAAAAGAGTATTCTCCCGAAGGATCGTCAGAACAATCCGTAAATGCTGAAAGTGAGTCTCAAGAGAAGGGCTGTAAATGAGAATATCATCGAAAAATACCAACACAAATTTGCAAAAATAGCTCCGAAAAATATCGTTCATGAGACTTTGAAAGGTTGAAGGAGCATTAGTGAGTCCAAAAGGCATTACTAAGAATTCATAATGGCCATTATGTGTGCGAAATGCAGTTTTTGGAATGTCATCTTCACATACCTGAATTTGGTGGTAACCGGATCGGAGGTCCAACTTCGTGAAGACTCGAGCTCCTTTTAATTTATCAAGAAGTTCATCCGCCACTGGTATTGGGTACTTGTCCTTGACGGTGATACCATTTAAAGCTCGGTAATCAATGCATATTCGCCATGTTCCATCCTTATTGCGTACAAGTAGTGTTGGGAATTCAAGGGGGCGACATCATATGCGCAGCGGAAGAACAAGAAAACAAAAATCCCCGATTCCCAAAAAGATGTTCGTAAATTCGATGCGAAGATTTGAAATAAAAATCCACAAAACACAAAACTGCATTATAGAGATTGTGTTACCTAGGGAGACCAGTATATCCCTGTTTCCTTGCAGATCCTTAGGAGAGGGTGAAGGAGGTCAAGCGTCCTCCTCTCTAGCGGTGATCCACACAGCCCAGGGTTGCGGCGACCCTCCTCAAAACTCCAAGCCTACGAGGGTGGAGGGAGAGGAGAATAGGAAAGGCAAGAAAGACTCTAGCCTATGAGGCTGTAAATCCCTCCTATTTATAGAGATCCGTGTCAAACCCTAATGGGTCCTTCCCTAGTGGGTATTGGATGCATCCAATAAGACAAAGGGCTCCGTCCGGATATCTCATATCCGAACCTCTACTCATCATAATGCCTACCATATGTGTGTGACCCTCTAGGCCCAATATCGAAAGCTGGCCGTGAGTCATACCTGTCGAGAACTCCTTCTAACTTTCAGTGAATTATTATCTACGTAATAATTCACTTTCGACTCATCGACTACGGACGTACTAGGCCACTATGCGTAGTCCCAGGGCGATATAGGGGAATCCAATCCATTGGACTGTCGTCCTCGAGTTACCATGTACCTATAGTCCCTCATCCATCTAATATCCCGAGGAGACCATTATATCGAGCATGGTGTTGGACCCATACGGTTTCTACTCGAAGTCTCAGCTCTAATCGGATTCTCAGGAGAACTCTTTTCTCTCAGCCCCGAATGACCCGGCCAGGGGGATTTGTCCGAGCAAGAACACATGGGATATTCCTCTCCATGGCATGAGAGTGGATGATCCTCTATCGACACTCAATAGCCCTCGTAAAAGGTCGAGCTACCACTCCCAATGACCCGGTGTACTAGATGGGACAACCAAACCTATAAGTCTGGTATCAAAGAGTGGAGCACTCATCTGAGAACATCCTTGGTGTCTCAAGTCTAAGGACCAGATACACCACTAGGACTCTGGAATCATTGTGTCGACAATAAGGCATCATCAACCATCCAAAGCATTCCACAAGCGGATCAATCAGTGAACTCATTCTCCAATGAGCACCATCTTTGTATCCCTAGTGTCCCTACACGAGCAGCTATGAGACCATTTGCATCCATCATATGGGCGGGTATACAGCACACCAGTCTATCCGGTTATCACGATGTCCCTCTCGAGTAACCTATGACCGGGATTATTTAGGATATGTGTTTAAAGGTGAATCGATCTCATTATTGTGATCTCATCACGATCCGATTCCCATTGCACAAATCTAAGGACATCACAATATATACATGCATTTGTGCAATAGTTATAAAGTGATATACGCCAAAAGATAATAAGCAAAAAGATTCTGTATCAAGTCACACGTGCCATCACTCACGTGATTGGCTTACTGGGCACCTATGACTAGCAAGTAGCACCGGTGAAGAGTAGAGGTTGCAACTTGGCCGAATAACTCCTGTTTTGAGCATCTCTTTTACAATCCTTTCTGTTTCATCCTTCTAGAGATGTAGATATTGATATGGCCGAGTATTTGCTGGAGGTTTGTCTGAAAGAATCATTATATAATGATCATGCCGACGGGTAAGAGGTAGGTTATAAGGTTCGTCAAATATATCTGAAAATTCAGCAAGCAAAGGAAGTAGGTTTGGATTTTCAAATTCTATTGGCTCTCCCTTAGTTTGCTGCTCAAGTTGTACCAAAAATCTGCGGCATGCTTTATGCAAAATCTTCTCCATTTGTTGTGTGCAAATCATCGTTACGTCGCCCCCATGTTTCTCGTTCAGTATCACCTGTTTCCCCTTACTGTAAAATTTCATAATTAGTTGCATAAAATTCCAAGAAATATCACCTAATGTTGTCAACCAATTAATTATGAGCATGGCCTCATGATCATCAAGCGGGAGAAGGAAGAAATCTGCAATTATCTCTTGGTTCTGCAGTAATAGTTTCTCTTGCGGGCGCCTACGATCATACTTCAAAATCCATCCATCAGCGATCTTAATGTCAAACCTGCTGCAATTCTCGATAGGTAAAGCCATCTGGACAGCAACCTTACTGTTTAGAAAGTTATTAGTATTGCACGTGTCAATGAGAACAGTGATCGGTTGTTGTTTTAGAAGGCCACCAACTTTCATCGTTTGCGGGTTTGAGTAGTCGGCTAGTGCATGTACCGTAACTTCGATCGATTGTGGCTCTTCTTCTGCATCTTCTTCTTCATGTTTAAGGCTCTCTTCTGGATGTTCAATGACCTCTTCTTCGATTGGTTAAATCATAAGAAGTCTCCCTTTACTACAGCGATGCTCACGGCTCCACGGGTCGTCACAATGCCAATATAACCCCTTCGCATATCGCTCCCGAAGCTCTTCTCTTGTTAACCTCTTTGGTGTAGGGACTTGGTCGATAGTAGGGGGGGTTGAGGGCTTCAATATTGCTGGTTGAGGAGTGACCCTAGTCCTCCGAGCTTCATAGTTCAATTGCTCCTCTTGATGTCGTGCGAAAGAGATAGCTGCCATAAGTGTATATGGTTGTCGCGCTTTAACTTCTTCTCGGATCTCCGGCTTCAAGCCCTCAATGAAGGTCCTCAATAGCTATTTTTGAGACCAATCACGAGTTTAATTAGATAACCTTTCAAACCTGGTTTGGTACTCCTGAATGGTCGAGGTTTGTCGGATCTTTGCTAGTTGTTCGTCAATATTCTCGTAATCGGTTGGTTTAAAGCGTATCAGCAGTCCTTCTTTGAATTGTTGCCATGAAAGGACTCCATAAGTATATTTAAACCAGTCAAACCACTGTATAGCATCCCCTTCAAGTTATATAGATACAATTTTCACCATAGATGCATCTGCGATTTTGTGGTACCGAAAATATCGCTCCGCGCGCGAGATCCAACCAATCGGGTCTCCTTCTTCCCATCTAGGGAAGTCCACTCTCATGCATGGATAGTTGAGGTTGGTCATAGAGCGTCTCCTGTCTTGGAAGTCATATCTTTGGGCTTGGTGCAATTAGGCAAAGCTCTCTCCTTGATGTGATTTCTTCGGGCTTAGTGGTCGACCCAATTTGAGTTCGGTAAAGAGCATCCCAATTTTATCCTCCATTCGCGCCTCGAAGGCTATGAATTTAGCATTGAATACCTCCTCAGATATCATAGTATATGCTGTCTAATCTGTGATATCAAGATCTCTCTTTTGTTGTCGGGTTAAAGGTATGTATTCGTTGAGAGAGGTGATGGTCGAAAGGGTTGGTAGATTGGTCGATGTAGGCTACGGTTTAGGCTTGCTTTGTGGCTATTTTGGGTGCAAGTTGAGGGTGTGGTTTGGTAGAGTTTTAGGGCTGTAGATAAAAGTTTTGGATCTGTGGTAGATGGTAGCAAAGGTTTGGTAGAAATCAATGGAAGTTGCAGCAAGTATGTGCTGTCTTGTAAGAGTAGAATTGTCGTCGAAGAAACAACGGTTTCTCGACGTAATTCCCACCAAAAACGTGAGAGAATTGAGGAGGGAAATGATTGCAAAAATACAATTTATATGACAGCAAGGATATCTAATTTAATCAAGAAAATTTCGGCAGTATAACAGCAAGGAAATTGGTGCAAGTTGCGATTGCAGAATTCTCGTCGAGAAATTCCAGCAGGTTACGACAAAAATTTGCAGCAACACAAAATCATTTTTAGAGATGAATTTCTTTATAGATCAATCTTAGATGGAAGCCAAGATGATCTATGAAGTTTATAAAAAATTTCATTCAAAAAAGATTACAAATAGATGGGTTAAGGCAACAATATGCGGCTGAAATTTTCTGCAGCATAGATTTTTAAGTATAGCAGATTAGACGTAAAAGGTCAGTGGTTTATATTGAGAATTTTTTTATGAAACCAAAGGGAATCTGCTATTAGGAAATGTCAAAGATGTCATAAAAATTTTGTAGAGATTTGGATAGAAAAAACATAGTAGCAAGATCAAACAGACGGTGCTATACGGTTGGAATTATGCAATGTATCTTTCGTCGTAGAGATGAAAACTTTATGACGAAAAGTATATGCAGCAATATAGGAATAATTTTTTTTTGGGATTTTCAAATAAGGATAACTAAATTGCAGCAGCAGTAAGGTAGAAAACCAGAACCTATTGTAATTCACGGGGAGATCAAAGGATGATCCGTGGTGGTGGAGATGACGGTGGAATTTGACAACGATCTCTTAAGCAATTGTGGGAATTGCTTTGGACAGTTATGGAGGGTTGATGGATGGCTATGGAAGGGCAGCGAGATGCCAAGAACGCTGCTCTGATACCAGGTGTTAGAACCCTTGCAGATTTTAAACTTGGGGTTGATATCTTTAGTGGATCGGCCTCCTTGGAACTCTATAGGGGTTCCTCACTCCAAGTTGCTGCTCAAAGGCTGCAGAAAAGATTCATCTATTGCTTATGAAAAGAGGAGGAATACATGGCTATTTATAGGGTTTCTAAACCCTAACTCCTAATAGGACTCCTACTCAAGACTCCTACTCAAGACTCCTTCTTCTAACCAACTCCTAATAGACTTCTAATCAAGACTCCTATTTCTTTACAACTCCTAATTTATCTCTAAGAAACAATCTCCTAACCCTAGCCGGCCTCTTCACCTGTTTAATAGGGGTCGGCTTAGGTAGGTTTTACATGAATGTCCCTCTCAATTAGGACTCTCCTAGCTAGAGTCCTAACACAATCCAGCCCTGTACCATCCGAAGGGTTCCAGTGGGCTGAGATGGATGAAGTTATGCACCCCACACGTCGGTCGCCACGGCATGCAAGAACTGCCCAAAAACTAGCCAAAACGGCCCAAAAACAGGCCAAAACTAGCAATTTTTCGCTGAGCGAGCGAGCAGCGAGCGGCGAACAGGGAGCGAAGCGAGAGGCAGCACCATCCCTGCTATACGAAGCCCCATCCAGCCCTGTGCCACCCGGGGGGTTCCAGGGTGCTGAGATGGTAGACGTTTTTCTCCGCTCACGTCGGTCGCCGTGGCATGCAAGAACTGCCCAAAAACTGGCCAAAAAGGCCAAAAAAGTGCCAAAACTGGCCATTTTTGGCTAAGCGAGCGAGCAGCGGACAGCGAGCAAAGCGAGAGGCAGCACCGTCCCTACTATATGAATACGCTCTCCAGCCCTATGCCACCCAGGGGGTTCCAGGGTGCTGAGATGGCTGACGTTTTGCTCCGCTCACGTCGGTCGCTGCGGCACGCAAGAACAGCCCAAAAACTGGCCAAAACGTCCTAAAAAGGGGCCAAAACTGGCCATTTTTGGCTGGGCGAGCGAGCGGCGAGCGGCGGACAGCGAGCGAAGCAAGAGGCAGCACCATATCTACTATATGAATGCCCCATCCAGCCCTGTGCCACATGCGGGGTTCCAGGGTGCTGAGATGGCTGACGTTTTGCTCCGCTCACGTCGGTCGCCGCAGCACGCAAGAACAGCCAAAAACGACACAAAACAACCCAAAAACTGGCCATTTTTGGCTGAACGAGTGAGCGTGGAGCGCCAAACAACGAGCGAAGCGAGAGGCAGCACTATCCCTGCTATACGAATGCCCCATCCAGCCCTTTGCCACCCGGGGGTTTCCAGGGTGCTGAGATGGCAATTGTTTCGCTCCGCTCACGTCGGTCGTCGTGACACGTAAGAACTGCCAAAAATTGGCCAAAATGGCCCAAAAAAGGGCCAAAACTGTCCATTTTTGGCGGAGCGAGCGAGTAGCGAGTGGCAGATAGCGAGCAAAGCTAGAGGCAGCACTGTCCCTGCTAAACGAATGCCCCATCCAGCCCTGTGCCACCCGGGGTGTCCCAGGGTGCTAAGATGGCTGACGTTTTGCTCCGCTCACGTCGGTCGCCGCGGCACACAAGAACTACCCAAAAACTGGCCAAAACGGCCCAAAAACGGGCCAAAACTGGCAATTTTTGGCCGAGCAAGCGAGCGGTGAGCAGCGGACAGCGAGCGAAGCGAGAGGCAGCACCGTACCTGCTATACAAATGCCCCATCCAACCCTGTGCCACCAGGGGGGTTCCAGGGTGCTAAGATGGCTGACATTTTGCTCCATTCACGTCGGTCGCCGTGGCACACAAGAATTGCCCAAAAACTGGCCAAAACGAGCCAAAACTGGCCATTTTTGGATGAGCGAGCGAGCGGCGAGCGGTGGACAGCGAGCAAACCGAGAGGCAGCACCATCCCTGCTATGCGAAAGCCCCAGCCAGCCCTGCGCCACCTGTGGGGTTGTAGGGTGCTGAGATGGTTGACGTTTTGCTCCACTCATGTCGGTCGCTGCGGCACGTAAGAACTACCCAAAAACTGTCCAAAACGGCCCAAAAACGAGCCAAACATGGCCATTTTTGGTTGAGAGAGCGAGCGGCGAGTGGCGGAGAGCGAGCGAAGCGAGAGGCAGCACCATCCCTGCTATACGAATGCCTCATCCAGCCCTGTACCACCCGAAGGATTCCAGGGAGCTGTGATGGCCGACGGTTTGCTCCACTCACGTCGGTCCCCGTGGCACGCAAGAACTGCCCAAAAATTGGCCAAAATGGCCCAAAAACAGGCCAAAACTGGCCATTTTTGGCCGAGCGAGCGAGCGGCGTGCGGCGGACAGCGAGCGAAGCGGGAGGCAGCACCGTCCCTGCTATACGAATGCCCCATCGAGCCCTGTGCTAACAGGGGGGTTCCAGGGTGCTGAGATGGCTGACATTTTGCTTCGTTCACGTCGGTCGCCGTGGCACATAAGAACTACCAAAAAACTGGCCAAAACGGGCCAAAACTGCCCATTTTTGGATGAGCGAACGAGCGGCGAGCAGTGGACAACGAGCAAAGCAAGAGGCAGCACCGTCCCTGCTATGCGAATGCCCCAGCAAGCCCTGTGCCACCCGGGGGGTTGCTGGGTACTGAGATGGTTGACGTTTCGCTCCACTCACGTTGGTCGCCGCGGAACGCAAGAACTAACCAAAAATTGTCCAAAACAGCCCAAAAATGTGCCAAAACTAGCCATTTTTGGCTGAGAGAGCGAGCGCGAGCGGCGGAGAGCGAGCGAAGCGAGAGGCAGCACCGTCCTTGCTATACGAATGCCCCAACCAGCCTTGTGCCACTCGAAGGGTTCCAAGGAGCTGTGATGGCTGACATTTTGCTCCGCTCACGTCGGTCACCGCGACACGCAAGAATTGCCCAAAAACTGGCCAAAACAGCCCAAAAATGGGCCAAAACTGGCCATTTTTGGCTGAGCGAACGAGCGGCGTGTGGCGGACAACGAGCGAAGCGAAAGGAAGCACCGTCCTTGCTATAAGAATGCCCCATATAGCCTTGTGCCACCCGGAGGGTTCCAAGGTGCTAAGATGACTGATGTTTTGCTCCGCTCACAACGGTCGTCGCAGTACGCAAGAACTGCCCAAAAACTGGCCAAAACGACCCAAAAATGGGCCAAAAATGGCTATTTTTGGCCGAGCGAGCGAGCGGCGAGCGGCGAGCGGCGGACTGCGAGCAAAGCGAGAGGCAGCACCGTCCTTGCTATACAAATGCCCCATCCAGCCCTGTGCCACCCGGGGTGTTCCAGGGTGTAACATCCCATTAGTCCCACGTCGAAAGCGGGCAATGTATATGATTAGCTTATAAGGGCCTGATGAGTGTACTACGTTAACTCCCGCTTAAGCATTTTGGCCCGCGGTTGAAGGACCAAAATGGAGTTATTGGCCAGTTCGCTCATCAGACTCGGGTCGTGACATTTGGTATCAGAACCGACCCAGCATTTGGGTAGGCTGAGAGGGCTCGAGTAGGAAATGGCTACCCGTGGATGGGGTCAGAGAACTCATCACGGCGTGGAGCCACCACTTAGTTAATTCTCACATGCACTATGCTAGGGTTCGATCTGGGTTATGTCGGGCCTTGACGAGGACGTCAAGCTAATTGAGTTGGGGATATTGTAACATCCCATTAGTCCCACATCGGAAGTGGGCAATGCGTATGATTAGCTTATAAGTGCCTGATGAGTATACTACGTTAACTCCCGCTTAAGCATTTTGGCCCGCGGTTGAAGGAGCAAAATGGAGTTATTGGCCAGTTGGCTCATCAATCTCGGGTCGTGACATAGGGTGCTGAGATGGTTGACGTTTTGCTCTGCTCACGTCGGTCGCCGCGGCACACAAGAATAGGCCAAAACTGGCCATTTTTGGCTGAGCGAGCGAGCGACGAGCGGCGGACAGCGAGCGAAGCAAGAGGCAACACCATCTCTGGTATACGAATGTGTTAGAACCCTTGCAGATTCTAAACTTGGGGTTGATCTCTTTAGGGGATCGGCCTCCTTGGAACTCTATAGGGGTTCCTCCCTCCAAGTTGCTGCTCAAAGGCTGCAGAAAAGATTCATCTATTGCTTATCAAAAGAGAAGGAATACATGGCTATTTATAGGGCTTCTAAACCCTAACTCCTAATAGGACTCCTACATAAGACTCTTACTTCTAACCAACTCCTAATATGACTCATACTCAAGACTCCTATTCCCTTACAACTCCCAATTCTTCTCTAAGAAAAAACCTCCTAACAGAATGTCCCTCTCAATTAGGACTCTCCTAGTTAGAGTCCTAACAGAGTGTCCCTCTCAATTAGGACTCTCCTAGCTAGAGTCCTAACATACCCGCCCTCTTCAAATCAGCCTTGTCCTCAGGGTGAGATTCCATGAACTCAGGGGGCAGGGTCTTGACTCCTCATATGGTTCCCATGTGGCGTCTTCAAGTGGTAGATTATTCCAATGCACTAGTACTTGGTGAGGGATGTCGGTGATGCATCACGATCCTGCTGACGAGGATAGCCGGTGGTTGGGCTTGAATAACTCCATCCTCAGTTGTGTTGGGCAGTTGGATCTGGGGTGACTCGTGTTCTCCTAACTTGGGCTTTAGGCATGATACGTGGAAGACAGAATGAATTTTGGCATCCTCAGGTAATTTAAGTCTGTATGCCATGGCTCAATACGCTCTGTGATCTGATAGGGCCCATAAAAACGTGGGGATAGCTTCATGGAGGCTCGAGTGTTGATAGAGAGTTGCTTGTATGGTTGTAGGTGAAGATAAACCCAATCTCCCACTGAAAATTCTCTTTCACTTCATCGTGTGTCGGCTTGCTGCTTCATTCTGGCTTGAGCAGTAGAGAGATTATCTTTTAACAGTTGTAAGAGTTTGTCCCTATCAATCAATTCTTGGTCAACCTGATCTACCTTGGCCGAGCCAATTACATACTTTGGAATCACAAGTGCTGGTCGACCATACAATGCTTCATAAGGGGCACATTTTGTAGATGAATGATATGTAGTATTATACCACCATTCGGCCCAGGGAAGCCATTTCGCCCACTCTTTTGGTCGATCGCTAATGAAACACCGGAGGTACGTCTCTAAGCACCTATTTACCACCTCTGTTTGGTCGTCAGTTTGTGGATGATACGCTGTGCTCATCTTGAGTCACAATCACTTGTGAAGATCCAAAATTTACTAGTGAAGATCCTGTCATGATCACTTACGATGGACCTTGGCATCCCATGCAGTTTAACAATATTTTCTATGAAAATCTGGGCAATACTAGCAGCAGTGTAGGGATTTCTCACAGCACAAAAATGAGCATATTTTGTAAGTCGATCAACCACCACGAGAATCATGCTTTTACCTTTGGAAGATGGCAGCCCTTCAATAAAGTCCATGGAGATGTCAGTCCACACCGAGTCTGGTATGGGTAGTGGTTGTAGCTTCCCTGGATTTGCCATAGTTTCACCCTTGTGCTGTTGACATATATCACATTGTGTCACATATTCAGCAATAATTTTTTTCATCCCTCTCCAATAAAAATTTTGCTTCACTCTTTTGTAGGTTCTTAGGAATCTAGAGTGCCCTGCTGAAGGTATAGAGTGCATTTCATGCAAGATGATTGCGATGCAAGGGGAGTCAGGTATAAGCACAATGCGACCTTTGTAGCGTAAATCCCTCGAATCCCAGGTGTAGTGGGCTATTGCACTTGGATCCTCCTCCAATTTTTTTTTGATCTTGCTGAACTCTGGATCCTTCTTCCATTCTTCCCTAATGTCCTCGAGGAGACCGGTGGTAGGAAGGGAGATGGCTGAAACCTTAGCTTGTTCAGGTAGCCGTGAGAGTGCATCCGCAACAACGTTTTCTTTCCCCTTTTTGTAAATAATTTCATAATCAAATCCAAGAAGTTTGGTTACCCATTTTTGCTGCTCAGGGGATGATATCTTTTGCTCCAAAAAGTACTTGAGGCTCTTATGGTCAGTTTTAATTTGAAATCGCCGACCGATCAGGTAGGGTCTCCATCTCGTTACTGCGTGTACCATGGCAAACATCTCCTTATCATATACTGACATATTTTGATGGGAGGGAGATAATGCCTTGCTAGTATATGCGAGTGGTCGACCATTTTGCATGAGAATGGCTCCAATTCCGACTCCAGATGCGTCGGCCTCAATGATGAAGGGTATATTGAAATCTGGTAGCGCAAGTACCGGAGTCGTTGTCATGGCTGCTTTAAGTTTGTCGAAGGCAGCAGAGGCTTTGTCCGACCATTGGAAAGCATCTTTTTTTAGTAAAGAAGTGAGTGGTGCACTGATCTTCCCATAATCCTTAACAAATTTTCGGTAGTAGCCCGTTAGTCCAAGGAACCCCCGTAGTAATTTCACGTTTGTAGGTTTCGGCCAGCCTTGCATTGCCTCAATTTTTGTTGGGTCTACCGCCACTCCTTCTGATATTATATGCCCAAGGTACTCTAATTTTTGCAGGAGAAAGCTGCACTTTGGTTGCTTAACAAAAGAGTATTCTCGAAGGATCGTCAAAACAATCCAGTAAATCTTTGAAAGTGAGTCTCAAGAGAAGGGCTGTAAACGAGAAGAATATCATCGAAAAATACCAGCACAAATTTACGAAGAAAGCTCTGAAATATATCATTCATAAGACTTTAAAAGGTTGAAGGAGCATTAGTGAGTCCAAAAGGCATTACCAAGAATTCATAATGGCCATCATGTATGCGAAATGCAGTTTTGGAATGTCATCGTCACATACCAATTTGGTGGTAATCGGGATCGGAGGTCCAACTTCATGAAGACTCGAGCTCCTTTCAATTCATCAAGAAGTTCATCCACCACAGGTATTGGGTATTTGTCCTTTGACGGTGATGCCATTTAAAGCTCGGTAGTCAATGCACATCCGCCAAGTTCGTCCTTCTTCGCATTACAAGTAGCACCGGTGAGGAATACGGGCTGCAACTTGGTCGAATCACCCCTGTTTCAAGCATCTCCTTTACGATCTTTTCAATTTCATCTTTCTGGAGGTGAGGATATTGGTATGGTCGAGTGTTAAGCTGGTGGCTTGCCGGAAGGATTGGAATTGATGGTCATGTTGCGAGAAGGAGGAAGACCAGCGGTTCAGCAAATATGTCGGAAATTCAGTAAGCAATTGGGTAAGATTTTGATCTTCAAATTCTATTTTCTTCCCCTTTGGTTGCTGCTAGAGGTGCATCAAAAAGGCACCATTTACCTTATGTAAAACTTTCTCCATTCGTTGGGTCGAAACAGTGGTAACGTTGCTTCCGCGCTTCCCGCGTAGGATGATCTATTTGCCCTTATAGTAGAATTTCATAATTAATTTAGAAAAGTTTCAAGAGACATCACCTAGTGTAGTCAGCCATTCTATACCAAGCACTGCCTCATAGTCATCGATAGGTAGGAGGAAGAAATCGATGATAATTTCTTGGTCTTGCAGTAATAGTTTCACCTGTGGGCATCTTTGGTCGCACTTTAGGATTCTGCCGTCGGCAACCTTCAATATGCAGTGCCATACGAGCAGCAACCTTACTATTCAGGAAGTTATTAGTGCTACCCGTGTCGATGAGAACAGTGATCGGCTGTTGTTTGAGAAGGCCTCCAACTTTCATCGTTTGCGGATTTGAGTAGCCGGCTAGTGCGTGTACCATAATGTCGGTCCGCTGTGGCTCTTCTTCCATATCTTCTTCTTCATGTTCAAGGCTCTCTTCTAGATGTTCAATGACCTCTTCTTCTACTGGTTCAATCATAAGAAGTCTATCTTTTTTACAGCGATGCTCGCGGCTCCACGGCTCGTCGCAATGCCAACATAACCCCTTCGCAGATCGCTCCCGAAGTTCTTCTCTTGTTAACCTTTTTGGTGTAGGGACTCGGTTGATAGTAGGGGGGGCAAAGGGCTTTAGTATTGTAGGTCGTGGAGTGATCCTAGTCCTCCAGGCTTCATGGTTCAATCGCTCCTCTTGAAGTCATGCGAAAGTGATGGCTGCCATAAGCGTGTATGGTTGTCGCGCCTTAACTTCTCCCCGGATCTCCGGCTTTAGGCCCTCAATAAAAGTCCCCAATAACTGTTTTTCAGACCAATCACAAGTTTGATTAGATAACCTTTCAAACCTGGTTTTGTACTCCTGAATGGTGGAGGTTTGCCGGATCTTTGCTAGTTGTCCGTCAATGTTCTCGTAATAAGTTGGTCCGAAGCGGATCAGTAGACCTTCTTTGAATTGTCGCCATGAAAGGACTCCATAAGTATGTTCAAACCAGTCAAACCATTATATGGCATCCCCTTCAAGATGTATAGATGCAATTTCCACCATGGATGCATCCCAGTTTTATGGTACCGAAAAATATAAGCTCGGCGAGATCCAACCAATTGGGTCTCCTTCTTCCCATCTAGGGAAGTCCACTCTCATCTTGAATAGTTGGGGTCGGTCATAGAGCCTCCCCTCTCTTGGAAGTCATCACTTTGGGCATGATGTGATTGGTTAGAGCTCTCTCCTTGATGTGATTTCTTGAGCTTGATGGTCGATTGAGACTGAAATGGTAAGGAGAGTCGAATCTTATCCTCCATTCGTGCCTCAAAGGCTTCAAATTTAGCAATGATTTCCTCCTCAGATGCCATAGTATATGACTCCAAATCTGTGATGTTAAAATCTCTCTTTTGTTGACGAGTTAAAGGCATGTATAGGTTTGATAGAAATCAGTGAAAGTTTGCTGTAGAATTGTGTTGTCTTATAAGAGCGGAATTATCGTCGAAGAAACAGCGGTTTCTCGACGAAATCTCCACAAAAAATTTGAGAGATTTGAGGAGAGAGTTGACAGCAATATCTCAGTTTATATGACAGCAAGGATGTCCATCAAGAAAATTTCGCTAGTAACAACAAGAAAATTGGGGTAAGTTGCGATAGCAGAATTCTCGTCGAAAAATTTCAGCAACTTACGATGAAAATTTGCAGCAAAATAGGAACGATTTTTTTTTTTTTTTTTAGATTTTCGGATAGGGATAAATAAATTGCAGCAGCAGTAAGGTAGGAAACCAGAACCTGTTGCAATTCACGGGGAGATCAAAGGATGATCTGCGGTGGTGGAGATGATGGCGGAACTCGGCGACGATCTTTTAAGCAATTGTGGGAATCGCTTTGGATGGTTGTGTAGGGTTGATGGATGGCTATGGAAGGGCAGTGAGACGCCAAGAACGCTGCTCTGATACCAGGTGTTAGAACCCTTGCAGATTCTAAACTTGGGGTTGATCTCTTTAGGGGATCGGCCTCCTTGGAACTCTATAGGGGTTTCTCCCTCCAAGTTGCTGCTCAAAGGCTGCAGAAAAGATTCATCTATTGCTTGTCAAAAAAGAAGGAATACATGGCTATTTATAGGGCTTCTAAACCCTAACTCCTAATAGGACTCCTACTTAAGACTCTTACTTCTAACCAACTCCTAATATGACTCATACTCAAGACTCCTATTCCCTTACAACTCCTAATTCTTCTCTAAGAAAAAACCTCCTAACAGAATGTCCCTCTCAATTAGGACTCTCCTAGTTAGAGTCCTAACAAAGTGTCCCTCTCAATTAGGACTCTCCTAGCTAGAGTCCTAACAGAATGCCCCATCCAGCCCTGTGCCACCCGGAGGGTTCCAGGGTGCTGAGATGGCTAACATTTTGCTCCGCTCATGTCGGTCGCCGCGGCACGCAAAAACTGCCCAAAAACTGGCCAAAATGGCCCAAAAACGGGCCGAAACTGGCCATATTTTCCCAAGCGAGCGAGCGGTTGACAGCGAGCGAAGTGAGAGGCAGCACCGTCCTTGCTATATGAATACCCCATCCAGCCCTGTGCCACCCGGGGGGTTCCAGAGTACTGAGATGGCTGAAGTTTTGCTCCGCTCACGTCAGTCGCCGCGACACGCAAGAACAACCCAAAAACTGGCAAAAAACGGCCCAGAAACGAGCCAAAACTGGCCATTTTTGGCTGAGCGAGCGAGGGGCCAACGGCAGACAGCGAGCGAAGCAAGAGGCATCACCGTCCCTCCTATACGAATGCCCCATCCAACCCTATGCCACCCGGGGGGTTCTAGGGTGCTGAGATGGTTGACGTTTTGCTCCGCTCACGTCGGTCGCCGCGGAACACAAGAAATGCCAAAAAAATGGCCAAAACAGCCCAAAAATGGGCCAAAACTGGCCATTTTTGGACGAGCGATCGAGCGGTGACCGCCAGACAGTGAGCAAAGCGAGAGGCAGCACCGTCCTTGCTATGAATGCCCCATCCAGCCCTTGCCACCCGGGGGGTTCCAGGGTGCTGAAATGGCTGACGTTTTGCTCCGCTCACGTCGGTCACAGTGGCACGCAAGAGCAGCCCAAAAACTGGCCGAAACGGACCAAAAACGAGCCAAAACTGACCATTTTTGGCTGAGCGAGCGAGCGGCGAGCGGCGGACAACGAACGAATCGAGAGGCAGGTAGGTCCCTGCTATATGCATTCCCCATACTGCCTTCTGCCACCCGGGGGGTTCCAAGGTGCTGAGATGACTGACATTTTGCTCCGCTCACATCGGTCGCCTCGGCATGCAAGAACTGCCCAAAAACTTGCCAAAACGGCCCAAAAATGGGCCAAAACTGGCCATTTTTGCCCGAGCGAGCGGCGGACAGCGAGCGAAGCGAGAGGCAACACCGTCCCTGCTAAACGAATGCCCCATCCAGCCTTGTGCCACCCGGGGGGTTCCAGGGTGCTGAGATGGCTGACCTTTTGCTCCACTCACGTCGGTCGCCGTGTCACGCAAGAACTGCCCAAAAACAGGCCAAAACGGCCCAATAACGAACCTAAACTGGCCATTTTTGCATGAACAAGCGAGCGGCGAGTGGAGGACAGCGAGCGAAGCGAGAGGCAGCACCGTCCCTGCAATACGAATACCCCATCCAGCCCTGTGCCACACTGGGGGTTCCAGGGTGCTGAGATAGCTAACATTTTGCTCCGCTCACGTCGATCACTGTGGTACGTAAGAACTGCCCAAAAACTGGCCAAAATGGCCAAAAAACGAGACAAAATTGTCCATTTTTGGCTAAGCAAGCGAGCGACGAGTGGCGGACAGCGAGCAAAGCGAGAGGCAGCACCGTCCCTGCTATACGAATGCCCCATCCAGCCCTATGCAACCCGGGGGGTCCCAGGGTGCTGAGATGGCTGACATTTAGCTTCGCTCACGTCGGTCATCGCAGAACGCAAGAACTGCCCAAAAACTGGCCAAAACGGCCCAAAAAGGGGCCAAAACTGGCCATTTTTTGTCGAGCGAGCGAGTAGCGAGTAGCAGAAAGCGAGCAAAGCGGGAGGTAGCACCGTCCCTGCTATACGATTGCCCCATCCAACCCTATGCCACCCAGGGGGTTCCCGGGTGCTGAGATGCCTGACGTTTAGCTCCGCCCACGTCGGTCGCCGCGGCACGCAAGAACTGCCCAAAAACTGGCCAAAACGACCCAAAAAGGGCCAAAACTGGCCATTTTTGGCCGAGCGAGCGAGTAGCGAGCGGCGAACAACGAGCGAAGAGGGAGGCGGCACCGTCCCTGCTATACGATTGCCCCATCCAGCCCTGTGCCACCCGGGGGGTTCCAGGGTGTTGAGATGCCTAATGTTTTGCTCCGCCCACGTCGGTCGCCGCGGCTCGCAAGAACTGCCCAAAAACTGGCCAAAACGGGCCAAAACTGGCCATTTTTGGCTGAGCGAGAGTGCAGCGAGCGGCGGACAGCGAGCTAAGCTAGAGGAAGCACCGTCCCTGCTATACGAATGCCCCATCCAGCACTGTGCTACCCGGGGGGTTCCAGGGTGCTGAGTTGGCTGACGTTTTGCTCCGCTCATGTCAGCCGCCACGACACACAAGAACTGCCCAAAAATTAGCCAAAACTGCCCATTTTTGGTTGAGCGAGCGAGCGGCGAGCGACGGACAGCGAGCGAAGCGAGAGGCGGCACCGTCACTGCTATACGAATGCTCCATCCAGCCCTGTGCCACCCGAGGGGTTCTAGGGAGCTGAGTTGGCTGACGTTTAGCTCCGCTCATGTCGGTCTCCGCGGCACGCAAGAACTGCCCAAAAACTAGCCAATACCGCCATTTTTGGTTGAGCGAGCGAGGGGTGAGCGGCGAACAGCGAGCGTAGTGAGAGGCAACACCGTCCCTACTATACGAATGCCTCATTCAGCCCTTTGTCACCCGGGGTGTTCCATGGTGATGAGATGGCTGACGTTTTGCTCCGCTTATGTCGGTCGCCGCGGCAGGCAAGAACTGCCCAAAAACTGGCTAAAACGGCCTAAAAATGAGCCAAAACTGACCATTTTTGGCCGAGCGAGCGAGCGGCTAGCGGCGAACAGCGAGCGAAGCGAGAGGCAACACCATCCCTGCTATACGAATGCCCCATCTAGCCTTGTGCCACCCGGGGGGTTCCAGGGAACTGAGATGGCTGACGTTTTGCTCCGCTCACGTCGGTCGCCGTGGCACACAAGAACTGCCCAAATTTATTCAAATTTAAATCATCAAAATCATTATCAAAATCCAAGAGATTCACAAAGATGATACAAATGGATTCATCAAAATCAATAAGATTGAGCAAAATAATTTTCAAGATTGTTTTCCTCTTTTCGGTTGTTTCAAAACATATGATTTTGTTTTATTTATGTCAAATAAAAACATATATCATGTTTAAAACTGAAAGTGTAAGATTTGTTATAATAAAGATTAATAAGGCACTTTCATTATGGTAAAAATTAATAATCCATAAATCACAAGATTCATCATGCATAATTTCAAATTTTATTAAGCATGATCATTATGCATGACATAAAATCATCAAGATACACATGTATGGATTAATCCTAAGTATTATCACATATCATATAATTATCATCCCTAATGTTGCATACATCATTCAACATTTCAAAACATAACATGCATGAAACCTTAGCAATATACTTTTCATGATCAAATTTTTTAATTTTTCAAAAGATGCTAAAAAGAAAAAACATGATATAATTTTTAAAAAATAATTTTTTATTTCCTATTCCTACTATCTAAATTAAGCACTCATGAAAAACTTCAAGTAATTTCAAAATAATTCAAGAGAGTTGAGTTACTTACCTTGTAGTCGAAGCCCGTCAAAGCCCAATTCGCCGTTTCACCTTTGGAAGTTCTTGATTCATCCTTGGGTGCCTTCCTTTTCTTTGGCCTCTTCCTCCGTTCAAGTTCATTATTTATTTTAGATTTTTGATTAATGAACTTATTAAGATTTAGTGTTCAAAGTTCAAGTTCATCATTGTCCTCAACACTTGAGTCATCGCTCAAGTGGTATTCATTTGTCCGAAGTTCCAAATCCTTCCTATTCATTGGAAGGTGGTTCAAGTGTTCATCGTGTTCATCATTTGCATTGTGCACCATTTCATATGTCTTCAATGAGCCGATAAGTTCTTTAAGTGGAAAAATATTTAAATCTTTTGTTTCTTGTATTGCGGTTATTTTAGGATCCCACCTTTTTGGAAGGGATCTTAAGATCTTGCTTACGAGATCAAAATTCGAAAAAGATTTACCAAGAACTCTTAGATTATTGACGACATCCGTGAAACGGGTGTACATGTTGCCAATAGTCTCGCTTGGTTGTATTCGAAAAAGCTCAAAATCATGTAATAAAATGTTAACTTTCGAGTCTTTGACTCTACTAGTTCCCTCGTGCGTGATTTCAAGTGTTTGCCAAATATCAAAAGTCGTTTCGCACGTAGAAATCCGATTGAACTCATTTTTGTCCAAAGCGCAAAATAAGGCATTCATAGCCTTTGCGTTTAAAGAAAAATACTTCTTCTCCATATCCGACCATTCGTTCATCAGTTTAGAGGGAAGTTGAAAACCATTTTCAATGATATTCCATAAATCCAAATTCATAGAAATCAAGAAAACTTGCATTCGAGTTTTCCAATAAGTGTAGTCCAATCCGTTAAACAACAGTGGACGAACAACCGATAAGCACTCTTGAAAGACATGAAGAGTCATTTCTCTCGAGTGTAAATCCGAAATGAGAAATACCGGGCTCTGATACCAATTGTTAGGATCGGAGCGGTACTAAGAGGGGGGGGTGAATTAGTGCAGCGGTAAAATGACGTTGGTTTAAAAACTTTCGTACGATAAAAACCAATATCGATGAAAATCGATTAGGAAGCTTGATAACTTAGAAGTGTATGGAAGCGTAGTGACTAAGTAAAGAAGTTTGCAGTATGTAAATGGCAAGATTAGGATGCAAACCAGAGAACACAGTAGTTTTAAAGTGGTTCGGTTAAAATGACCTACATCCACTTGCGAAGCCTTCTTCGAAGAGGCTCCCAACTTCCACTAGCAAATCTCTTTGAAGGGGAAGGACTAATACCCCTCTTACAACCTTTACAAGTGGTTCACACTCTTACAATTCTTTTTCAACAAGAAGGAGGGAGGTGAACACTCAAGCAATTTAAAAACTAGACTTGCTAAGACTTTGCTAAGACTCTTTTCTCAATCTCTTGCTTCTCAAAGGTTGTGTTCTCAGCTGAGAATAGAGGGGTATTTATAGGCCCCAAGAGGATTCAAATTTGGGCTCCAAAATTTGAATTCTCTTGGGTTTCCGAGGCTGGCGGTGCCACCGCCGGATCTCTCGGGTGCTGGGCGGTGCCACCGCTCAGTCCAGCGGTGCCACCGCTCAGACCTCGGGTTCTAGGCGGTGCCACCACCTAATCTGGCGGTGCCACCGCCTACACTATTTCAGCCCACTAGTTGGGCTCCAAACATGGCCCAAACCAGTCCGAACTCGAGCCCAATTGGCCCCTACTTGGGTTATAGGATTAACACCTCATCCTAACCCTAATTAACGTGCTAACTATGAATTTAAAGATATTTTATAAGCTATTACAAAGTCCGTAAGTCAAGACTTCTTCCGGCGAGCTTCCGGCGAACTTCCGACGGTCTTCCGATAAACTCTCGGAAACCATTCTGCGGACTCCCGGCAAGCTCCTAGACTTCAAGAATTGATCTTGGTGAGTTCCAATGAGCTTCTTCGGCAAGCTCTGATCTTTCTCGGCGAGCTCCGCGAACTTCCCATGAACCTTCCGGCGAGCTTCCAAAAAACCCTTCGGCAAGCTCCCTACTCATTCTCGGCTAGTTTTGGCAGCATTCCCGACGAGCCTTCGGACTTCCGTCGAACTCTCAAACTCCCAACGAATCCTTCGTGCTTGACTCCCTACTTTGTTTCACTTTATGTCTTCATCATTATCATAGTTAATCCTGCACATGCAATCCAAAACTCTACTCCGATCTAGACAGTTATTACAACGCGAATTGACATTCTGTTGCCCGGCACATCATTGGTTGGCGCTTCGTACGATTCTTTAGCACATCGTCCTCTCTTGCGGCTTGTTGCCCAATTGGCGGGTGACCTCCGCAACCTCGATATCCTTGGCGCAATTCCGCTCTCCTTGGACCGATGCCCGACGTTCGAAGCCTTCTACCGTCCAATATCCTGACGTGATCTCCTCCGGCGCAACGTCAATTCCTCCCGCGTCAACTGTCTAATCCTGATCGAGTAGACCTGCATCACTCAATATGTAGTTAAACATCTAAACACAATCAATTAGTTTTATCATCAAAATCCGAGATTCAATAGCGGCATGCAAGACCAGCACCAAAACTGGCCAAAACGGCCCAAATACGGGGCAAAACTGGCCATTTTTGGCTGAGCGAGCGAACAGTGAGCGGCGGACAACGAGCGAAGCGAGAGGCAGCACCGTCCCTGCTATACAAAAGCCCCATACAACCTTGTGCCACCCTGGGGGTTCCAAGGTGCTGAGATGGCTGACGTTTTGCTACGCTCACGTCAGTCGCCCCGACACGCAAGAACTACCCAAAAACAAGCCAAAATGGCCCAAAAAGGGCCAAAACTGGCCATTTTTGGCTGAGCGAGCGAGCAGCGGACAGCGAGCGAAGTGAGAGGCAGCATCGTCCCTGCTATACGAATGCCCCTTCCAGCCCTGTGCCACCCGGGGGGTTCCAGGGTGCTGAGATGGCTGAAGTTTTGCTCCGTTCACGTCGGTTGCTGCGGCACGCAAGAATAGCCCAAAAACTAGCCAAAACGGCCCAAAAATGGGCCAAAACTGGCCATTTTTGGCCGAGCGAGCAAGCGGCGATCGGCAGACAACGAGCGAAGCGAGAGGCAGCACCGTCCCTGCTATATGAATGCCCCATCTAGCCTTGTACCACCCGGGGGGGTTCCAGGGTGCCGAGATGGCTGACGTTTTGCTCCACTCACATCGGTCGTCGCAACATGCAAGAACAGCCCAAAAACGGGCCAAAACTGGCCATTTTTGGCTGAGCGAGCGAGCGACGAGCGGCGGACAACGAGCGAAGCGAGATGCAACACCGTTCCTGCTATATGAAAGCCCCATATAGCCTTCTACCACCCGAGGAGTTCCAAGGTGCTGAGATGGCTGACGTTTTGCTCCACTCACGTCGGTCGCTGCGACACGCAAGAACTGCCCAAAAACTGGCCAAAACGGCCCAAAAAGGGGCCAAAACTGGCCATTTTTGGCCGAGCGAGTGAGCGGCGAGCGGCGGACAGCGAGCAAAGCAAGAGGCAGCACCGTCCCTGCTATACGAATGCCCCATCTAGCCCTGTGCCACCCGGGAGGTTCCAGGGTGCTGAGATGGTTGACATTTTGCTCCGCTCACGTTGGTCGCCGCGACACGCAAGAACAGCCCAAAAACTGGCCAAAACTGCCCAAAAATGGGCCAAAACTGGCCATTTTTGGCTGTGCGAGAGAGCGGCGAGCGGCGGACAACGAGCAAAGCGAGATGCAGCACTGTCCCTGCTATACGAATGCCCCATCCAGCCCTGTGCGACTCGGGGGGTTCCAGGGTGCTGAGATGACTGACGTTTTTCTCCGCTCATGTCGTTCACCGCGGCGAGCAGCGGACTACGGGCGAAGTGAGAGGCAGCATCGTCCCTACTATACGAATGCCCCATCCAGCCCTATGCCACCTGGGGTGTTCCAGGGTGCTGAGATGGATGACGTTTTGCTCAATCACTTCGGTCGTCGTGGCACGAAAGAATAGCACAAAAACTGGCCAAAACGGCCCATAAATGGGGCAAAACTGACCATTTTTGGCTGATCGAGGGAGCAGCAAGCGGCGGACAACGAGTGAAGCATGAGGCAGCACCGTCCCTGCTATATGAATGCCCCATACAATCTTGTGCCACCCTGGGGGTTCCAAGGTGCTGAGATGGCTGACGTTTTGCTCCTCTCACGTCGATCACCGCGGCACGCAAGAACTTCCCAAAAACTGGCCAAAACGGCCCAAAAAGGGCCAACACTTGCCATTTTTGGCTAAGCGAGCGAGCGGCGAGCGGCGGACAGTGAGCAAAGCGAGAGGCAGCACCGTCCCTGCTACACGAATGCCCCATCCAGCCCTGTGCCACCTGGGGGATTCCAGGGTGCTGAGATGGATGACGTTTTGCTCCGCTCACGTCGATCGTTGCGGCACGCAAAAAGAGCCCCGAAACTGGCCAAATTGGCCCAAAAACAGGCCAAAACTAGCCATTTTTGGCTGAGCGAGCGAGCGACGAGCGGCGGACAACGAGCGAAGCGAGAGGTAGCACCGTCCCTGCTATATGAATGCCCCATATAGCCTTCTGCCACCCGGGGGGTTCCAAGGTGCTGAGATGGCTAACATTTTGCTCCGCTCACGTCGGTGACCGCGGCACGCAATAACTGCCCAAAAAGTGGCCAAAACGGCCCAAAAAGGGCCAAAACTAGCCATTTTTGGCTGAGCGAGCGAGCGGCGAGCGGCGAAAAGCGAGCAAAGCAAGAGGCAGCACCGTCCCTGCTATACGAATGCCCCATCCAGCTCTATGCCACCCGGGGGGTTCCAGGGTGCTGAGATGGCTGACTTTTTGCTCCACTCACGTTGGTCGCTGTGGCACGCAAGAATAGCCCAAAAACTGGCCAAAACAACCCATAAAAGGCCAAAACTGGCCATTTTTGGCTGAGCGAGCGAGCGACGAGCGGCGGACAATGAGAAAAGCGAGAGGCAGCACCATCCCTGCTATACGAATGCCCCATCCAGCCCTGTGCCACCCGAGGGGTTCCAGGGTGCTGAGATGGCTGACATTTTGCTCCGCTCATGTCGGTTGCCGCGGCATACAAGAACAGCCCAAAAACTGGCCAAAACGGCCCAAAAACGGGCCAAAACTGACTGTTTTTGGCTGAGCAAGCGAGCTGCGAGTGAAGGACAACGAACGAAGTGAGAGGCAGCAACGTCCCTGCTATATAAATTCCCCATACAGCCTTCTGCCACCCGAGGGGTTCCAAGGTGCTGAGATGGCTGACATTTTGCTATGCTCAAGTCGGTCGGCATGGCACGCAAGAACTACCCAAAAACTGGCAAAAACGCCCCAAATACAGGCCAAAATTGGCCATTTTTGGCCGAGCGACCGAGCGGCGAGAGGCGGACAATGAGCGAAGCGAGAGGCAGCACCGTCCCTGCTATACGAATGCCCCATCCAGCCCTGTGCCACCCGAGGGGTTCCAGGGTGCTGAGATGGCTGACGTTTTGCTCCGCTCACGTCGGTCGCCACAGCACGCAAGAACAGCCCAAAAACTGGCCAAAACAGCCCAAAAACGAGCCATATTTGGCTGAGCGACGAGCGGCGGCGAAGCGGCGGCGAGGCAGCACCATCCCCTGCTATCTGAATGCCCCATCCAGCCCCTGTGCCACCCGGGGTTCAAGGTGCTGAGATGGCTGACGTTTTTTCCGGCTCACGTCGGTCACGCGGCACGCTAGAACTACCGAAAAACGCCAAAAAAACGCCCAAAAGCGGGCGAAAACGGCCATTTTTTTTGGCTGAAGCGCGCGGCGACGAAGCGGCGGCGGACTGCGGGCGAAGCGAGAGGCAGCACCATCCCTGCTATACGAATGCCCCATCCAGCCCTGTTCCACCTGGGGTGTTCCAGGGTGTTGAGATGGCTAATGTTTTGCTCTGCTCACGTCGGTCGCCGCGGCACGCAAGAACAGCCAAAAAACTGGCCAAAACGGACCAAAAACGAACCAAAACTGACCATTTTTGGCTGAGCGAGCGAGCGGCGAGCGGCGGACAACGAGCGAAGCGAGAGGCAACAATGTCCCTGCTATATGAATTCCTCATATAGCCTTCTGCCACCCGTGGGGTTCCAAGGTGCTGAGATGGCTGATGTTTTGCTCCGCTCACATCGGTCGCTGCGGCACGCAAGAACTGCCCAAAAACTTGCCAAAACGGCCCAATAAAGGCCAAAACTGGCCATTTTTGGCCGAGCGAGCGTGCGGCGAGCGGCGGACAGCGAGCGAAGCGAGAGGCAACACCGTCCCTGCTATACGAATGCCCCATCCAGCCTTGTGCCACCCGGGGGGTTCCAGGGGGTCATGCCCCCCGAATTTAATTCTCATTTAGGAGGTGTGAACCTAATTCAAGATTGATAATATTTAATTCAACAAACAATCGAGGATCCAATCACACATTTGAGGTCACTAAAAAAAAAAACATTCAAGTCATTCACCTCTACAATCCACAATTCACAAAACCTGTGTAGTCTATAATCATACATCATGTCACTAGATGAATTTTTTAAAATCCAAAAGTAACTTAACTAAACCATGACTATATCATAAATCCATAAGCGTGGCAATTAATGCAATCACAAAACCAACATGTACTACATGTTTATATCAGTACACAGTTTAGACTTAACGTTTCCAAAATCCTGACATAAGAGGTACTTTTCAAATATTTACAAGATACATCAATCTAGATTTGTCATTGATATTTCATTACACCCAAAAAGAACTTATACAACATCAACCTATCAAGTACAAAATATTTGCCCCAAAATCTTCTAGTCTTCCACTGCCTCAACCCAATTTACACATTTTAGTGAGCGATAATCAATCCTGAAAAATTTATATAGCAACGGGGTGAGCATATAAAGCTCAGCAAATGACTAACATATCCATAGCAAAGAGAACAATTTTCAAACAAATGAGGTATCAAAATACAAAGCAGAGATACAAGATGAAACAGTAGCATGTTTTGTTTGAATGCAGAATTACAATATCATATCGTTCGAAGCACGTTTTATTCATACAATCGAGGAAAGGTAATTGGAGCATATCATTGGCATAAGGAGCATATCGATGACATATGGTAGCTTTCAAGGTGTAACAAAGACTTATAACATTTCAAAAATATATCAAAGAACAAAACATGAATAGAAGCTCAAATGTCACATGACGATGCATTCATTTCATTCTTATCCGAAGCATGCATAGAAACATAGCCAAAGTTTGGATATCATATCAAACACATAGAAGGTGAAGTGGGATCATAACATAATATGGTCCATCCATTTCTGAATGACCAACAAACATAAGTCTCCCAGGTCTGGGAGCTCCATCCACCCACGTCTGAGTGAAGTCATATGGGGCCGGCAGAGCATCGCGGGCTCTAAGCATAACTCCCTTTACCATTTCTAGCAAAGGTTCACATTTATCCCACAAACACCGGAGTACAAAGGGACAGTATGAATAATGAAATTAGCATATATTGGAAGCACAAGCGGAACAATGAAATGTACATATGCCTTTCGAGTCAATACGATACAAACATAATCTTTCACAAATGTATTCAGATTTGAAAGGAAAGAAAAGAAAGAGCATACAAGGATTTCAAGAAATCATATATAGCTCAATTGAAATAAGAAAGTTAGATGAATTCAATGTCCAAAGAAATGAAACTGGAAGAGGCACATATCGAAAGCAAATGCGGAACAATGGGATGCATGTGCCGAATTATTACGATGCAAACATGATCTTTAGATATAGCTGCAGATGTACAAATAAATAAAGGACAAAAGTATACAGGAATTTAAGGTAATAATGTAAAGTTTAACTGAAGTAAGAGTTTTTTGCCGAAATCGATTTCCGAAGAGAAGAAACACGGAAAGCCGAAATCGACCAATGATCGATTCTGGCAGAATTTGATAGGAACATTCTATGAACTATTTGGATAACCTATTATACTCCAATTTAAACAAAATAGGTGTCATTAGAAAGCTTTGTCAATCTAGTTTTAGGCAAATCAAGTTTAACAAGAATTGGAATTGACAACAGGGAGTTACAGATAATTTTGTAACAAAAGGTCTGAAAATATTAGCTCTATTTTACTGAATTCATAGGGTCAATGAAAGCAGATGTTTCAGTTAGCAATTGTACTCTAAAAATTTCAAACCAGTATGTGCAGAAAGAATTTTGAGTCTAGCTTCGAATAAATCATACTTTGTATGAATCGGAGTTCACAGCAGAAAGTTATAAACAGTTAAGTAACAAGAGGTCAGAAATTTCAGTCCCTGTTTTGCAGAATCTGTAGGGTTAAATTAAACATAAGTCTTAGTAGGCATTTAAACTCTAAATCATTTTATCTTAGTATCAAATGAAGATTTTTTGTCTACTTTCAAATGGAACAGGTTTTGTCTAAATCAGAGTTTATTACAAAATGTTATGACTGAAACATTGCATAGAGGTCAGATTAACGAAAAATTACAGATTCATGGCTTTGTATCAAAACGAAAGAAGGTCTGGTTCTCAGTTGAAATCTCTCAAATTTTGCAGAATAAAAATGGAAACAGAGATTAAGGTTACTATGGGATGGGGTTAGAACACTTTCCTTAAAATTATTTGAATCCCAAATGTGAGAAAATTGATGAAAAACCTCAAGCTCTTCTTCTTCTTCTCTCAAACTCACGTTGGCTGCAACTCTTCAGGTTTGTTTTTCTTTAACCTTTCATCTAATTATTTAGGTTTTGGCTAATACAAAAGTTGCAAGGTGTCATGCATGCATGAAAGGGGCTAGGTGTCATCTTTAGAGCAAAGATAAGTGGCACCAACCTTAGGTTAGCTAGTGACACATGTCCACTATATATATATATTTATGTATATATATATATATATATATATATATATATATATATATATATATATATATTATAACTTAAATGTGAATCTTTCATAAATTATATCAAACTTCTAATATTTACTCTTAGGTCCTTAGGCATAAACTTTTAATATAATATCATTGAATATAAAATAATTATTAAATAATCCTTATTTTTACAAACAAACCTTTTACTAAATTTTTAAAAATGGGGGATGTTACACAGGGTGCTGAGATGGCTGACGTTTTGCTCCACTCACGTCGGTCATCGTGGCATGCAAGAACTGCCCAAAAACTGGCCAAAACGGCCCAAAAACGGACCAAAACTGGCCATTTTTGCCTGAACGAGCGTCGGCGAGTGGAGGACAGCGAGCGAAGCGAGAGGCAGCACTGTCCCTACAATACGAATGCCACATCCAGCCCTGTGCCACCCTGGGGGTTCCAGGGTGCCGAGATTGCTGTGGTACGCAAGAACAGGCCAAAAACGAGCCAATACTGGCCATTTTTGGCTGTGCGAACGAGCGGCGAGCGGCGGATAACGAGCAAAGCGAGAGGCAGCACCGTCCCTGCTATACGAATGCCACATCCAGCCCTGTGCCACCCGGGGGATCCTAGGGTGCTAAGATGGCTGACGTTTTGCTTCGCTTACGTCGGTCGCCGCGGCACGCAAGAACTGCCCAAAAATTGGCCATTTTTGGCCGAGCGAGCGAGTAGCGAGCGGCGGACAGCGAGCGAAGCGGTAGGCAGCACCGTCCCTGCTATACGATTGCCCCATCCAGCCCTGTGCCACCCGGGGGGTTCCAGGGTGCTGAGATACCTGACGTTTTGCTCCGCTCACGTCGGTCGCCGCGGCACACAAGAACTGCCCAAAAACTGGCCAAAACAGCCCAAAAACGGGCCAAAACTGGCCATTTTTGGCCGAACGAGCGAGCAGCGAGCGACGGACAGCGAGCAAAGCGAGAGGCAGCATCGTCCCTGCTATACGATTGCCCCATCCAGCCCTATGCCACCCGGGGGATTCTAGGGTGCTGAGATGCCTGACGTTTTGCTCCGCCCACGTCGGTCGCCGCGGCACGCAAGAACTACCCAAAAACTGGCCAAAACTGGCCATTTTTGGCTGAACGAGAGAGCGACGAGCGGCGGACAACGAGCTAAGCTAGAGGCAGCACCGTCCCTGCTATACGAATGCCCCATCCAGCACTGTGCTACCCGGGAGGTTCTAGGGTGCTGAGTTGGCTGACGTTTTGCTCCGCTCACGTCGGTCGCCGCGACATGAAAGAACTGCCCAAAAATTGGCCAAAATTGGCCAAAACTGGCCAAAAATGGGCCAAAACTTGCCATTTTTGGCTGAGCTAGCGAGCGGCGAGCGACAGACAGCGAGCAAAGCGAGAGGCGGCACCATCGCTGCTATACGAATGCCCCATCCAGCCCTGTGCCACCCGAGGGGTTCTAGGGAGCTGAGATGGCTGACGTTTAGCTCCGCTCACGTCGCTCACCATGGCACGCAAGAACTGCCCAAAAACTATCCAATACCGCCCAAAAACTGGCGAAAACTGGCCATTTTTGGCTGAGCGAGCGAGGGGCGAGCGGCGAACAACGAGCATAGCGAGAGGCAACACCGTCCCTGCTATACGATTGCCCCATTCAGCCCTGTGCCACCCGGGGGGTTCCATGGTGCTGAGATGGCTGACGTTTTGCTCTGCTTATGTCGGTCGCCGCGGCACGCATGAACTGCCCAAAAACTGGCCAAAACGGTCGAAAAACGAGCCAAAACTAACCATTTTTGGCCGAGCGAGCGAGCGGCTAGTGGCGGACAGCGAGCGAAGCGAGAAGCAACACCGTCCCTGCTATACGAATGCCCCCTCTAGCCCTATGCCTCCCGGGGGGTTCCAGGGTGCTTAGATGGCAGACGTTTTGCTCCGCTCACGTCGGTCGCCATGGCACGCAAGAACTGCCCCAAAACTCGCCAAAACGGCCCAAAAAGGGCCAAAAGTGGCCATTTTTGGCTGAGCGAGCGAGCGGTGAGCGGCGGACAGTGAGCAAAGACAGAGGCAGCACCGTCCCTGCTATACGAATGCCCCATCCAACACTATGCCACCCATGGGGTTCCAGGGTGCTGAGATGGCTGACGTTTTGCTCCGCTCACGTCGGTCACCACGGCACGCAAGAACAGCCCAAAAACTGTCAAAAACTGCACAAAAACCTGCCAAAACTGGCCATTTTTGGCTGAGCGAGCGAGCGGCGGACAACGAGCGATGTGAGAGGCAGCACCGTCCCTTCTATACGAATTCCCCATACAGTCTTGTGCCACCCGGGGGCTTCCAAGGTGCTGAGATGGCTGACGTTTTGCTCCGCTCACGTCGGTCGCCGCGGCACGCAGGAATTGCCCAAAAACATGCCAAAACGGCTCAAATAGGGGCCAAAACTGGCCATTTTTGGCCAAGCGAGCAAACGGCTAGCGGCGGACAGCGAGCAAAGCGAGAGGCAGCACCGTCCCTGCTATATGAATGCCCCATCTAGCCCTGTGCCACCTGGGAGGTTCTAGGGTGCTGAGATGGCTGACATTTTACTCCTCTCACGTCGGTCGCCGCGGCACACAAGACCAATCCAAAAACTGGCCAAAACGGCCCAAAAACAGGCCAAAACTAGTTATTTTTGGCTGAGGGAGCGAGCGGAGGAAAGCGAGCGAAGCGAGAGGCAACACCGTCCTTGGTATACAAATGCCCCATCCAGCCCTGTGCCACCCGGGGGGTTTCAAGGTGCTGAGATGGCTGACGTTTTACTCCGCTCAGGTCGTTCAACGCGGCATGCAAGAACTGCCCAAAAACTGGACAAAACGGCCCAAAAACGGGCCAAAACTGGCCATTTTTGGTTGAGCGAACGAGCGGCGAGCAGCGGACAGTAAGCGAAGCGAGAGTCAGCACCGTCCCTGCTATACGAATGCCCATCCAGCCCAGTGCCACCCGGGGGGTTCTAGGGTGTTGAGATGGCTGACGTTTTGCTCCGCTCACGTCGGTCGCCGTGGCACGCAAGAACAGCCCAAAAATGGGCCAAAACTGGCCATTTTTGGCTGAGCGAGCGAGCAGCGATCGGCAGAGAACGAGCGAAGTGAGAGGCAGCACCGTCCCTGCTATACGAATGCCCCATCCAACACTGTGCCACCCGGGGGTTTCCAGGGTGCTGAGATGGCTGACGTTTTGCTCCGCTCAGGTCAGTCGCCGCGGCACGCAAGAACTCCCCAAAAACTAGCCAAAATGGCCCAAAAACGGGCAAAAACAGGCCATTTTTGGCTGAGCGAGCGAGGGGTGAGCGGCAGACAGCGAGCGAAGCGAGAGGCAGCACTGTCCCTACTACACGAATGCCCTATCCAACCCTATGCCACCCAGGGGGTTCCAAGGTGCTGAGATGGCTGATGTTTTGCTCCTCTCACGTCGGTCATCGCGGAACACATGAACTTCCCAAAAACTGGCCAAAACGGCGCAAAAACGGGCCAAAACTGGCCATTTTTGGCCGAGCGAGCGAGCGGCGAGCGGCCGACATCGAGCGAAGCGAGAGGTAGCACCGTCCCTGCTATACGAATGCCCCATCCAGCCCTGTGCCACCCTAGGGTTTCCAAGGTGCTGAAATGGCTGATGTTTTGCTTCGCTCACGTCGGTCACCGTGGCATGGAAGAAATGCCCAAAAACTGGCCAAAATGGCCCAAAAACGGGGCAAAACTAGCCATTTTTGGCTGAGCGAGCGAGCGGCGAGTGTCGGACAATGAGCGAACCGAGAGGCAGCAACGTACCTGCTATATGAATTCCCCATACAGCCTTCTGCCACCCGGGGGGTTCCAAGGTGCTGAGATGGCTGACGTTTTGCTCTATCACATTGGTCGCCGCGGCACGCAGGAACTGCCCAAAAACTGGCCAAAACATCCCAAAAACGAGCCAAAACTAGCCATTATTGGCTGAGTGAGCGAGCGGCGAGTGGCGGAAAGCGAGCAAAGCGAGAGGCAGCACCGTCCCTGCTATACGAATGTCCCATCCAGTCCTGTGCCACCCGGGGGGTTCGACGGTGCTGAGATGGCTGACGTTTTGCTTCGCTCATATCGGTCACCGCGGCATGCAAGAAGAGCCCAAAAACTGGCCAAAACAACCCAAAAAGGGCCAAAACTGGCCATTATTGGCTTAGTGAGCGAGCGGCGAGCGGCGGGCAACGAGCGAAGCGAGAGGCAACACCGTCCCTGCTATAAGAATGCCCCATATAGCCTTGTGCCACTCGGGGGGTTCCAAGGTGCTAAGATGGCTGACGTTTTGCTCCGCTCATGTCGGTCGCCTCGGCATGCAAGAACTGCCCAAAAACTGGCAAAAACGTCCCAAAAATGGCTAATTTTGGCCTAGGGAGCGAGTGGCGAGCGGCGGACAGCGAGCGAAGCGAGAGGCAGCACCGTCCCTGCTATACAAATGCCCCATCGAGCCCTGTGCCACCCAGGGGGTTCCAGGGTGTAACATCCCATTAGTCCCACATCGAAAGTGGGCAATGTGTATGATTAGCATATAAGGGCCTGATGAGTGTACTATGTTAACTCCCGCTTAAGCATTTTGGCCCGCGGTTGAAGGACCAAAATGGAGTTATTGGCGTTGGCCCATTAGACTCGGGTCGTGACATTTGGTATCAGAGCCGACCTAGCATTTGGGCAGGGTGAGAGGGCTCAAGTAGGAAACGGCTACCGGTGGATGGAGTCAGAGAACTCATCACAGCGTGGAGCCACCACTAAGTTAATTCTCACATGCACTATGCTAGGGTTCGATCTGGGTTATGTCGGGCCTTGACGAGGATGTCAAGCTAATTGAGTTGGGGATATTGTAACATCCCATTAGTCTCACATCGGAAGTGGGCAATGTGTATGATTAGCTTATAAGTGCCTGATGAGTGTACTACGTGAACTCCCGCTTAAGAATTTTGCCCCGCGGTGGAAGGACCAAAATGGAGTTATTGGCCAGTTGGCTCATCAGACTCGGGTTGTGACACAGGGTGCTGAGATGGCTGACGTTTTGCTCCACTCACGTCGGTCGCCGCGGCACACAAGAACAGCCCAAAAACTGGCCAAAACAGCCTAAAAACTAGCCATTTTTAGCTGAGCGAGCGAGCGGCGAGCGGCAGACAGCGAGCGAAGCGAGAGGCAACACCATCCCTGCTATACGAATGCCCCATCCGGCCCTGTGCCACCCGGAGGGTTCCAGGGTGCTGAGATGGCGGACGTTTTGCTCCGCTCACGTCGGTCACCGTTGCACGCAAGAACTGCCCAAAGAGTGGCCAAAACGACCGAAAAGGAGCCAAAACTGGCCATTTTTGGCTGAGCGAGCGAGCGGCGGACAGCGAGCAAAGCAAGAGGCAGCATTGTCCTTGCTAAACGAATGCCAAATCCAGCCCAGTGCCACCCGGGGGGTTCTTGGATGCTGAGATGGTTGACGTTGTGCTCTTCTCATGTCGGTCATTGCGGCACGCAATAACAGCCCAAAAACTAGCCAAAACGGCCCGAAAACGGGCCAAAACTAGCCATTTTTGGCTGAGCGAGCGAGCGGCGAGCGGCGGACAGCGATCAAAGCTAGAGGCAACACCGTCCCTACTATACGAATGCCCCATTCAGCCTTGTCCTAACCGGGGGGTTCTACGGTGCGGAGATGGTTGATGTTTTGCTCTGTCCACGTCGGTCTCCGCGGCATGCATGAACTGCCCAAAAATGGCCAAAACGGCCCAAAAGCGGGCCATAACAGGCCATTTTTGCCTGAGCGAGCGAGCGGCGAGCGGCGGACAGCGAGCAAAGCGAGAGGCAGCACCGTCTCTGCTATACGAATGCCCCATCCAGCCCTGTGCCCCCCGGGGGGTTCTAGGGTGCTGAGATGGCTGACGTTTTGCCCCGCTCACGTCGGTCGCCACGGCACGCAAGAACAGCCCAAAAACAGGCCAAAACAGACCAAAAACGCGCCAAAACTGGCCATTTTTGGCTGAGCGAGCGATCGGCGAGCAGCGGACAATGAGCGAAGCGAGAGGCAGCACCGTCCCTGCTATAAGAATGCCCCATACAGCCTTGAGCCACCCGGGGTTTCCAAGGTGCTAAGATGGCTGACATTTTGCTCTGCTTACGTCAGTCGTCGCGGCACGCAAGAACTGCCCAAAAACTGGCCAAAACGGGCCAAAAATGGCTATTTTTGGCCGAGTGAGCGAGCGGCGAGCGAAGCGAGAGGCAGCATCGTCCCTGCTATACGAATGCCCCATTCAACCCTGTGCCACCCGGGGGGTTCTAGGGTGTAACATCCCATTTGTCCCACATCGGAAGTGGGGAATATGTATGATTAGCTTATAAGGGCATGATGAGTGTACTACGTTAACTCCCGCTTAAGCATTTTGGCCCGCTGTTGACGGACCAAAATGGAGTTATTGGTCAGTTGACTCATCAGACTCGGGTCGTGACATAGGGTGCTGAGATGGCTGACGTTTTGCTCTGCTCACGTCGGTCACCGCGGCACGCAAGAACAGCCCAAAAACTGGCCAAAACGTCCCAAAACGGTCGAAAACTGGACACTTTTGGCCGAGCGAACGAGCAACGAGCGGCGAACAACGAGCAAAGCGAGTGGTAGCACCGTCCCTGCTATACGAATGCCCCATCCAGCCCTGTGCCACCCGGGGGGTTCCAGGGGGCAGAGATGGCTGAAGTTATGCACCGCTCACGTCAGTCGCCGCGGCACGCAAGAACTGCCCCAAAACGGGCCAAAACTAGCTATTTTTCACTGAGCGAGCGAGCGACAAGCAGCAGATAGCGAGCGAAGCGAGAGGCAGCACCAACCCAGGTATACGAAGCCCCATCCAGCCCTGTGCCACCCGGGGGGTTCTAGGGTGCTGAGATGGCAGACGTTTTTCTCCGCTCACGTCGGTCACCGTGGCATGCAAGAACTGCCCGAAAACTGGCCAAAATGGCCAAAAAAAGAGCCAAAACTGGCCATTTTTGGCTGAGTGACGAGCGGCGAGCTGCGGACAGCGAGCAAAGCGAGAGGCAGCACCGTCCCTGCTATACGAATACCCCATCTAGCCATGTACCACCCGGAGGGTTCCAGTGTGTTGAGATGGCTGACATTTTGCTCTGCTCACGTCGGTCGTCGTGGCACCCAAGAACTGCCCAAAAACATGCCAAAACGGCCCAAAAACGGGCCAAAACTGGCCATTTTTTCCCGAGCAAGCGAGCGGCGGACAGCGAGCGAAGCGAGAGGCAGCACCGTCCGTGCTATACGAATGCCCCATCTAGCCTTGTGCCACACGGAGGGTTCCAGGGGTCTGAGATGGATGAAGTTATGCACCTCTCACGTCGGTCGCTGCGGCACATAAGAACTGCCCAAAAACTGGCCAAAACGGCCCAAAAACAAGCTAAAACTGGCATTTTTGGCTTAGCGAGTGAGCGGCGAGCAGCGGACAGCGAGCGAAGCGAGAGGCAGCACCGTCCCTGCTATAGGAATGCCCCATCCATCCCTGTGCCACCCGGGGGGTTCCAGGGTGCTGAGATGGCTGACGTTTTGCTCCGCTCACGACGGTCTCCACAGCACGCATGAACTGCCCAAAAACTGGCCAAAACGGTCCAAAAACGGGAAAAAACTGGCCATTTTTGGCTGAGCGAGCGAGCGACGAGCGGTGGAGAGTGAGTGAAGCGAGAGGCAGCACCGTCCCTGCTAAACGAATGTCCCATCTAGCCCTGTGCAACCCGGGGGGTTCCAAGGTGCTGAGATTGCTGACGTTTTGCTCCGCTCACGTCGGTTGTCGCGGCACACAAGAACGGCACAAAAACTGGCCAAAACTGCCCAAGAACGAGCGAAAACTGGCCATTTTTGGTTGAGAGAGCGAGCAGCGAGCGGCGGACAGCGAGCGAAGCGTGAGGCAGCACCGTCCCTGCTATTCGAATGCCCCATCCTGCCCTATGCCGCCCGATGGGTTCCAGGGAGCTGAGATGGCTAACGTTTTGCTCCGCTCGCATCGGTCACCGTAGCACGTAAGAACTACCCAAAAACTGGCCAAAACTGGCGATTTTTGGCTGAGCGAGAGAGGGGCGAGCGGCGAACAGCGAGCGAAGCGATAGGCAGCACCGTCCCTGCTATACGAATGCCCCATCCAGCCCTGTGCCACCCGGGGGGTTCCAAGGGGCTGAGATGACTGATGTTTTGCTCGGCTCACGTTGGTCGCCGCGGCACGCAAGAACAACCCAAAAACTAGCCAAAACGTCCCAAAAACAGCTCAAAAAGGGCCAAAACTGGCCATTTTTGGCTGAGCGAGCGAGCGGCGGATAGCGAGCGAAGCGATAGGCAACACCATCACTGCTATATGAATGCCCCATCCAACCCTGTGCCACCCGGAGGGTTCCAGGGTGCTGAGATAGCGGACGTTTTGCTCCGCTCACGTCGGTCACCGTTGCACGCAAGAACTGCCCAAAAAGTGGCCAAAACGGCCGTAAAGGGGCCAAAACTGGCCATTTTTGGCTGAGCGAGTGAGCGGCGAGCGGCGGACAGCAAGCAAAGCGAGAGGCAACACCGTCCGTGCTATACGAATGCCCCATCCAGCCCTATGCCACCCAGGGGGTTCCAGGGTTCTGAGATGGCTGACGTTTTGCTCTTCTCACGTCGGTCCCCGCGGCCCTAAAACTAGCCAAAACTAGCCATTTTTGGCTGAGCGAGCGAGCGGCGAGCGGCGGACAACGATCGAAGCTAGAGGCAGCACCATCCCTGCTATACGAATGCCCCAACCAACCTTGTCCCACCCGGGGGGTTCCAAGGTGCTGAGATGGTTCACGTTTTGCTCCGTCCACGTTGGTCGCTGCGGCACGCAAAACTGCCCAAAACAGCCAAAAAACGGGCCAAAACTGGCCATTTTTGGCTGAGTGAGCGAGCGGCGAGTGGCGGAAAGCGAGCAAAGCGAGAGGCAGCACCGTCCCTACTATACGAATGTCCCATCCAGCCCTGTGCCACCCGGGGGGTTCTAGGGTGCTGAGATGGCTGACGTTTTGCTTCGCTCACGTCGGTCACCGCGGCACGCAAGAAGAGCCCAAAAACTGGCCAAAACAACCCAAAAGGGGCCAAAACTGGCCATTATTGGTTGAGCGAGCGAGCGGCGAGCGGCGGGCAACGAGCGAAGCGAGAGGCAGCACCGTCCCTGCTATAAGAATGCCCCATACAGCCTTGTGCCACCGGGGGGTTCCAAGGTGCTAAGATGGCTGACGTTTTGCTCCGCTCATGTCGGTCGCCGCGGCATGCAAGAACTGCCCACAAACCGGCCAAAAATGGCTAATTTTAGCCTAGCGAGCGAGTGGCGAGCGGCGGACAGCGAGCGAAGCGAGAGGCAGCACCGTCCTTGCTATACGAATGCCCCATCCAGCCCTGTGCCACCCGGGGGTTCCAGGGTGCTGAGACGGCTTACGTTTTGCTCCGCTCACATCGGTCACCGCGGCATGCAAGAACTGCCCAAAAACTGGCCTAAACGGGCCAAAACTAGCCATTTTTGGTTGAGAGAGCGAGCGGCGGACAGCGAGCGAAGCGAGAGGCAGCACCGTCCCTACTATACGAATGCCCCATCCAGCCCTGTGCCACCCGAGGGGTTCCAGGGAGCTGAGATGGCTGACGTTTTGCTCTGCTCACGTCAGTCACCGAGGCACGAAAGAACTGCCCAAAAACTGGCCAAAACAGCCCAAAAATGGGCAAAACTAGCCATTTTTGGCTGAGCGAGAGAGGGGCGAGCGAAGCGACAGGCAGCACTGTCCCTGCTATATGAATGCCCCATCCATCCCTGTTCCACCTGGGGGGTTCCGGGGTGCTGAGATGGCTGACGTTTTGCTCCGCTCACGTCGGTCGCCGCGGAATATTAGAACTGCCCAAAAACTATCCAAAACGGCCCAAAAACCAGCCAAAACTGGCCATTTTTGCCCGAGCTTGCGAGTGGCGAGCGGCGGACAGCGAGAAAGCGAGAGGCAGCACCGTCCTTGATATACGAATTCCCCATCGAGCCCTGTGCCACCCGGGGGGTTCCAAGTGTTAAATCTCGGATTTGATGATACAATCAATTGATGGGTTAATTGATCTAATCCATATTATTGAGTTAAGTGTGCAGGATTAACTACGGTAACCAGAAAACACAAAGTAAGGATACCGGAGTCAAGTTCGATGGACGTTTAAGAGTCCGAAGAATCGTCGGAGATTCTGCCAGAACCAACCGAGAAGAAATCGGGAACCTATCGGAATTTTCGAAAGTTCGCCGAAGAGATCGTCGGAGGTTCACGGAGATCACCGAGAAGGCTCGGCTACTCATTAAAGTCATCACAAGTTCGGGAGCTTGCTGGGAGCCCGTCGGAAGAAGTTCGTCGGAAAGCTCACCGGAACAAGACTCGATGTTCGCGGTTGAAAAATTGCTTAGGATGTGTTTTTGTTATGTAGTTAACGTGTAATTAGGATTAGGATTAAAAGATAATCCTATATCCTCGTTAGGGGCCAACTGGGCCCAAAATTAGACTTGGTTTGGGCTAAGTTTGAAGCCCAACCAGTCAACCGAAGAGTCTGGCGGTAGCACTGCCAGACTGGGCGGTAGCACCGCCCAGCACCTGAGAGCTGGGCGGTGGCACCGCCTAGCACTGTCAACGCCTGACACTGACAGGCGGTGGCACCGCCAGCATCGGGAACTCCACGAGAATTCAAATTTGGAGCCCAAATTTGAATCCTCTTGAGGCCTATAAATACCCCTCAAATCTCAGCTGAGATTACAACTTTTTGAGCAGCATTTGTTTGAGAGAAAGGCCTTAGAAAAGTCTTAGCTAGTCTTGTTTTCAATTTGCTAGTGTTCACCTCCGTCTTTCTTGCTGAAAATCTGTAAGAGAGTGAACCGCTTGTAAAAGAGTTGTAAGAGGGGTATTCACCCTTCCTTTTCAAGAGATTTGCTAGTGGAAGGTGGGAGCCTCATCGAAGAGGGCCCTCGCAAGTGGATGTAGGTCACTTGACCGAACCACTTCAAAAACAGCGTAATCTTCGGTTTGCATTTCATTACTGCTATTTACATTACTGCAAACCTTCTTACTAGCTTTACTACACAACTTTGCGAATACGCTTTCAAGTTAAGCACTTCTGATTCCGATTTTTATCGTACGAAAGATTTGTCGAAACCAACGTTTTAATCCGCTTAGTGCCGCTCCGATCCTAACAATTGGTATCGGAGCTAGGCTCACTCTCATATTTGGTTTCATACCCAAGAGAGATGGCTTACTCCAGCATGCATGAGGGACACTCTATCACACGTCCACCTATGTTTAATGGGTCGGATTACACGTATTGGAAGACTCGGATGAGGATCTTCCTCATTTCTATGGATTTCGAGCTTTGGACTATTGTTGAAAATGGATTTCAAAAATCTTCTCTTCCGATGAGCGAATGGAATGAATCAGAGAAGAAGGTTTTTGCTTTAAATGCAAAGGCTATGAATGCCTTGTTTTGTGCACTAAACAAAAATGAATTTAATCGTGTTTCAATTTGTGATTTGGCTTTTGATATTTGGAGAACTCTTGAGGTCACTCATGAAGGCACTAGCCGAGTGAAAGAGTCCAAAATCAACATTCTTGTGCACTCTTATGAACTTTTCCGAATGAAACCAAGTGAGTCCATCGGAGACATGTACACCCGGTTTACGGATGTCATCAATGGACTCAAAGCTCTTGGTAAAGATTTTACTAACTTTGAACTAGTAACTAAAATCTTAAGATCCCTCCCTAAAAGTTGGGATCCAAAAGTTACGGCCATTCAAGAGGCCAAAGACCTTAAAACATTCCCTCTTGAAGAACTCATTGGGTCTCTAATGACCTACGAAATGACATGTAAAGCTCATGACGAGCTCGAGAACCCCCTTCCAAAGAACAGGAAGGATATGGTACTCAAATCACAAGAAGACCACTTGAAAGGAACATCAAGTGATGAGGATAGTGATAATGACATTGCACTTTTGACTCAAAAATTTAAAAAATATTTAAAGAAGAATAAATTTAAAAATAATACAAAAAATAATTTTGAACAAAAGAAGGACCAAGTGATTTGCTATGAATGCAAAAAAACGGGACACTACAAGAACGATTGTCCTCAAGCCAAAAAGAGAACATCGAAGAAGAAGGCGCTCAAAGCAACGTGGGATGATTCAAGCGCGTCCGAAGAAGAGGAGTCCAACACCGAGCAAGTTGCTCATTATGCGCTAATGGCTTTAGGAGAAGAGGTATGTGATTTATTTAATGAAGATTTATCTTTTGAAGAACTCTCTATCACTTTTCATGAATTATTTGATGAATGTAGAACTATTAGCAAGAAGTTAAGAAAAGAGCATACTTTACTACAAGATAAGTTTGATAGTCTTCAAACTCCTCCATGCTCTAAGTGTGAGCATTTAGAAGCAATAAAAAATAAAAAATTGCTTCTTAAAGAAACCTTAAACAAGTTTAAGATTGGTAGCAAAGGATTAGATATGATCCTTGCACACAAGGGTCACGTCATAAATAGAAATGAAATTGGATTTGTAAAAGGATTACATCAAAATCCTACCACTTTCATGAAAGGACCTACATTATATGTTTCCTCTTATATGAAATGCAACTTTTGTTGTAAATCCGGACATATTGCCTACAAATGTCCATTTAGAAAAATTAGTTCACAAAAATTAATATGAGTTCCTAAAGGAACTATAAAGGATTCAATAATAAATAACAAAGTTAGTGGATCAATCTTTGACGCACCCAAAATCAAATAGGTACCTAAAAGTCATCCTCTTTTATAGATAAACCCACAAGCTAGGAGCAAAAGATGGTATCTCGATAGTGGATGCTCAAGACATATGACTGGAGATCCATCTCATTTCTCTATGTTCACTAGCAAAGAAGAAGGGTACGTCACCTTCGGAGACAACAACAAATGAAAAATCATTGGCAAGGGAACTATTGGTAACAAATTTAGTTTTTCCATTGATGATGTTTTACTAGTTGATGGATTGAAACATAATCTCTTGGGTATTAGTCAACTATGTGATAAAGGTTATATCGTTAGATTCAAATCAAATATGTGTATTATCGAAAAACCAAACAATAGCTTGACTATGATTGCATTAAAACAAAATAATATCTACACCATCAACCTTGATGAACTAAGTAATGAAATGTGCTTCTCCGCTCTAAATGATGATGCTTGGCTTTGGCATAGGAGACTAGGCCATGCAAGCATGAAACTAATCTCTAAGATCTCATCTAGAGAATTAGTGCGAGGAATTCCAAATATAAAGTTTATTAAGGACAAAGTATGCGATGCATGTCAACTAGGTAAACAAATAAAAACTAGTTTCAAATAAAAAACTCAAATTAGCACCACTAGACCATTACAATTGATTCATTTGGACTTATTTGGACCAATTGATATGACAAGTCTAGGAGGAAGCAAATATGCATTTGTAATTGTGGATGACTGTATTGCTAGTCATAGGTGCCCAGCAAGCCAATCACGTGAGTGATGGCACGTGTGACTTGATACAGAATCTTTTTGCTTATTATATTTTGGCGTATATCACTTTATAACTATTGCATAAATGCATATATATATATTGTGATGTCCTTGGATTTGTGCAATGGGAATCGGATCGTGATGAGATCACTATAATGATATTGATTCACCTTTAAACACATATCCTAAATAATCCCGGTCATAGGTTTTCGAGAGGGACATCATTGATAACCGGATAGACTAGTGTCTTTGTATACCGTCCATATGATGGATGTAGCTGGTCTCATAGTTGCTCGTGTAGGGACACTAGGGATACGAGACAGTGCTCATTGGAGAATGAGTTCATTGATTGATCCGCCACGGAATCTTTGGATGGTTGATGATGCCTTATTGTCGACAGCCGATTCCGTAGTCCTAGTGGTGTATCTGATTCTTAGACTTGAGACACCAAGGATGTCCTGTATGAGTGCTCCACTCTTTGATACCAGACTTATAGGTTTGGCTGTCCTAGATCTAGTACAACTGGTCATTGGTTGTGGTAGTCGACCTTACGAGGGCTATTGAGTGTCGACAGAGGATCATCCACTCTCGGCGTCATGAGAGGAATATCCCATGTGTTCTTGCTCAGACAAATCCCTGGCCAGGGTCATTCGGGTTGAGAGAGAAAGAGTTCTCCGGGAGAATCCGATTAGAGCGAGACTCGAGTATAAACCGTATGGGTCTGACAACACCATGCTCGATATATACGGTCTCTCGGGATATTAGATGGATGAGGAACTATAGGTACATGGTGGCGAGGACAGACAGGTCCAATGGATTGGATTCCCCAGATCGTGCGGGGACTGCCAGAGTGGCCTAGTACGTCAAAGTAGTCGATGAGTCGAAAGTGAATTATTACAGAGATAATAATTCACTGAGTTAGATGGAGTTCTAAGAGGTATGACTCACGGCCAGCTTCGATATTGGGCCTAGAGGGTCACACACATATGGGAGGCATTATTGCGATGAGTAGAGGTTGGGATATGAGATATCCGGCGAGCCCCTTGTCTTATTGGATGCAGATCCAATACCCACTAGGGAAGGACCCATTAGGGTTTGACACGGGATCTCTATAAATAGGAGGGATTCACGACCTCATAGGCTAGAGTATTTGCTTGCCCTTCCTATTCTCCTCTCCCTCTCCACCTCGAGGCCTGGAGTTTTGAGGAGGGGGGTCGCCGCAACCCTGTTGTGTGGATCACCGCTAGAGAGGAGGGACGCTTGACCTCCTTCACCCTCTCCTAAGGATCTGCAAGAAAACAGGGATATCTGAACTCCCTAGGTAACACAATCTCTATACGCAGTTTTGTGTTTTATGGATTTTTGCGCGCACCAATCTTCGCACGACGACGAACATCTTTTTGGGGGAATCGGGATTTTTGTTTTCTTGTTCTTCCGCGCTATGATATGATGTCGCCCCCATGATTTCCCAACAGTGGTATCGAGCCAGGTTGTTCGTGCGAATGATTGGTTTTGAACTGCGTGTGTTGTGTTTAGGAAGAATATTGGCGTCAAAATCGTTGGACGCAAAAAAGCGAGGAAGGGCAGCAATAGTTGCTGCCCTCGATCTGCGTCGTGCAGCGCAGCCGAAGTCGGCGAACGGCGCAAAGCGCTGTGCCTGCAGCAACCGACCGGCGGTCTGCTTGCAGCAGGCTTGCTGCCGGGCGGGCTGGCAGCCCACGGGCAGAGGCGCCGCCAGGCCAGCGGCGCTTGCCGCCCAAGGAAAGCGAGCCTGCCGCCCAAAGGGAGCGGCGCCGCCGCCAGCAGAGGCAGCGGCGCCTACCGCCGCTGCTCCCATGGGCTTAAACCCCCCCCCACAGGGGCGGCCGCCTGGCAGGACAGCACTGCCTGCGGAGGCAGCGGTGCCGGCTGAGGCGCCCACCGCGATGGCGTCGCCCGCCCGGCAATGCCGCCTGGCGAGGCGGTGTTAGGGCGCCCGCCCGCCTGAGCCGCCCGCCAGCAAGGTGGCGGCGGCGGCAGCGGCAGCAGCAGCGGAAATTAGGGTTTTGGGCAAAAGGACAGTTTTGCCCTGTGAATTTGAGAAATTCCAGTTTCTGTCTTTTGTCCAAATTACGAAAATACCCTTAGAATTGAAAAATTCCCTACATGTCCCTGATTTCAGAAAAATATTAATTAATTAAAAGGTTTAGTTGATTATTATTTTTTATTATTATCTAGTAGTCCTACATGATGATGATTATTTATACATGTGATGTATGATGTGTGGGCTGATGATCATGGACCGTGTGATGTGTGTACTTGTGATTATTATTATTGAGGTCTACGAACCTCCATTATATTTCTCGTTTATTGTCGGGCCTGCGTGCCTATGATTAAGTTGTAATCACATGAGGAGGCGCAGCGGGAGCGTGGATGCGATAACGGGACCCACGAGACGGACGATCGTGATGCATGGAGATGCATCAAGATGTCGACGGAACCGACGAGGACGAGATGGACGATCACAGGGCATGGAGATGAACCGTTGCACACATAGATCTTGATGTGAGTGATTAGGCCTATTGGCTTGGGCCTAATCATATTAGGTTGTGGTCCATGATCATCTGATGTGATTGCTTATACACATACTAGATATATATATATATTTGCATGCGATGTAGATATATATTAAATATGTATATGTGTGACATGTCATATTAGGAGACCAAATTATAGAAACATCTCTCGATAATATTAAGTCAGTAAACGTGAGGCAATTAGATTGACCCACGTGGCCTTCCATCGTTATGAGTAGGAACCGATTCCCGGTGTAGGTTGAGTTGGTCGAGTCCCTTGAGACTCACCTATATCGCGATTCGCTATCTTGCTTACGACATAGAGATGTCACCGGTGACCTGAGGACATGGTATGCTTGGTCGAGTCCCTCGAGGGTATATCATCAAATCAGACTCATCTTGTAACGAAGGTGTTGACTTAACCGAGCATCATGGTTGGTCGAGTCCCTCGAGGCCATGGTGATTCGGAGGCCGAACAGGACGGGAATCACAAGGAGTTGTGATCGGCAAGAGTTGCCTACCTTTTAGGCTTAGTGTGATTGGTCGAGTCCCTCGAGGTTACACTAAGACGCTGATTGGATTCTGATCCCCACTAGAAGTCTACTGGAGACTTCCGTTTCACGTGCTGAGGGTGTCGCGTGACTCGTTAGTAAAATAGTGGGAGCATATTAAGATAGAAGTCCATATCTTGATAGTTTATTTCTTGCAAAATTTGCATGTTATTCATTTATGCTACATCTTTATTTTCAGAAAATATCGTTTTCAAATCCCTTACGTGGCATACTTGATGTCAACCGCCTTACTGGTCCAAATTATACGGATTGGCTCCGTAACTTGAGAATTGTTCTCACAGCGGAGAAAATCGTGTACGTCCTTGATACAGTGATGCCTACGCCCGAAGAAGGGGCAAGCGAGGATGAGATCGCTCGCTACGTGAAGTACATTGATGACTCCACTCTTGCTCAGTGCTATATGTTGGGCTCTATGACTCCAGAGTTACAGAGACAACATGAAAAGATGGATGCCAGATCCATTCTCCTACATGTCCGCAAATTGTTTGAGGAACAGGGAAGGACTCAACGATATGAGATATCCAAGAGCCTTTTCCGCGCTAGGATGACTGAGGGGACACCGGTTCAGAACCATGTCCTAAAGATGATTGAGTGGATAGAGAAACTCACAGGTCTAGGAATGGTCCTAGAGGATAACTTGTGTGTGGACATTGTGCTTCAGTCCCTACCAGATTCCTTTTCACAGTTCATAATGAATTTTAATATGAACAAGCTTGAGGTGACTCTCCCAGAGCTCCTCAATATGTTGAGGGAGGTAGAGAGTACTATTAAGAAAGAGAAGCCAGTTCTCTACACTGGTGAGACCAGAAAGAAAAGGAAAGCAGAAAGGTCCCTTAAGAAGGGAAAGGGCAAGGGCAAACAAGGTAAAGCAAAGGTTGCTAAGAAAGACCCAGCAAAGGACAAAGGCCAGTGCTTCCACTGTGGTAAAGATGGGCATTGGAAGAGAAACTGCAAAGAGTACCTTGCAGAAAGGGCGAAACAAAAGCTTGATGAAGCTTCAGGTACATTCATGATCAGTCTCCATTTGTCAGACTCTTATGATAACACATGGGTATTGGATACCGGTAGTGCTTATCATATATGCAATTCGTTGCAGGTTCTAGCAAGACCTAGGAGACTACAGAGAGGCGAGATGGACCTCAAGATGGGTAATGGAGCAAAAGTTGCTGTATTAGCTGTTGGCGAGGTCGCCCTACATCTGACTAGTGGAGCTTTTATTGCATTAGATGCATGTTATTTTGTTCCTTCTATTATCAAAAACATTATCTCCATTTCATGTTTAACAGTTAGTGGATATAAATTTGTTTTTGAGAACAATGGTTGTTCGATATTATTAGATGATAAGATCATCACAAAAGGAACATTGCATAATGGTTTATTTATGTTAGACACCACTCCACATATCATGAATGTAAATGTTTCCAAAAGGAAACAAGATGAGTTAAACAGTGCATACCTGTGGCATTGTAGGCTAGGTCACATCCATGAAAGAAGGATTCAAAAGTTGCTAAATGATGGATATCTAGATCCATTCGACTATGTGTCATATGCGACTTGTGAGCCTTGCATTCGTGGAAAACTGACCAAATCTCCATTTAGTAGAACTGGAGAGAGAGCCAATGAGTTGTTGGAACTCATACATAGTGATGTATGTGGACCCATGTCAACTCATGCCATTGGAGGTTACTCCTACTTCATTACATTTACTGATGATTTCTCAAGGTATGGATATGTGTACTTAATGAAGTACAAGTCTGAGGCCTTTGAGAAATTCAGAGAGTATAAGAATGAGGTGGAGAACCAGACTGGAAAGAGTATCAAAACTCTTCGATCAGATCGAGGAGGTGAATACTTAAGTACAGAGTTTACTCAGTTCCTCAAGGACCATGGGATATTATCCCAATGGACACCTCCTTATACACCTCAGCTCAATGGTGTCTCTGAAAGGAGAAATCGTACATTATTAGATATGGTACGGTCCATGATGAGTTTCGCTGACCTACCCATCTCATTCTAGGGATATGCCCTAGAAACCGCAGCTTACCTTCTGAACATAGTTCCAACTATGTCGGTAGTGTCTACACCATATGAGATATGGAAAGGGAAGAAGCCTGATCTTAAGGTTGTTAAGATCTGGGGCTGCCCTGCCCATGTTAGAAGACACAACCCCGATAAGTTAGAATCAAGGACAGAGCGATGCAAATTTGTGGGATACCCCAAGGAAACTTGTGGGTATTATTTCTATCATCTCGAGGACCAAAAGGTCTTTGTAGCTAAGAGAGCAGTGTTCCTTGAGAAGGAATACATTCTTGACGGAGATAGTGGGAGAATGATAGAATTGAGCGAGGTTGGAGAACCAAGCTCAAGCACCACTCTCTGACCGAAGTCCTGTTCGGTGTACCTAATACACAAGTATCAACTTTACTTTAGGTCGATAGAGTATCCCATCCTCCTGAGAGATATGTGGGACATATTAGAGCAGAGGATGTAGAGGATATTGATCCTAAGACCTATGAGGAGGCTATTATGAGTATAGACTCAGGGAAGTGGAAAGAAGCCATGAATTTCGAGATGGATTCTATGTACTCCAATAAGGTTTGGAACCTAGTTGATTTAGAAGGTATTGTACCCATCGGTTGCAAGTGGATCTTTAAGAAAAAAGATGGGAGTAGATGGAAAGGTAAAGACCTATAAAGCAAGGCTAGTGGCTAAGGGGTATCGTCAAAGGCAAGGTGTTGACTACGATGAAACTTTCTCACCAGTAGCAATGCTAAAATCCATCAGAATTCTATTGGCTATTGCAGCACACTATGATTATGAGATCTGGCGGATGGATGTGAAAACCGCATTTCTCAACGGGAACTGAGGAGGAGGAGGAGGTGTATATGATGCAACCTGAGGTATTCGTGTCCAAGAACTGCCCCAGATAAGGTGTGTAGGTTGCTTAGATCCATTTATGGACTAAAGCAAGCTTTCGAAGTTGGAACATAAGATTTGATGAGGCAATCAGATCTTATGACTTCGTTAAGAAACGAAGATGAGCCTTGTGTATACAGAAAGGTAAGTGGGAGCCATCACCTTTTTTTGGTGTTATATGTGGATGACATCCTCATCATTGGGAATGACATAGGAATGCTATCCACAAGAAAAGGCTTGGTTATCTAGACACTTCTCCATGAAGGACTTAGGGGAAGCATCTTATATCTTGGGGATTAGAATCTATAGAGATAGATCCAAGAGGATGCTTGGCTTGTCCCAGATCCAGGTACATAGAAACTATTGTCAAAAGGTTTGGCATGGAAAATTCCAAGAGAGGTCTCATACCGATGAGACATGGGATATCGCTTTCTACCAGTATGTCCCCAAAGACTCAGAAGAAAGGGCTTAACATGGATATGATACCTTATGCCTCAGCAATAGGGTCTATCATGTATGCCATGCTATGTAATTGGGCCTGATATAGCGCATGCTCGAAAGTGTCTGGCGGTATCAAAGGATCCGTGCTTGGAGCACCTGGAAAGCAAGAAAGTGTATCCTTAAGTACTTGAGAAGGACTAAAGGATCTTTTACTAGTAAATGGAGGTAATAGCCTTAAGGTTGATGGCTACACCGACTCAAGTTTTCAGTCGATGTCGATGATAGCAAGTCGAATTCAGGGTATGTGTACACCTTGAATGGAGGAGCAAGTGTGCTGGAAGAGTTCCAAGCAAGATACCCTGCCGACTTCGACCATAGAGGCGGAGTACATTGCTGCATCGATGCAGCAAAGGAGGGAGTCCGGGTGAAGAAGTTCATCACAGATTTAGGAGTCGATACTGAGATAGCGATAAGTCGACTTCCTTATATTGCGACAACTATAGGGTGATTACTCAAATAAAGGGAACCGGGTCTCATCGAAGTGTTTCGAGGAGGTTCCGACTTATAAGAGAGATCATGACCCAGGAGATGTAGCAAGTGGAAAGAGTTCCATCCGAAGATAACATTGCAGATCCACCGACAAAGCCGTTGTCTCATTTTGTCTTTGGCCGTCAGGGGTCTAATGGGGATCGGACACACAGGTGATTGGCTTTAGGTCAAGTGGGAGATTGCTAGTCGAGGTGCCCAAGCAAAGCCAATCACGTGAGAGATGGCACGTGTGACTTGATACAGAATCTTTTTGCTTATTATATTTTGGCGTATATCACTTTATAACTATTGCATAAATGCATATATATATATTGTGATGTCCTTGGATTTGTGCAATGGGAATCGGATCGTGATGAGATCACGATAATGATATCGATTCACCTTTAAACACATATCCTAAATAATCCCGGTCATAGGTTACTCGAGAGGGACATCGTGATAACCGGATAGACTAGTGTGCTATATACCCGTCCATATGATGGATGCAGCTGGTCTCATAGCTGCTCGTGTAGGGACACTAGGGATACAGTACAGGTGCTCATTGGAGAATGAGTTCATTGATTGATCCGCCACGGAATCTTTGGATGGTTGATGATGCCTTATTGTCGACAAATGGCGATTCCGTAGTCCTAGTGGTGTATCTGGTCCTTAGACTTGAGACACCAAGGATGTCTGTATGAGTACTCCACTCTTTGATACCAGACTTATAGGTTTGGCTGTCCCGAGATCTAGTACAGTTGGTCATTGGGAGTGGTAGTCGACCTTTACGAGGGCTATTGAGTGTCGACAGAGGATCATCCACTCTCGGCCATCATGAGAGGAATATCCCATGTGTTCTTGCTCAGACAAATCCCGGCCGGGGTCATTCGGGTTGAGAGAGAAAGAGTTCTCGGGAGAATCGATTAGAAGCGAGACTCGAGTAGAAACCGTATGGGTCTCGACAACACCATGCTCGATATACGGTCTCGGGATATTAGATGGATGAGGGACTATAGGTACATGGTGGCGGGGGATGACAGGTCCAATGGATTGGATTCCCTCAGATCGTCAGGGGACTACTGCGTAGTGGCCTAGCACGCCCGTGAGTCGATGAGTCGAGTGAATTATTACATAAATAATAATTCACTGAGTTAGAAGGAGTTTCGACGGTATGACTCACGGCCAGCCTCGATATTGGGCCTAGAGGGTCACACACATATGGTAGGCATTGCGATGAGTAGAGGTTCCGGATATGAGATATCCGGACGGAGCCCTTTGTCTTATTGGATGCAGATCCAATAACCACTAGGGAAGGACCCATTAGGGTTTGACACGGGATCTCTATAAATAGGAGGGATTCACAGCCTCATAGGCTAGAGTCATTGCTTGCCCTTCCTATTCTCCTCTCCCTCTCCACCTCAGAGGCCTGGAGTTTTGAGGAGGGTCGTCGCAACCCTGCTGTGTGGATCACCGCTAGAGAGGAGGACGCTTGACCTCCTTCACCCTCTCCTAAAGATCTGCAAGGAAACAGGGATATACGATCTCCCTAGGTAACACAATCTTTATACGCAGTTTTGTGTTTTGCGGATTTTGCGCACCAATCTTCGCACGACGACGAACATCTTTTTGGGAATCGGGGATTTTTGTTTTCTTGTTCTTCCGCTGCGCATATGATGTCGCCCCCCATGATTTCCCAACATGTACTAGATACACTTGGACCTATTTCTTAGCTCACAAAAGTGATTGTTTCAAGTGTTTCTCTAGATTTTGTAAACTCACTCAAAACGAAAAAGGTTTCATGATTTCATTAATTCGGAATAATCACGGTGGCGAATTTCAAAACCATGACTTTCAAAATTTTTGTGAAGTTAATGGATACAATCACAACTTCTCCACTCCGAGGAATCCCCAACAAAATGGAGTAGTTGAAAGAAAAAATAGAAACCTACAAGAAATGGCAAGAACTATGTTAAATGAACATAGTTTACCTAAGTATTTTTGGGCCGAAGCCGTAAATACGGCTTGCTACATCATGAATAGAGTCCTAATAAGACCATCCCTATCAAAAACCCCCTATGAATTATGGAATAACAAAAAACCAAATATTTCCTATTTTAAATTTTTCGGTTGTAAATGCTTTATTTTAAATGAAAGGGATGCCTTAGGAAAATTTGATGCTAAATCCGATGAAGACATCTTTCTTGGTTACTCTTCCGTTTCTAAAGCTTTTCGGGTATTTAACAAAAGAACCTTAGTAATAGAAGAGTCTATTCATGTAGTTTTTAATGAAGTTTCAAATTTAAAGAAAAATGACTTTGATGATGATCTTGGTTTTGATAATTTGAATTTAAATGAACCCCCTCCTCAAAATAGCAACTTGGATGCACCTTCTTCCGAAATTTCCTTACCTAAGGAATGGAAGTATATAGATGCTCATCCAAAGGAGCTAATTATAGGGGATACATCAAAAGGGGTTCAAACTCGTTCCTCTTTCAAGAATTTTTATGCTAATGCCGCCTTCCTTTCTCAAATCGAACCTAAGTGCATTGACGAGGCCATAAAAGATGATTTTTGGGTTATTGCAATGCAAGAGGAATTGAATCAATTTGAGAGGAATAAGGTGTGGGAGCTTGTTCCTAGACCTAGTGACCATTTAGTCATTGGTACTAAATGAGTCTTTAGAAACAAGCAAGACGAAAATGGTATCGTGGTTAGAAACAAGGCTAGATTAGTGGCCAAGGGTTTCAAGCCAGAAGAAGGTATCGATTACGAAGAAACCTTCGCTTCCGTGGCTCGATTAGAAGCCATAAGGATGCTCCTTGCCTATGCTTGTAGTTATAATTTTAAACTATTTCAAATGGATGTCGAAAGTGCCTTCTTGAATGGTTTTATTTCCGAAGAAGTATATGTCGAACAACCTCCAGGATTTGAAAATTCTCTTATTCCTAATCATGTATTCAAATTGACTAAGGCTCTCTATGGCTTGAAACAAGCTCCTAGAGCTTGGTATAAAAGGCTTAGTTCCTTTCTTATTTTAAATAATTTTACCAAAGGCAAGGTTGATACTACATTGTTTATTAAACATTTTGAAAATAATTTTCTTATTGTGCAAATTTATGTTGACGATATTATTTTTAGCTCTTCGGATGAATCACTATGTGAATCATTTGCCAAATGTATGAGTCATGAATTTGAAATGAGTTTAATGGGTGAATTAACGTTCTTTTTAGGATTACAAGTCAAACAACTTAAGGATGGTATATTTCTTAACCAATCCAAATACACATTAGAATTGTTAAAACAATTTAACATGGATAATTCAAAAGCAATAAACACCCCTATGAGTACTGCGACTAAGTTAGATATGGATGAAAATAGTGAAAATTTCGATAAAAAAACATATAGGGGAATGATAGGTAGTCTACTCTACCTTACCGCGACTAGACCGGATATTATGTTTAGTGTAGGACTTTGCGCTAGGTTTCAATCAAATCCTAAATTATCTCATCTTAAAAGTGTTAAAAGAATATTTAGGTATCTTAAAGGAACTCCAAATTTAGGATTGTGGTATCCAAAATCTGAAAATTTTGATTTAATAGCTTATGCGGATGCCGATTTTGGCGGATGCAGGATAGATAGAAAAAGTACATCCGGAACATGCCAATTTTTAGGACATGCACTTGTTTCTTGGACTTCCAAGAAACAAAATTCAATTGCACTATCTACGGCGGAAGCCGAATACATTGCTGCAAGTGCATGCTGTGCACAAGTTGTTAGGGTGAAAAATACATTAGAAGACTATGGAATTCACTTTAAAAACATTCCCATAAAATGTGATAATACTAGTGCCATATGTTTTACTAAAAATCCAATTCAGCACTCTAGAACTAAGCACATCGACGTTAGGCATCATTTCATACGCGATCATGTTCTTAACAATGATGTTGTTCTAGAATTCATTGACACAAAGCATCAATTAGCAGATATATTTACAAAAGCCTTGAATGAAGAACAATTTGAATTCATTAGAAGGGAATTAGGTATGTTAAATTGTCCCTAAACAATAAACTTGTTTGAATGGATTTTCCGTAAAGTTTTTCATCTTATCTCCGTTCCTCGGTGAATCTAATCCTTCTCCTTCAATTCTAAATGACATGTTAAATCTGCTCAAGATTAATGATTATATGATATTTTGTGAATCTCGAAATCGATTTTGATGACTTGATTATGAATTTCAAGTTAACGATTTGATTTGAATAAGTTTTATCTAAATCATAATCTTGATCTTGCAAAATTTGAATCACAAATAATATCTTCTGGTATTTATGAATTGATACTTACAATATGAGAGTATTGGTATTCATGACTTGAATTTGATTGAAACAGTGTATGCTTAAATTAATCATTCTCCTATGTTTCAAAAATTCTTTAAATGCCTTATGTGATTATTGAAAATTAATTTACTTTATGATAAATCTATGTGTACCATTTTGAATCTCTTGAAAGTAATGTTGAGATTTTAATGAATTTGACGATTTGAATGAGTTTGTATTCGAATTATGATCTTGACTTAGTGAAATTACTACTTGGAATTTTTTTCCCCAATCTCTTTCTTGTACATCTACAATTTCTGTTATTTATAGAAAGAAGAGATGGATGCATGCTGAATTTTTCATTTAAAGATGAACTCTACGTAAATATTTTAGCATACTTAATTTTGAATGATAAAATCTTTGTATGACAAACTATGTGCTTCAAGTCTCATTCCCTTTTTGTTGATGACAAACGGGGAGAGAAGTGATGACTTGTATCATTTTAATATCATGACTTATATAAATTGCAAAAGCTTTTCAAAATCTTTGAGAATATGCCTTGCAAAATCTTTGAGAATATCGCAAGATCGATTGATCATATTGAAAGCATGTCTAAAATGTATAATCATGAAACTCATGTTGAAAATCTTTATCTCCTGTCGTAGTAAAATTTGTCTCTTATCTTTCGACTTGAAAAGGATTTTCATCGAAGTTTCGCATTTACATTATGCTTAATGAGAATAACGATAAGTTCTACGGTTAGAACTTATCGGTTTATGCTTGAATTCAACGGGATAGAATTCAAGTGTTTTTATCTTCTCATAATATGGCATATAGATAGGGGGAGTTATGTTTAACTCCGTCATCAATTGATTGTCATCATAAAAAAGGGGGAGATTGTTTAATCTCGGATTTTGATGATACAATCAATTGATGGGTTAATTGATCTAATCTATATTATTGAGTTAAGTGTGTAGGATTAACTACGGTAACCAGAAAACACAAAGCAAGGATACCGGAGTCAAGTTCAATGGACGTTTAAGAGTCCGAAGAATCGTCGGAGATACTGTCGGAACCAATCGAGAAGAAATCGGGAACCTGTCGGAATTTTTGGAAGTTCGCCAAAGAGATCGTCGGAGGTTCACGGAGATCACCGAGAAGGCTCGGCTACTCATTAAAGTCATCACAAGTTCAGGAGCTTGCTGGGAGCCCGTCGGAAGAAGTTCGTCAGAAAGCTCGCCGGAACAAGACTCGACGTTCGCGGTTGAAAAATTGCTTATGATGTGTTTTTGTTATGTAGTTAACGTGTAATTAGGATTAGGATTAAGAGATAATCCTATATTCTGGTTAGGGGCCAACTGGGCCCAAAATTAGACTTGGTTTGAGCTAAGTTTGAAGCCCAATCAGTCAACCAAAGAGTCTGGCGGTAGCATTGCCAGACTGGGCGGTTGCACCGCCCAGCACTGTCAGCGCCTGACACTGACAGGCGGTGGCACCGCCAGCATTGGGAACACCAAGAGAATTCAAATTTAGAGCCCAAATTTGAATCCTCTTGAGGCCTATAAATACCCCTCAAATCTCAGCTGAGATTACAACTTTTTGAGCAGCATTTGTTTGAGAGAAAGGCCTTAGAAAAGTCATAGCTAGTCTTGTTTTCAATTTGCTAGTGTTCACCTCCTTCTTTCTTGCTGAAAATCTGTAAGAGAGTGAACCGCTTGTAAAAGAGTTGTAAGAGGGGTATTCTGTTGGGAAATCATTGGGGGCGACATCATATGCGCAGCAGAAGAACAAGAAAACAAAAATCCCCGATTCCCAAAAAGATGTTCGTCGTCGTGCGAAGATTGGTGCGCAAAAATCCGCAAAACACAAAACTGCGTATAGAGATTGTGTTACCTAGGGAGATCGTATATCCCTGTTTCCTTGCAAATCCTTAGGAGAGGGTGAAGGAGGTCAAACGTCCTCCTCTCTAGCGGTGATACACACAGCAGGGTTGCGACGACCCTCCTCAAAACTCCGTGCCTCTGGGAGGTGGAGAGGGAGAGGAGAATAGGAAAGGCAAGCAAAGACTCTAGCCTATGAGGCTGTGAATCCCTCCTATTTATAGAGATCCCGTGTCAAACCCTAATGGGTCCTTCCCTAGTGGGTATTGGATCTGCATCCAATAAGACAAGGGCTCCGTCGGATATCTCATATCCGAACCTCTACTCATCGCAATGTCTACCATATGTGTGTGACCCTCTAGGCCCAATATCGAGCTGGCCGTGAGTCATACCTGTCAGAACTCCTTCTAACTCAGTGAATTATTATCTCTGTAATAATTCACTCGACTCATCGACTACGGACGTACTAGGCCACTACGCCAGTAGTCCCCCACGATCTGAGGGGAATCCAATCCATTGGACTGTCGTCCTCGATTACCATGTACATATAGTCCCTCATCCATCTAATATCCCGGAGACCGTATATCGAGCATGGTGTTGTCGGACCCATACGGTTTCTACCGAGTCTCGCTCTAATGTCCGGATTCTCCAGGAGAACTCTTTCTCTCTCAACCCGAATGACCCTGGCCAGGGATTTGTGTCGAGCAAGAACACATGGGATATTCCTCTCATGGCCGAGAGTGGATGATCCTCTATCGACACTCAATAGCACTTTTCGTAAGGTAGACTACCACTCCCAATGACTAGTTGTACTAGATCTGGGACAACCAAACCTATAAGTCTGGTATCAAAGAATGGAGCACTCATACAGGACATCCTTGGTGTCTCAAGTCTAAGGACCAGATACACCACTAGGACTACGGAATCGTTGTCTGACAATAAGGCATCATCAACCATCCAGCATTCCGTAAGCAGATCAATCAGTGAACTCATTCTCCAATGAGCACCTGTACTGTATCCCTAGTGTCCCTACACGAGTAGCTATGAGACTAGTGATAAGACCCTAAAGTCTTATCGTCGCTCTGATACCAATTGATAAGACCCTAAAGTCTTATCGTTGCTCTGATACCAATTGATAAGACCCTAAAGTCTTATCATCGAAGAAAGAGGAGAAATGGGGATGATAATGATCGCTTCGAGGGGATCGGCCTCCTTGATCGCTTCGAGGGGATCGACCCTCCTTGATCACTTCGTGGGGATCGGCCTCCTAGGGTTTGTCGAAAGACAGAATAATATTTTTCATAGATTATTGAAAAGAAGCAGTTACATCCCTATTTATAGAGTTCCACCTAGAGTCCATCAGGACTTGAACTCTAATAATAAATAAATATTAAATAAACCTTTACTTGACTCTAACTGAACCAAACTGACTCAATAAACAACTAGACCAAACATACTCAATAAACATTATTCCAAAGCTCAGAAAAAGGGTCCTAACAGTTCCTCCCTCTTCAAATCAGCCTTGTCCTCAAGGCTGAGCAGCATCAATCTCGGGGAGCTTATCTTTCAGCACTTCGGCTATAGACTATCTGTAACGCATCACAACCCGTTGATCAAGTAAATATGGTCTCCACTTTTTGATAGTGTAAGCAACAGGTCGATCTTTCAGTTTAGTAATCGTTGCATGAAACTTCTGGCCCTGTATAATCAATTTAATCTTTGAACCTTTACTATCACAAGTGAAAATCCGTCCATCAATGATCTTTACTTCGAATCTGTCATAGTCTTCAATGTGGTGGGTCAATCGGTCAATAGTCTCACTGTCCATAAAATTGTTAGTGCTACTAGTATCAATCAAAAGTATAATAGGCCGATGCTCTAGAGTTCCAGCAACTTCTATAGTTTGTGGGTTAGAGTAGTCGGTTAATGTATGCATTGTATGTACGGTAGGTTCAACGTCTTCATTAGAATTTATACCTTCATGATCGGAGTCCAACTCTTCTGCTTTCGGTTCCTCTCCAATTGGCTCAATCATCATATGTTGCCCTTGTTTACATTGGTGCTCCATACTCCACTTTTCATCATAGTACAAACCCCTTGCTGATCTTTCCTTGCTAATTTTTTTCTCATGTAGATTTGCAAATGAGATCGTAGCTATCATAGTGCGGGGTTGACGAGCCTTAACTTCACACTGGATCTCTGGAATAAGCCCTTCAATAAATGTATCCAGAAGTTATCGGTCTGACCAATCTCTAGCTTGATTTGATAATTTTTCAAACCTACTCTGATATTCTAACACTGTAGAAGTCTGACAAATTTTGGCGAGCTGTTCATCCACCTTCATGTACGAGTAGATTGTGTCACAATCTTGGAGCCCATTTCTAGTATTTCCAGATCTATGCAATATAGAACTTGAGCTCCCACCTTGTTGAAAGTTACTAAGGCTCCCCAGTAAGTCCTTTTTGAAATCATTAAGTACTTCTTGTAACCGGTTCTCAATTCTAATTTCCAATGCTTCCATTTGTGCTTTCACTGAGTCATCAGTGGCCATTTCGTAAGACTGCAAATTTGTAATCTCAACACTTGTTTTTGGCGTCGGTCAAGGGCATCAATCACTGCCCTATTCGGTGCTGCTGTTGTGACGTAGTCGGTGGCAACACTATGGGAATGAAGGGTTGCTGCGAGGATGCGGGGATGTAGCTGCGGTCGCCGCGTGGGAGGCAGCGATGCTTGTTGCGGTCGCTGCGTAGAGGGATCGTTGTTGCTAAGGGCTTGGAGGCAGCGATGGTGGTGCGACTGGGGTAGCACCGCCAAGGGCTCACCGCTGCGATGGCTACGATGGCGCGGATGGAAGGCAACGTTGCTCTGTTTCTGTCACACTGCGGAAGGAGGCGCCGGTGAGAGGCAACAATGCTTGTGGCAGAATATGCTAAGCAAGGGGGATGCGGCGTGATGCGGCCGAGGTTGAGAAGAGGAATCGGTGTTGCGTGGCTGCTGGGGTTGAGGCAAGGCAGCGTACTTGTTGTGGTTGCTGCGTTCGCTGTTGGAGGGTGGCTGCTGTAGAATGAGGGGTTGGTCGTTGGCCGGGAGCGACGACAGTGGTAACAATCGGCGGCTACGGTAGCAGAGAGTGCCACTGTTTTTGTTGTTGCGTACTCTGTTTTTTGTCGCACCCGAATGAGTTGGCGGCAGGATCACCAGCGGTTGAGGAGAAGGCTGCGGTGGCTGGCAGCAGCGGTGATCGTTGGCGGAGTGCAGCGTTGGCGATGGAAAAAAGGCAGCGGCGTCGTCGCTGGCGGGGAAGCTGCGATGCTGGAGATGGGAAACAGGGTGCTCTGTTTCTATCGCACCACAGCCGGAGCCGCTGGCGATGCTGGCAACGGCGGTCGGGCGGTGATCAATGCGGCGAGAAGCAGTGGCAGCGGTGGAGAAGGAGGAGTCGGCGGTGTCACGGTTGGGAACAAAGGGCAACCGGTGAGTTGCCCTGTTTCTGGCCCCACGGATGCAGAGCAAGGAGGATCGGCTCTCGGAGGCGTGCAGCGGTCGTCGCGACGGTGGCCCGCGAACGGTGATGGGTCGGCTGGGGCGACAGCGCTGGAGGGGAAGAGGAGTGCTAGAGGCGACGCCGACTGCGATCGACGAGGGGGCTGCGGCAACAGAGGAACTCTGTTTCTGCAACTGTTACAACGAGGGGCTGCGGCAACCGACGGCTGCGACCCAAGGGGGGGCACGGCTAGGGTTGCGGCTGGGAGGCGGCGGCGGCGTTGGTCGATCGGCTGGGATGCAGCGCCGGCGGTGGAAAGGAGGCAGCAAGGAAGGGCTGGCCTGCCGGAGAGCAGGGGCGGCGATGGCTGGCTGGCATAGCGAGAGGAAGCAGGATGCGTGGCTGCGAACGCTTTCTCTCTTCCTTTACTTCTTTTTTTTTTTTTTTTTTTTTTTTTTTACGTTGCAGCGGAACGTGCCAAGGATCGCTGCTCTGATACCAATTGATAAGACCCTAAAGTCTTATCGTCGCTCTGATACCAATTGATAAGACCCTAAAGTCTTATCGTCGCTCTGATACCAATTGATAAGACCCTAAAGTCTTATCATCGAAGAAAGAGGAGAAATGGGGATGATAATGATCGCTTCGAGGGGATCGGCCTCCTTGATCGCTTCGAGGGGATCGACCCTCCTTGATCACTTCGAGGGGATCGGCCTCCTTGATCGCTTCGAGGGGATCGACCCTCCTTGATCACTTCGAGGGGATCGGCCTCCTAGGGTTTGTCGAAAGACAGAATAATATTTTTCATAGATTATTGAAAAGAAGCAGTTACATCCCTATTTATAGAGTTCCACCCAGAGTCCATCAGGACTTGAACTCTAATAATAAATAAATATTAAATAAACCTTTACTTGACTCTAACTGAACCAAACTGACTCAATAAACAACTAGACCAAACATACTCAATAAACATTATTCAAAAGCTCAGAAAAAGGGTCCTAACAACCAGCTGCATCCATCATATGGACGGGTATACAGCACACCAGTCTATCCGGTTATCACGATGTCCCTCTCGAGTAACCTATGATCGGGATTATTTAGGAATGGAAAAGGCTAAAGGCTAGAGATCATGGCAAGGCAGAATGGAAAAGATGTAGTTGGTGAAGGTAGCGACCATGAAGATGACGCTGAGTCGTTGAGGCTGCAGCTACGAAAATTGCTGCGTAGCCTACAAGAAAAAAATGAAATAATCGACGAACTTCAAAGTAGACACAACCTGCATGAAAATGATGCTCGAGAGTTTATTTCTGATGATGATACACCTCATCTTCCAAGAGAGCCGAGAAGATGTCAGAGAAGAAATGAAGTCCAAGACGAGTGGCAGAATAAATATAATCCCAGATTTGATATTCCAGAATTTGAAGGGAAAGTAAATGTTGATGACTTTATCGATTGGCTTAATACAGTAGAAAGAATCTTCGATTTTCATGAACCACCAGAACAAAAGAAGGTCAAACTTGTGGCACTCAAACTCAAAGGAATGCATCTTTTGGTGGGAAAATCTGAAGAAACAAAGAGAACGTGAGGGGAAGAGTAAGATCGTTACATGGGAGAAAATGAAAAGGGAGCTAAAGAGAAAATATTTACCGATAATTATAAACAAGAGATCTTTCTCAAAATACATGATTTCAAGCAAAAAGATCTTAGTGTGGAGGAGTACACTGCAGAATTTGATAATTTGATGTTAAAAGGAGAGCTTGTGGAACCGGAAGAGCAAACAATTGCAAGATACTTAGGAGGTCTGAAGTATGAGATTTCTAAAGTTGTTCAGCTACTGACCATATTGGTCTTTAAATGATGTGAGCAAGCTGGCATTAAAAGTTGAAAAGCAATGAAGTTTGAAAAGAGTTTTTGGTATGGCTCAAAAGAAGGCTACACAAAAGGAGGAAGTTCCAAGCCCTCTTGTCCAAAAAAGGTGATATATCGAAGGTGCAAGAAAAGGGTGAAGAGTCTGCTGGCAACAAAAAAATACCTAATTCTTCTACCCCAAGTGGCCGAAAATGCTTCAAATGTCATGGTTTTGGGCATATTGCTTCCGATTGTCCAAATAGGAGGATTGTAACTTTGGTTGAAGATCATAGTGATGGAGGCGAAGATGAAGCTGACGACGAACCAAAATACGATGATGATGAGGAAGAGATTACTTATGCTGATCATGGTTTGTCTATTGTATTGCAACGTAGTTTACAAGTGTCATATGTGGCCGACGATGAAAGTTGGGTGAGAAAAAATGTGTTTCACACTAAATGCACTTCTCTTGGCAAGGTGTTCTTGGTGATCATCGACAGTGGCAGTTTTGAGAACGTGGTTTCTTTGGAGATGGTGCAGAAACTGAAGTTGGATACGATCTCTCATCCACATCCATACCAATTATGTTGGTTGCAAAAAGGAAATGACATCAAGGTAACTAAAAGATGTTTAGTTTCATTTTCTATTGGCAAGTATTATAAAGATAAAGTGTGGTGTGATGTTGCTCCTATGGATGCTTGTCATTTACTATTGGGAAGACCTTGGCATTATGATAGAAGAGTGTTGTATGATGGTTATAAACATACTTATTCTTTTAAAGTGAATGAAAAGAAGATTATCTTAGCTCCATTACAACCTTTTGAAATCAGTGCGCCAAAGAAGGAAGTTAGTGCTTTTATTTCTTATAGAGAATGCAGATATGAATTGGACAAGGGCGGTCATGTTTTGGCCCTAATGGTAGTAGAGGAGAACAAACAATATAAGGAGACACCGAAAATCATGCAACCAATCCTAGAAGAATTTCAAGATGTTATACCGGAAGAGATTCCACATGGCCTTCCACCCTTGAGAGATATCCATCATCACATTGATCTTATTCCTGGGGCTGTTCTACCTAATAAGGTAGCATATAGAATGAGTCCCAAGGAGCATGCAGAACTTAAAAGGCAAGTTGATAAATTGGTTAAAAAAGGGTTAATCCGGGAGAGCATGAGTCCTTGTGCGGTTCCTGCTTTGTTAGTGCCTAAGAAGGATGGTTCTTGGAGAATGTGCGTGGACAGTCGCACCATCAACAAAATCACAGTAGACTATCGCTTTCCTATTCCAAGGTTAGATGATTTACTTGATCAATTGTGTGGTGCTTATATTTTCTCTAAAATTGATTTGAGGAGTGGCTATCACCAAATAAGAATGAGGCCCGGAGATGAGTGGAAAACAACGTTTAAAACTAGAGAAGGCTTATATGAATGGTTGGTTATGCCATTTGGACTATCTAATGCTCCTAGCACATTCATAAGATTTATGAATCACATACTTAAGCCATGCATTGGAATATTTGTTGTAGTTTATTTTGACGATATATTGGTGTACAGCAAGAGTGAAGAGGAGCATATGAGTCATCTGAAAGAGATCTTTCTTATTTTGAGGCAGCAAAAACTTTATGCTAATCTAAAGAAATGTGATTTCTTAACTTCTAGTGTGGTGTTTTTGGGGTATGTTGTTTCTAAAGATGGAATCATGATGGATCAAAGCAAGGTTGAAGCTATTCTCAATTGGCCAACACCTGTTTCATTACATGATGTGAGGAGTTTCCATGGCTTAACATCTTTTTATAGAAGATTCATCAAGAGTTTCAGCTCTATTGTCGCTCCAATCACCGAATGTCTGAAATGTGATAAATTCAAATGGACTAATGAGGCTAATGATGCTTTTGCTTTTTGAAAAGAAAGGTTATGAAGCTCCTATCTTAGTTCTACCAAATTTTGACAATGTGTTTGAAGTTGAATGCGATGCATCTAATGTGGGAATTGGCCGTTTGTTTTGAGTCAAGACGGAAAGCCCATTGTATTTTTTTAGTGAAAAGCTGAATGATCTGAGAAAGAAATACTCTACTTATGATAAGGAGTTTTATCGATTTATCGAGCTTTGTCTCATTGAGTCAATATCTTCTCGCCAAGTCATTTGTTCTATATTCCGATCATGAGGCATTAAAGTTCATTAATCATCGGCACAAGCTAAACAAGAGGCATCTTGGCTTGGGTGGAGTTCTTACAATCTTATAACTTTACAATCAAGCACAAATCTGGTGTTCAAAATGTAGTTGTCGACGGCGTTGAAGCGAGAAAGCATTCTTTATTATCGGCAATGTAAGTCAAAGTGGTTGGATTTGAAACATTCAAAGATCTATATGAGAATGATGTGGATTTTGGCTCGATATGGCAGAATTGCAAATCAGGTTCTGTCAACAATTTTCAATCTTTGATGGTTTCTTTTTTCGAGCTAATGCTTTTATGTGTTCCATCTTGTTCTTTTGAGACAAATAATTTCATTTGAAGCTCATGGTGGTGTTTTGGGTGGACATTTTGGTAGAGATAAAACTTTAGCTCTTATTCAATCAAACTTCTATTGGCCTAAGATGTTTAGAGATGTGGAAAGACATGTAAAAAGCAATGTCGAGTGTGTCATTTGGCAAAAAACAAGAACTCAAAATTCTGGTTTGTACACTCCATTGCAGTGCCAAATGCTCCCACAGGAGGATGTGAGTCTTGATTTCATTTTAGGACTGCCAAGAACTCAAAGGAACAAGGATTCTATCATGGTTGTTGTTGACAGATTTTTTAAAAATGTCTCACTTTGTTCCATGCAATAAATCAAATGATGCATCTCATATTGCTGATTTATATTTTAAGGAGATTGTTAAATTGCATGGTATTCCAAGAACTATGGTGTCTGATCGAGATTCAAAATTTGTTAGTCATTTTTGGAGAACTCTTTGGAGGAAGCTGGGTACTTCTTTGAATTTCAGCAGCTCGCATCATCCACAAACCGATGGGCAAACTGAAGTAACAAACCGAAGCTTGGGAAATTTGCTTCGAAGCTATGTTGGCAAGAATATTAAGCAATGGGATGTCATTCTTCCACAAATTGAGTTTGCCTACAATCGTTCTATGCATCATAGTATCGGTAAGAGTCCTTTTGAGGTTGTTTATGGTGCTAATCCTGCTAGTCCTTTGGACTTAATCCCTCATTCTACAACAAAGCAATTTAGTGGAGATGCTGATGAAAGAGCTAAGCAGATAAAGAAGCTGCATGAGGGTGTGAAAGCAACCATTGAGAAGCAAAATGAGAGGTACATGCATGCTGCCAACAAACACAGAAAACATGTGGAGTTTAATGCAGGTGATTTGGTCTGGATTCATCTAAGGAAGGAGAGGTTTCCACCGGGCAAATTTGGAAAATTGAAACCAACGACTGATGGTCCATTCAAGGTGCTTAAGAGAATTGGCAGAAATGCTTATGAGATAGAGCTACCTAAAGATTACGGAGTATCCCCAACATTTAATGTGGCTGATTTGAGTCCTTTTTATAATCATATTCATGAATCAAATGAAGACTTGAGGACAAGTTTCATTCAACCGGGGAAGATTGACACGGGAGTGTCTAATTTACTACAATCTGATTATATGAGCCTTGATTATGATCTAGTATCTTTTTCAGTCAATAATGATGCCTCATAATCTTTATCTCAGCACAATCAAATATGACAGCTCATCAGCATATTCTCTGCACAAAGTTAAAGTTGTTTCAAGCACACTCAAATATGACAGCCCATCAGCATATTCTCTGCACAAAGTTAAAGCTGTTTCAAGCACACTCAAATATAACAGCTCATCAGCATATTCTCTGCACAAAGTTAAAGCTATTTCAAGGTGCTTTTCTTCAAGACAAAGTAATGCATTAAAGGAGTTGGTTGGTAGCTGTGAACATTTCTTCGTTACCAATGAGTGCATTAAAATTGTTGGTTAGTAGCTGTAAACACTTAATTTCGAAATTTCCTATGCATGAAGGGTTGTTTCATGCACTAGTATTTATTTTGGGTGTTTAGGACTTAGAAAGGAGGTTGGAAAAAAGCTGAGGATATTGGCAATAGCTCTCTTGAAGTGCTCTTGTGAACTCTGTATCTCTTGGAAGTGTCCTTGAGTGGTGAGTCTTTTGCTTTCAGTTCTGTATCCTTATTGTTGTCGTTAGGGTGGTGATCTTTCTGTATCCCTTTTGATTTTTAACTTGGTGGTGAACTATTTGTTTGTTTTACCGAAGTTTTTTCAAGAGTTCGTTCATTGCCTTCTGTGACATTTTCTATCTGAACAACTATTCTATCGGTGTTCTTTCGAAAACCATTCTGCATTTTTACCCTTCCCGGTATCAGCGAGCGAGCGTCGAGCAGCGGACAGCGAGCGAAGCGAGGGGCGGCACCGTCCCTGCAATACGAATGCCCCATCCAGCCCTGTGCCACACGGGGGGTGCCAGGGTGCTGAGATGGCTGATGTTTTACTCCGCTCACTTTGATCGTCGCGGCACGCAAGAACATCCCAAAAACTGGCCAAAACGGCCCAAAAACAGACCAAAACAGGCCATTTTTTGCTGAGCGAGCGAGCGGCGGACAGCGAGCGAAGCTAGAGGCAGCACCGTCCCTGCTATACGAATGCCCCATACAGCCCTGTGCCACTCAGAGGGTTCCAAGGTGTTGAGATGCCTGACATTTTGCTCCGTTCACGTTGGTCATCGCGACACGCAAGAACTGCCCAAAAACTGGCCAAAACGGCCCAAAAATGGGCCAAAACTGGCCATTTTTGGCTGAGAGAGCAAAAGGCGAGCGACAAAAAATGAGTGAAGCGAGAGACAACACCGTCCCTGCTAAACGAATGCCCCATCCTGCCCTGTGCCACCCGGGGGGTTCCAGGGTGCTGAGATGGCTGATGTTTTGTTCCGCTCACGTCGGTAGCCGTGGCATGAAAGAACATCCCAAAAACTGGCCGAAACGGCTCAAAAAGGGTAAAAATTGGTAATTTTTGCTGAGCGACGAGCGGCGGACAGCGAGCGAAGCGAGAGGCAGCACCGTCCTTGCTATACGAATGCCCCATCCAGCCCTGTGCCACCCAGGGTGTTCTAGGGTGCTGAGATGGCTGACGTTTTGCTCCGCTCACGTCGGTCACCGCGACACGCAAGAACAGCTCAAAAACTCTCCAAAACGGCGCAAAAAGGGCCAAAACTGGCCATTTTTGGCTGAGCAAGCGAGCGGCGAGCGGCGGACAACGAGTGAAGCGAGAGGCAGCACCGTCCCTGCTATACGAATGCCCCATACAACCTTGTGCCACCCGGGGGGTTCCAAGGTGCTGAGTTGGCTGACGTTTTGCTCCGCTCACATCGGTCACCGCGGCACGCAAGAACTGCCCAAAAACTGGCCAAAACTGGCCATTTTTGGCCGAGCGAGCGAGCGGCGTACAATGAGCGAAGCGAGAGGCAGCACCGTCCCTGCTATACGAATGCCCCATCCAGCCCTGTGCCACCCGGGAGGTTCCAGGTTGCTGAGTTGGCTGACATTTTGCTCCAGAATCGTCCCAGGAACCGAGCGTCTCGATCACTAATGATATTGTGCGGGACTCCCCAATACTTCACTACATCCTTCATCATCAGCCTAGCCGCCTCCTCTGCTGAACAGTGTAGGGGAGCAGCGATGAAAGTTGCATACTTTGAAAACCGATCGACCACCATGAGTATCGATCCGAGTCCCCCTACAGGTGGCAGGCTTGATATGAAGTCCAAAGAAATGCTCTCCCATGGCCTTTCTGGTATGGGCAACGGCTCCAGAAGTCCCACCGGCTTCTGCTGCTCTACCTTGTCTTATTGGCAAGTAAGGCACGTTTGAACATATTCCTCCACATTAGTCCCCATCTTCGACCAATAGAAGGCCCTCTCCACAAGAGCTAACGTTCTGTGAATACCTGGGTGTCCAGAAAGGGAATCGTGACACTTTTTTAAGAGCTCACGTCTTAAATTGTCCACTCGGGGAACATAAACCCTATTCCCCTTTGTGTAAACAAGTCCCTCCTGGACCCAAAATCGTCGTGCCTTGCCTTCTTTGATGAGTTACATCAGGATAATTGCCTGGGGATCACTATACAGTCCATCCCTGATTCGGGAAAGGAAGTTGGAGTGCAATTGACTTGCTTGGCCTCTGCCCTCCAGTTGCACGTCATTCACGCATTCTACTTTCCGACTTAGCGCATCGACTACGACATTTGCCTTCCCGGGCTTGTACTCCATTGCCATATCAAATTCAGCCAGGAAGTCCTACCATCACGCTTGCTTTGGGGAGAGCTTCTTCTGAGTTTGGAAATAGCTCAGGGCGATGTTGTCCGTCCTCAGCATAAATCGCGACCTGAGGAGGTAGTGTCGCCAAACTCGTAGACAGTGGATCACTGCTGTCATCTCCTTCTCATGCACTGGATACTGCCGCTCGGTCTCGTTGAGTTTGCGGCTCTCGAAGGCCACCGGATGACCCTCCTGCATGAGTACCCCCCCAATAGCGAAGTCTGAAGCATCTGTATGGACTTCAAAGGGCTCTCCATAGTCCGGCAATTTGAGCATTGGTTCTTCCAGAATAGCAGCCTTCAGATCTTGGAATGCTATCTCATATTTGTCAGACCACTTCCAAGGCTGCTCCTTCTTCAGCAACTCTGTCAGTGGGGTTGCCCGCTTTGAATATCCCGCTATGAAGTGTCGATAGTAGTTGACGAAACCAAGGAAGGATCTCAACTCTAGCACCTTCGTTGGAGTTTGTCTTTCCATGACTGCTTGCACCTTCGACTTATCCATCCGAATGGAGCCATCACCGATTCGATGCCCTAGGAATAGGATCTCAGTTTGAGCAAAGTAGCATTTCTCCCTTTTAACAAACAAAGTGTTCTCCCTGAGAACTTTGAAAATCGTCCGAACGTGCTTGACGTGCTCCTCGAGCGTTTGACTATAGATGACGATATCGTCCAGGTAGACGACCACGAACTTATCCAAATACTCCTTGAATAGCTGGTTCATGAGAGTACAGAATGTGGCCAGAGCGTTGGTTAAGCCGAAAGGCATCACCAAGAACTCGAACGCTCTATACCTGGTCACACAAGTAGTCTTCGCTTCGTCACCTTCAGCAATGCGCACCTGCCAATACCCCGATTGAAGGTCAAGTTTTGAGAAATACTTAGCCTTGCCCAATTGATCGAACAAGTCCGCAATGAGTGGGATGGGATACTTGTTCTTCACTGTCACTTTGTTGAGGGCTCGGTAGTCGACGCATAATCGGAGGCTCCCATCTTGTTTCTTCTGGAAGAGAACTAGAGCTCCGAAAGGTGCTTTAGAGTTACGGATGAGACCACCGCTTAGTAGTTCACTTAATTGCTTCCTGAGTTCTGCCAATTATGGTGGGGGCATGCGGTAGGGTGGTCTTGCTGGAGGCTTCACTCCTGGCTCCAGCTCGATGATGTGATCCATGCCTCTGCGTGGTGGAAGAGTCTTTGGTAACTCAGGTGGCATAACATCCTTGAACTCTTTCAGGACGTTCGCCACCACAGCAGGTTCTTGAATGGCCTTCTCGTTGAGTGGGTCTAGCTTCATAGCAGCCACGAATGTCAATTCACCTTTTCTCACCCCTTTCTTCAGTTGTAATGCCGATATATGTTGGGGCTCCTTGGTTCCTCTCCGAGAGACAGGAACCACGCAGGGGTCATCGCTTCCCATCATACATAGGGAGTTCAAGAATGGCATCGGCACCAATTTCGCCGTGTGCATAAACTCCTTTCCAAGAATCACTTGGAAGTCGTCCAGTGGCACGGCCATCATGTTGGTATTTCTGCGCTAAGTCCCGATTTTAATGGGAACTCCCTTCGCCAACCCGGAGATTCGCCTGGCCTCCGAGTTCACCACCTTCATTCGGCTTGGGCTCTTCTCCAAGATCAACCCAAGTCGCTATGCTTCACGATCGGCTATGAAGTTGTGGGTAGCGCTCGTGTCCACCATTGCATGGGTCGTTTGGCCATTCAGCTTGATGTCCACATACATCAGCTCACTACTTCCTACTCTTTGTACCTTTGTCTTCATGTTCTCCCCCACTTGACCCCGCATAGCGTTCAACAAACGTAGTGCTCCCATTCGGGGTCCTTGCGACTCCTCGTCGTCGCTGCTGGATTCAGAACTGCTCGAACTAAGAGCAACAGCTTTGCCCTTGTCCGATCAGGGGGGGTGGATGGAAGCCGTCAAAGCATTGAGTGCATGTTTTTGTGGGCACTCCCTCACCATATGCGGTCCTCCGCCTGTTTTAGGGTTCGGCCCTTTGTGGGAATTTTTCTTCTTTTGCTCGCCCCCGAGCTCCTTCCCTCGAGAATGTTTTAGAGGGTGATTGCCTGAAGATTGTTTCCTTCTTGCTGGGTCTTCAGAGGAAATAAAGTCGGTGAGCCTTTCTGCATCAACAATTGCCCCGACCACATCGGTAACATTCCTTCAATTTAGCTCCTGTTGAGCCCACGGTTTCAAACCATCGAGGAAGCTGAACAACTTATCCTTTTCGAACATGTCCTATATGTCCAGCATTAGTGCAGAAAATTATTTCACATAGTCTCGGATGGTGGTACTTTAGCGGAGTTGTCTCAACTTCCTCCTTGCGACGAATTCGGTGTTCTCCGGTAGGAACTGAGTTCTCAACTCCCGCTTCAAGTCCTCCCATGTGTCGACTCGACACCAACCTTGCTGGATCTCCTCCCAATGAGTTCGCCATCAAAGTTTCGCATCGTCGTTCAGATACATTGTTGCTATAGAAACTTTGGTATCTTCAGAATCGAGCCTCGTAGCTCGGAAGTATTGTTCCATGTCGAACAGAAAGTTCTCGAGCTCTTTGGCATCTCTGGCCCCTCCATATCCATGAGGCTCAGGTGCCCTCAAATTTTGTGGCGGTGCAACGCGGGTGTTGCCTCCTCCCGTATTTAGTGTTCTTATAAGCATGGCCACCTTTGCAGTGAGTTCCGCCACAACATCCTGTAAGTGTTGCATGGATTTGTTGGCCATGGTAAAGTTCCTCCATGCTTGCTTTAAGAACATCCAGGCAGGTTTCCGCCGTTGTGAGTCTCTCCTTGTGACTCTTTTTCCCAGTTAGCGCTCCAGATTGTGCTTCCTCTGCTCGCAGAGAGTAGCCACCTTCTCACTCATCATGTTCACTACCGCGCTCCTCTAGAGCGGCTCCAACAGCATGAGAGCGAGTGTGCACTTGCAGCCCACCTGCGGCTGCTTGGGGCAAGGGTCCGGCTTGCCCCGTCTTGCTTGATTCGCCATGATGCTTTGCCATGGCAAAGTTGTGAAGTTTGTTCGCTGCTGGCTCGAAGTGCTTGCCCGCTCTGATACCACAATGTCACGGCCTTAGTTGGAATTGCCTAAGGCGTGAAGCACCCTTGCGGCCAAAGACGTGAACTTAGCTTGCGTTGCCTAAGTCGCGAGTCACCCTTGTGGCAAAGACGCAAACTTAGCTTGCATTGCCTAAGTCGCGCTTCGCCCTTGCGATATTGCTCCGCAAGGATCAGCCCACTTGTAATCTCTCGCAGGTCCCGAAGGACCTATAAAAGAGAAAGTTGGTTAGTTCGAAAGAACGAGCAACGGACAAGTCCCGAAGTCTCGCGAAAAGGGGAAGCTTTACAAGCAATTCGACGAGCACCTTGCATGCACAAGAGAAAAGAGGGAGAGGGAGAAAACAAGGCGTTAGAACGATGAACGAACAGCTGCAAGCCCACAAACAGCCGCTCACCTGGTCCTGGGCGCGAAGACAAGTTCCCATAAAGGTCACATGCGAACTTGCGAAAGAGAGTTTTGGTGAGTGGAGGCAGTTTTCCGCAAGCCTCCCACGGCACGCGAAAATGGAGCTGTTTTGGGTTGTTATGGGACTGTTTTGCTCGGTTCGGTGAGCGGTCGCTTTGTAACGCTGCAGCTTGTTCGAACTTACATATTTACAAGCAAAATGACCCAAAACTAAGAGAAGACATGCTGTCAAGCAGTTGTACATGCAGGTGTGAGCGACGAATGGTTCGTTGAATGGAGTTGTTGCGGGTGCGCGACGACCGATCGTGACAATCCGGGGGGTTCCAGGGTGTTGAGATGGCTGACGTTTTGCTACGCTCACGTCAGTCACCGTGGCACGCAAGAACAACCCAAAAACTGGCCAAAAAGGCCCAAAAACGGGCCAAAACTGGCCATTTTTAGCTGAGCGAGCGAGAGGCGAGCGGCGGACAGCGAGCAAAGCGAGAGGCAGCACCGTCCCTACTATACGAATGCCCCATCCAGCCATGAGCCACCCGGGGGGTTCTAGGGTGCTGAGATAGCTGACATTTTGCTCTGCTCACGTCAGCCACCGCGGCACGCAAGAACTGCCCAAAAACTAGCCAAAACGGCCCAAAAACGAACCAAAACTGGCCATTTTTGCCTGAGCGAGCGAGCAACGAGCGGCGGACAGCGAGCGAAGTGAGAGGCAACATTGTCCCTTCTATACGAATGCCCCATCTAGCCCTATGCCACCCAGGGGGTTCCAAGGTGCTGAGATGGCTGACATTTTGCTCCGCTCACGTCAGTCGTCGTGGCATGCAAGAACTGCACAAAAACCGTCCAAAACGACCCAAAAACGGGCCAAAACTGGCCATTTTTGGCTGAGCGAGCGAGCGGCGGGTGGCGGACAATGAGCAAAGCGAGAGGCAGCACCGTCCCTGCTATACGAATGCCCCATCAAGCCTTGTGCCACCCGGGGGATTCCAGGGTGCTGAGATGGCTGACGTTTTGCTCCGCTCACGTTGGTCGCTGTGGCATGCAAGAACAGCCCAAAAACTGGCCAAAACGGGCCAAAACTAGCCATTTTTGGCCGAGCGATCGAGTGGCGAGTGACGGACAGCGAGCGACGTGAGAGGCAGCACCGTCCCTGCTATATGAATGCCCCATCCAGCCCTGTGCCACCCGAGGGATTCCGCGGTGCTGAGATGGCTGACGTTTTGCTCCGCTCACGTCGGTCGCCATGGCACACAAGAACTGCCCAAAACCTGGCCATAATGGCCCAAAAATGGGCCAAAACTGTCGATTTTTGGCTGAGCAAGCGAGCGGCGGACAGCGAGCAAAGCGAGAGGCAGCACCGTCCTTGCTATACGAATGCCCCATCTAGTCCTGTGCCACCCGGGGGGTCTGTAACATCCCATTAGTCCCACATTGAAAGTGGGCAATGTGTATGATTAGCTTATAAGGGCCTGATGAGTGTATTGCGTTAACTCCCGCTTAAGCATTTTGGTCCTGGTTGAAGGACCAAAATGGAGTTATTGGCCAGTTGGCTCATCAGACTCGGGTCGTGACATATGGTATCAGAGCCTGGCATTTGGGTAGGGTGAGAGGGCTCAAATAGGAAAGGGCTACCCGTGGATGGAGTTAGAGAACTCATCACGGCGTGGAGCCACCACTGAGTTAATCCTCACATGCACTATGCTAGGGTTCAATCTAGGTTATGTTGGGCCTTGACGAGGACGTCAAGCTAATTGAGTTGGGGATATTGCAACATCCCATTAGTCCCACATCGGAAGTGGGCAATGTGTATGATTAGCTTATAAGGGCCTGATGAGTGTATTATGTTAACTCCCGCTTAAGCATTTTGGTCCGTGGTTGAAGGACCAAAATGGAGTTATTGGCCAGTTGGCTCATCAGACTCGGGTCGTGACATATGGTATCAGAGCCTGGCATTTGGGTAGGGTGAGAGGGCTCAAATAGGAAAGGGCTACCCGTGGATGGAGTTAGAGAACTCATCACGGCGTGGAGCCACCACTGAGTTAATCCTCACATGCACTATGCTAGGGTTCAATCTAGGTTATGTTGGGCCTTGACGAGGACGTCAAGCTAATTGAGTTGGGGATATTGCAACATCCCATTAGTCCCACATCGGAAGTGGGCAATGTGTATGATTAGCTTATAAGGGCCTGATGAGTGTATTATGTTAACTCCCGCTTAAGCATTTTGGTCCGTGGTTGAAGGACCAAAATGGAGTTATTGGCCAGTTGGCTCATTAGACTCGGGTCGTGACATTTGGTATCAGAGCCGACCTAGCATTTGGGCAGAGTGAAAGGGCTCGAGTAGGAAAGGGCTACCCATGGATGGAGTCAGAGAACTCATCACGGCGTGGAGCCACCACTGAGTTATTCCTCACATGCACTATGCTAGGGTTTGATCTAGGTTATGTCAGGCCTTGACGAGGACGTCAAGCTAATTGAGTTGGGGATAATGTAACATCCCATTAGTCCCACATCGCAAGTGGGGAATGAGTATGATTAGCATATAAGGGCCTGATGAGTGTACTACGTTACCTCCCGCTTAAGCATTTTAGTCCGTGGTTGCAAGGACCAAAATGGAGTTATTGGCCGATTAGCTCATCGGACTGGGTGCGTGACATTTGGTATCGAGCCGACCTAGCATTTGGGCAGGGTGAGAGGGCTCGAGTAGGAAAAGGGCTACCCGTGGATGGAGTCGGAAGAACTCATCGGGCGTGGAGCCACCACCGAGTTAAACCTCACATGCACTATGCTAGGGTTCGATCTGGGTTATGTCGGCCTTGACGAGGGCGTCAAGCTAATTGAGTTGGGGATATTGCAACATCCCATTAGTCCCACATCGGAAGTGGGCAATGTGTATGATTAGCTTATAAGGGCACGATGAGTGTATTATGTTAACTCCGGCAAGCATTTTGGTCCGTGGTTGAAGGACCAAAATGGAGTTATTGGCCGATTGGCTCATTAGACTTCGGTCGTGACATTTGGTATCGTGACCGACCTAGCATTTGGGCAGAGTGAAAGGGCTCGAGTAGGAAAGGGCTACCCATGGATGGAGTCAGAGAACTCATCACGGCGTGGAGCCACCACTGAGTTATTCCTCACATGCACTATGCTAGGGTTTGATCTAGGTTATGTCAGGCCTTGACGAGGACGTCAAGCTAATTGAGTTGGGGATAATGTAACATCCCATTAGTCCCACATCGCAAGTGGGGAATGAGTATGATTAGCATATAAGGGCCTGATGAGTGTACTACGTTAACTTCCCGCTTAAGCATTTTGGTCCGTGGTTGCAAGGACCAAAATGGAGTTATTGGCCAGTTGGCTCATCAGACTCGGGTCGTGACGGGGTCCCAAGGTGCTGAGATGGCTGACATTTTGCTCCGTTCACGTCGGTCGCCGCGGCACGCAAGAATTGCCCAAAAACGGGCCAAAACTAGCCATTTTTGGCCGAGCGAGCGAGCAGCGAGCGGCGGACAGTGAGCGAAGCGGGAGGCAGCACGGTCCCTACTATACGAATGCCCCACCCAGCCCTGCGCCACCTGGGGGGTTCCAGGGTGCTGAGATGGCTGATGTTTTGCTTCGCTCATGTCGGTCGCTGCGTCACGTAAGAACTGGCCAAAACGGGCCAAAACTGGCCATTTTTGGCTGAGCGAGCGAGCGACGAGCGATGGACAGCGAGAGGCAGCAGCGTCCCTGCTTTACTAATGCCCCATCCAGCACTGTGCCACCCGGGGGGTTCCAGGGTGCTGAGTTGGCTGATGTTTTGCTTCGCTCACGTCGGTCGCCGCGGCACGCAAGAACTTCCCAAAAACGGCCCAAAAAGGGCCAAAACTGGCCATTTTTGGCTGAGCGAGCGAGCGGCGAGCAGCGGACAGCGAACGAAGAGAGAGGCAGCACCGTCCCTGCTATACGAATGCCCCATCCAGCACTGTGCCACCCGGGGGGTTCGAGGATGCTGATATGGCTGACGTTTTGCTCTGCTCCCGTCGGTCACCGCAGCACGCAAGAACTGCCCAAAAACTGGACAAAACGGCACAAAATGGGGCCAAAACTGGCCAATTTTGGCCGAGCGAGCGATCGGCGAGCGACGGTCAGTGAGCGAAGCGAGAGGTGGCACCGTCACTACTATACGAATGCCCCATCCAGCCCTATGCCACCCGAGGGGTTCCAGGGAGCTGAGATGGCTGACGTTTTGCTCCTCTCACGTCAGTCACCGCGGCACTCAAGAACTGCCCAAAAACTGGCCAAAACGGTCCAAAAATGGGCCAAAACTGGCCATTTTTGGATGAGTGAGCGAGGGGCGAGCGGCGAACAGCTAGCGAAGCGAGAGGCTGCACCGGCCCTGCTATACGAATGCCCCATTTAGCCCTGTGCCACCCGGGGGGTTCCAGAGTGCTGAGATGGCTGACGTTTTGCTCCGCTCATGTCGGTCGCTACGGCACGCAAGAACTGCCCAAAAATGGGCCAAAACTGTTAGGATCAAGAGCACTAAGAGGGGGTGAATTAGTGCAGCGGATTAAATCGTTTGTTTTTTAAATCATTGGCACGATAAAATATTGAACTTGAAAAGTTTGACTTAGACGCATGTTCGTAGAGAAGTGTAGCAAGATTATAAAGTACATAATAAAGTTCGCAGTAAGATAAATTGCGATAAGTAAACGCAAACCAGAGATTACTCCAATTTTAGAGTGGTTCGGTCAAATGACCTACATCCACTTGCGAGGCCCCTCTTCGATGAGGCTCCCACCTTCCACTAGCAAATCTCTTGAAAGGAAAGGGTAAATACCCCTCTTACAACTCTTTACAAGTGGTTCACTCTCTTACAGATTTTCGAGAAGGAATGAGGTGAACACTAGCAAATTGAAAACAAGACTTTCTAAGACTTTTCTAAGACCTTTCTCTCAATCAATTGCAGCTCAAAAAGTTGTCATCTCAGCTGAGATTTGAGGGGTATTTATAGGCCTCAAGAGGATTCAAATTTGGGCTCCAAATTTGAATTCTCGTGGAGTTCCCGATGCTGGCAGTGCAACCGCCTGTCAATGTCAGGCGCTGACAGTGCTGGACGGTGCCACCGCCTGACATTGTCAGACGTTGACAGTGTTGGGCGGTGCCACCGCCTGGCTCTCGAGCACTGGGCGGTGCCACCGCCCAGCTCTCGGGTGCTGGGCGGTGCAACCGCCCAGTCTGGCAGTGCCACCACCAGACTCTTCGGTTGATTGGTTGGTCTTCAAACTTAGTGTAACACCCCTCATTTCCGATTTTTCGTATAAATTTCTGGTGATAATGTAAGCATTTATTTTAAATTGATAAAAGAAATAGAGTATGAATCAGAGGTAACTTATTTGTAAGATTTGGGAGATCTGTTCAAAAAAAAAAAAAAAAAATATCTGAGGACCTATATGTAAACCCTAAGGACCTAATCGTGAATATGATAAAAACAAGGACTAAATTGTGAAACACACAAAATGACAAATTTCACCGTTTAAGCCTCTCTGCCTTCGTTCTTAAGGAAGCAGAGAAGGCAGCTCGTGGGTGATCAAAGAAAGAAAGAAAGGAAGAAAGAAAGAAGAAGAAGAAGAAGAAGAAGAAGAAGAAGAAGAAGAAGAAGAAGGAGAAAAAAATTGGGGTTTTTAGGGTTCTTGCTTTAATCTATTCACTTCGGGTCAAAATTCTCAAAGGCAAGTGTTCTAACCCCATCCTACAGAATTTTTAGTCTCTGTTTTTATGTTGATTCAAGACAAATTGAAGGATTTCTATTTTAGAAACTATTATGTCTCTCTTTGGACATAGAACCATGGATTCTGAAGTCTTTTTTCGGTAAACTGACCCCTATACACTTTTTCAGCTATAAGTTTTAGTACAAAATGTGAATTCGGGCAGGAACTATTTTGTTTGAAAATTAGACTCTTATATCTTCCTGTTGACACTGATTTTGTAGATTTTGGACACCGAATACTTACCCAAACATCTGATTCAATTGAGCCTATAGACGCTGTAAAACAGGGTTCAAGATTTCTGACCTGTCGATACTAAAATGCCTATAACTCCCTGTTGGAAATTCTGAATTGTACCAAACTGATTTTATTTGAAACTAGACTTGAAAATATTTCTTTTGACATATAGTTTGAAAATTTTGGAATTCAATTGCCTACCCTATTATCTGTTGAATCCGACCCTGTAAATTCTGCAAAACAGTGATTGCGTTTTTGACCTTGTGTTACCAAATCAAAGGTAATTCCGCGTTGGGAACCCTGCTTCATATGAAATTTGTTCCATCAGAATACAGATTGATTTATAGTTCGACCATAGTTTTCTTATGGGTATTGGAGCATAATTGATATTCTGAAGTATTTGTTTGATGTGCCACTGGAATTCTGTCCGAAATCGAGCTTTGGTCGATTAAAAGATATTCTGCTCCGTTCCTTTGGATATTTGAATTCGTCTAACCTTCTTTTTTGGAATTGAGCTAAATATGATTGCTTGGAATCCCTGTACACTCTTGTTTTTATTTCATTCCAAATCTGAATACATTTGTGAGAGATTTGTTCTTTGTTCGTATTGTCTCGAAAAAGGCACATGCACGTTTGTTGTTCCGTGTGCTTCCGATATATGCTACTTATTGTTAAAACTGCCCTCTTGTACTCTGGTGTGTGGGATTGTTTTGGACCTTTGCCAGAAATAGTAAAGGGTATGCGCTTATTACCCGCTCTGTGGGGTCCAGCTTTGTGGGATATTCACGGACCCTTGCGGAAATGGTAAAGGGTATGTGCTTAGAGCCTCGCGATGCTCGCGACCCCTCGACTTCACCTAGACGTGGGTGGATGGATCTCCCGGCGTGGGAGACTTTTTGTCAGTGGTCATTCAGAAATGGATGAATCACATTCTGATTTGAGATCCTACCACACCTTCTATATGTTTCATATGACATCGAGTTTTGGTGAGTTGTTTTCGTTCATGCTCTGGATAAGAATGATATGATTGCAACGTCAAGGATGACGTTTGAGCTTCTGTCTGATATTTGTTTTGATATGCTCTCAAATGCTTCATTCATCGATGATTTTTGCTTGAAATGTTCCATATGCCGATTGATATGCCGGAACATTTTATATGCCATTGATAAGCTCCGATATGTTTCCTTTGTTCTTGATATGCTCCAATTACTCTATGCCCCAATAACTGTGGGAGAACCAAATATGTAAGATTGAAAGGACAATTGTGTTTCTGCTCTTAATGATATTATGTCTACGAAATCGTATATTCTGCCTTGTATTTTGGAACTGTATCTCTTTGAAAGTTGTACTATTTTGATATGGATATGTTAGTCACTTGCTGAGCTCTTTATGCTCACCCCGTTTGTTGATAAATTTTTCAGGATAGCATATTGCTTGGTTAAATGTTAAGAATGGGCTGAGGCGGAGGAAAGTTTAGAAGATTTTGGGCAGATCTTTGTTAGCATATGTGTATTTGTTGCATAAGATACTCTGCATCTTATGAAATGTGACGATGATTCTAAACCTGTGGATTTGTGTAAGATAAAGGATCCCTCATGTATAGGATTTTGGAATGATAAGTTAAATTCGTGTAATGATATGATCTTATGGTAATCGTTGGTTTGGTGACTGCATAGACTTCCCCATTTGTGAATTTATGTTGTGGTTATTATTTTGTTGAGTTGAGTTCTGATTGTATGAATTATCGAGTGATGTGTGGTATGTTTATGAATTGCACAGGGTTATGAATTTGTAAACTATAGAGGTGAAATTTTGATCTGAATGTTTTCTTAGTGACCTCAAATGTGTGCTTGGATCCTGGGTTAGTTATGATGAAAATTTTAAATATTGTCGATATTTTTGAGGGGCGTGACAGAGGTGGTATCAGAGCATGATTTGAGAATCACTAAGAATATCTTTTTTTTTTTTAGGTTTATTGACTATCAATTAGAGATTGACCAAAGAAAATGTTCCTTTGATGTTTTAGGAAGCAAGGATGACGAGATCGTTTGGTTCTCCTGTTGCGTCTTTTGCTGATCAATTGAGTGGTATCATGCGGACTTTGGAGACTATGGCACAAGTGATGCAACAACAACAACAACCTGCCCAACAAGGGAGTAATTATGGAACAGAGACATCAAACCAAATGGGGTTGGGAATTGGACAGTTTAAGAAGCTTAGTCCTCCCAGTTTTAGTGGTGAGTCTGATCCAATGGTGGCAGAACGATGGATGATGCAGATAGAGAAAATATTTGATGCTTTAAATTACCCTGATGATCGAAAGGTTTTTCTTGCCACCTTTATGCTGGAAGGAGAAGCTGAACACTGGTGGAGAATGATTAAGAGGATGTCTGAAATCAAACATGAGCCAATGACATGGAAGTTATTCCAAGAAAAGTTTAATGATAAATATTTTCCAGATTGTATGAGAGAGCAAAAAGAATTGGAGTTCTTGAATCTTATCCAGGAAAGTATGACGGTTACAAAGTATGAATCTAAATTCACTGAGCTCTCTAGGTTTGCCACACATATGACCGATGATGAATCTAGAAGAGCAAGAAGGTTTGAAAGGGGATTACGACCAGCAATAAGAAGCTGGATGTCAGCTCTAAAATTACAAACATATGCTGATACGGTAGAAAGAGCTTTGAAAATTGAAAGGGACATGGAGGAAATTCAAGAAATCATTAGCAAGAACAAAAGGGACAAATTTACTGGCAAAAGCAGGAGAGAAAATGAATATGAAGCTAGTAACAAGAGGTTTAAGACATCTGGATTTGAGAAAAGGAAACCATTGTGGAGGACTTAGTCATATGCAAATTACGGATTAAATCATGAAACAAGTCGGTGTTTTCGGGTGACTGGGGCATGTTTTGGTTGTGGAAAGTTGGATCATCAAATAAAAGATTGCCCTTTGAGGAAGAAGAAAGAGCCACTGTCTCCTAGACCCTCAGCCCATGCTAGAGTGTATGCTATCACTGAACAAGATTCTAAAGCTTCTAAATCAGTGGTGGAAGGTATTCTTCATGTTTCTAAAAGAAATGCAAAAGTTTTGTTTGATCCCGGCTCCAACTTATCGTTTGTTTCACAATACTTTACTTGTCACTTGGATATTCTACCTAAAACCCCGGATTATATGTTATATAAAACAACCTTTGTTTGGAGATTCATTGGCAACAAACTTGGTCTACCCATCTTGTTTGATCTCTATTGGAGACCACGAACTCCTTGTTGATTTGATTCTCCTAGAGATCCGGGGCTTTGATATTATACTTGGCATGGATTGGTTATCTTCTCATCACGCTAGTATTGATTGTTACAAAAAAAATAATTACTTTCGCATACCGCATCGCCCTATATTTTTCTTTGAGGGCATTAGGCATGATTTGCCTCCTTGCTTGATATCAAGCACTTCAAGTTTATCGTCTTATGCAGAAAGGTTGTTTTTGTTATATGGTGTGTGTAAAGGAGCATTCAAATCAGAAAACCCACCTAGACGAAATTGTAGTGGTCAAAGAATTCCTCGATGTATTCCCAAATGACTTGCCCGGTTTACCTCTAGATAGAGAGGGTGAATTTGCTATTGATCCCGTCTCCAAGACAACCCCAATATCTAAGCCTCCCTACAGAATGGCACCACCTGAAGCTAGAGGAATTAAAAGAAGCAAATACAAGAATTATTAGATAAGGGTTTCATACTGACCAAATGTATCCCCATGGGGTGCTTCTTTACTATTAGTGAAGAAGAAGGATGGAACATTGAGGCTTTGTATTGATTATAGGCAGGTTGAATCGGTGACCATCAAAAAATAAGTATCCCATACCTAGAATTGATGATTTGTTTGATCAACTGCAGGTGCACAAGTATTCTCTAAGATTGACACGAGGTCGGGTTACTATGGGCTTGAAGATCAAGGAGGAGGATATTTCAAAAACAGCTTTTAGAACTTCGATATGGTCATTATGAATTCTTGGTGATGCCTTTCGGTTTGACAAATGCCCCGCAGCTTTTATGGAACTAATGAATAGGATATTTCAACCGCTCTTGGATATCTGTATAATTGTATTTATTGATGACATATTGGTGTATTCAAAGAGTAATCAAGAGCATGAGGAACACTTGAGAGATGTGTTGTCCATACTAAGAGAAAAGAAGTTGTATGTTAAGTTCAAGAAATGTGAATTTTGGTTGAATGAAGTTGCTTTTTAGGCCATGTGATTTTAGGGAAGGGTATATCCTGTTGATCCAAGGAAAATAGAAGCTGTAGTTGAATGGGAAGTACCAACAAATGTAATAGAAGTTCGAAGCTTTTGGGCATGGGTAAGTTATTACAGGGAGATTTATGGAGGGATTTTCTCAATCGCTCAACCTCTCACCAACCTCACTAAAAAAGAATATAAAATTTGTATGGGGTGATGATTGTGAGCAATGTTTTCAAGAGTTAAAAAGAAGATTGACTAGTGCTCCCTATTCTCACTATTCCAAGTGGTAGTGAGGGATTTGTATTTTATCTTGATGCTTCAAGAAAAGGCCTAGGATGTGTTTTGATGCGGGAAGGAGAGTAATTGCTTATGCTTCTAGGCAACTTAAAGGTTATGAATTGAATTATCCAACTCATGATTTGGAATTAGCAGCAATTATTTTCGCTCTAAAGATTTGGAGACATTATTTGTATGGTCGACAGTTTTGAAATCTTCAACTGATCACAAGAGTTTAAAATACATTTTCACTTTAAAGAGTTAAACATGAGGCAGAAGATGGATAGAACTTCGAAAGGATTATGATTGTGCCATCCTTTATCACCGGGCAAAGCCAATGTTGTAGCTGATGCACTTTAGAGGGAAATCTATAAGTTTTATGGCTAGTGCAGTTTGTGAAGCAATGGAAGTTATTAGAAGAAAATTTTGATTTGAAAGCTTTGAGGAAAGAGCAAGACTCGATGATATTGATGGCCTCCATTCAAGTGCAATCCGATCTTATTCAACAAATTAAGGAAGGACAATTCATTGAGATCCACATTTAATCTACTTGAGGAATAAAGTAGAAAAGGAATTGAAGCCACAATTTTAGGTTTCAAAGGATGGCCTATTGAGATTTGGGGAGAGGTGGTATGTGTACCAAATGAACCAGATATCAAGAATCAAATCCTAAAGGAAAGTCATACTTCAAAGTACACCATACATCCTGGGAGCACTAAGATGTATAGAGATCTTCAAAGTCATTATTGGTGGGAAGGCATGAAGAAGGAAATTGTAGTGTATGTTTCAAAATGTTTGACTTGTCGCGGCAAATCAAAGTAGAACACCAAAGACCTAGAGGGTTGTTACAACCTTTTTAGATATTCCTGAATGGAAATGGGAATGCATTACTATGGATTTTGTTGGGGACTACCAGAACCTCTAAAAAGCATGATGCTATTTGGGTTATCATTGATAGGTTAACAAAATCTGCACATTTTCCCACCGATTAATATGACTTATCGGGGCTTGATAGACTTGCATTTTATATGGGTGAAATAGTAAGACTTCATGGTATTCCAAAGGAGATCATCTCCGATAGAGACTCAGTTTTCTCTCTAGATTCTCGAGAAGATTACAGGAATCTATGGGCACCAAAGTTAAGTTTAGTACAAGATATCATCCTCGATGGATGGTCATACCGAAAAGAACAATTCAAACACTTGAGGATTTGCTTAGAGCTTATGTTATGGATTGGAAAGGTGAATGGGATAAGGATATTTCACTTGTTGAGTTCACTTACAATAATAGTTATCATTCAAGTATTGAATGATAGCTCCTTATGAAGCTTTATATAAAAGTGCATAACACCTATATGTTGGGAAGAAGTTGGTGATGAAAAGTGTTAAAGAAGGACAAGGTACAAGAAACTTTCGAGAAAATTCAAGATATAAGGAAAAGGTTAAAAACTTTGAGTCGGCCAAAAGAGTTATGACAATAGAAGATGAGATATTAAGTTTGAAAAAGAAGATTTTTTGTATTCTTGAAAGTCTCCCCTTCCAAAGGCATTATAAGGTTTGGGAAGAAAGGAAAGTTAAGCCCCAGATTTATTGGAACTTTTGAGGTTCTTGAGAGGGTTGGTTCTGTCGCTTACAGGATTGCCTTGCCACTAGTTAAGCTGGTGGAGATTGATAAAGATTTATCTTATGTGGAAGAGCCTATTCAGATCGTTGATAAGAAAGAAAAAGTCCTAAGGAATCGGGTCATCCCACTAGTTCAAGTAATTTGGAGACATCATTCGGAGAGGAGACAACTTGGGAGCTAGAGGAGGAAATGAAAAGGTGTACCCCCATTTTTCAATGATCGATAGAGGTACGATAAATTTAGAGGACTAAAATTTTTTTTTTTTAAAGGGGAGAGTGTACCCCTCATTTCTAATTTTCAGATAAATTTCTGGTGATAATATAAGCATTTATTTTAAATTGATAAAAGAAATAGAGTATGAATCAGAGGTAACTTATTTGTAAGATTTGGGAGATCTGTTCAAAAAAAAAAAAAAAAAAATCTGAGGACCTATATGTAAACCCTAAGGACCTAATCGTGAATATGATAAAAACAAGGACTAAATTATGAAACACACAAAATGACAAATTTCACCGTTTAAGCCTCTCTGCCTTCGTTCTTAAGGAAGCAGAGAAGGCAGCTCGTGGGTGATCAAAGAAAGAAAGAAAGGAAGAAAGAAAGAAGAAGAAGAAGAAGAAGAAGAAGAAGAAGAAGAAGAAGAAGGAGAAAAAAATTGGGGTTTTTAGGGTTCTTGCTTTAATCTTTTCACTTCGGGTCAAAATTCTCAAAGGCAAGTGTTCTAACCCCATCCTACAGAATTTTTAGTCTCTGTTTTTATGTTGATTCAAGACAAATTGAAGGATTTCTATTTTAGAAACTATTATGTCTCTCTTTGGACATAGAACCATGGATTCTGAAGTCTTTTTTCGGTAAACTGACCCCTATACACTTTTTCAGCTATAAGTTTTAGTACAAAATGTGAATTCGGGCAGGAACTATTTTGTTTGAAATTAGACTCTTATGTCTTCCTGTTGACACTGATTTTGTAGATTTTGGACACCGAATACTTACCCAAACATCTGATTCAATTGAGCCTATAGACGCTGTAAAACAGGTTTCAAGATTTCTGACCTGTCAATACTAAAATGCCTATAACTCCCTGTTGGAAATTCTGAATTGTACCAAACTGATTTTATTTGAAACTAGACTTGAAAATATTTCTTTTTGACATATAGTTTGAAAATTTTGGAATTCAATTGCCTACCCTATTATCTGTTGAATCCGACCCTGTAAATTCTGAGAAACAGTGATTGCGTTTTTTACCTTGTGTTACCAAATCAAAGGTAACTCCGCGTTGGGAACCCTGCTTCATATGAAATTTGTTCCATCAGAATACAGATTAATTTATAGTTCGACTATAGTTTTCTTATGGGTATTGGAGCATAATTGATATTCTGAAGTATTTGTTTGATGTGCCACTGGAATTCTGTCCAAATCGAAGCTTTAATCGATTTAGTATAGATCTGCCCGTTCTTTGGATATTTGAATTCGTCTAACCTTTTTTTTGGAATTGAGCTAAATATGATTGTTTTTGGAATCCCTGTACACTCTTGTTTTTATTTCATTCCAAATCTGAATACATTTTGAGAGATTTGTTCTTTGTTCGCATTGTCTCGAAAAGGCACATGCATCGTTTGTTGTTCAACGTGTGCTTCCGATATATGCTACTTATTGTTAAAACTGCCCTCTTGTACTCGTGTGGATTGTCCGACCTTTGCAGAAATGGTAAAAGGGTATGTGCTTATTACCCTCAGGGGGGTCCTTTCATGGGATATTTTGACCCTGCCGAAATGGTAAAGGGTATGCGCTTAGAGCCCGCGATGCTCGCCGCCCTCGACTTCACCTAGATTGGTGGATGGATCTCCCCGACGTGGAGACTATTGTTAGGTGGTCATTCAGGAAATGGATGAATCACATTCCTCGATTGAGATCCCACCACACCTTCTATATGTTTGATATGACATCCGAGTTTTGGTGAGTTGTTTCGCTCATGCCTCGATAAGAATGATATGATTGCAAACGCCAATGATTATTACATTTGAGCTTCAGATGACGATATTTGTTTTGATATGCTCTGAAATGCTTCATTCATGATGATTTTACTTCAAAATGTTCCATATGCCGTTGATATGCTTGGAACATTTTTATGCCATTGATAAGCTCGATATGTTTCCCTTTGTTACCGATATGTTCCAATTTACTCTATGCCGTAACTGTCCGGGAACCAAATATGTAAGATTGAAAGGACAATTGTGTTTCTGTTTTAATGATATTATGTTACGAATTTAAATCATATATTCCTTCCTTTGTATTTTGAATCAGATTTTGAAGTTGTACTATTTTGATATGGATATGTTAATCACTTCTTCGAAGCCTTTATGCTCATCCCTTTGTTGATAAAATTTTCAGATAGCATATTGTTTGCTTAAATGTTAAGAATGGGTGGAGGCGGAGGTTTTTAGAAGATTTTAAAAGCAGATCTTTGTTAAAGATATGTGTGTTTGCTGCATAAGATACTCCGCAGATCTTATGAAATGTGATTACGCCGATGATTCCAAACCTGCAGGATTTGTGTAAGATAAAGGATCCCTCATGTATAGATTTCGAATGATAAAAGTTAAATTCATGTAATGATATGATCTTATGGTAATCGCTGGTTTGGTGACGATAGACTCCCCCATTTGTGAATTTATGTTGTGGTTATTATTTTGTTGAGTTGAGTTCCATTTTGAATTAATTTATCGAAAGGGATGTGGTATGTTTATGAATTAATTGCAAGGTTATGAACGAAAAACTATAGAGGTGAAATTTTTGATCTGAATGTTTTCTTTAGTGACCAAAATGTGCTTGATCCTGGGTTGTGATGAAAATTTTAAATATTGTCGATATTTTTGAGGGGCTGACACTTAGCCCAAAAAAGTCTAATTTTGGGGTCAACTGGCCTTTAACCAAAATATATAGGATTATCTCTAATCCTAATCCCAATACACGCTAACTACATAACAAAACACATCCCAGCAAATTTTCAACCGCGGAACGCTGGAGTCTTGTTCTCAAGAAGCTTCCAATAACTTCTCCCGGATCCCAAAGAATTTCCTAACATGATGATTCTCGGCTTAGAAGCTTCCAGCCTCTTCAGATCTCCTCGAATCTCCAACCATCTTCGCTAACTTCCGTAAAACCCTCATAGGTTCCTTCTTTCCCTGGTTCGTAGCATTCGACGATTCTTCTGACTTTAAACGCCCATCGAATCCTGACCTCTTATCCTTGTTTTGTGTTCTCTCGTTATCAGAAGTTAATCTTGCACAATTAACTCAATTATATGGATTAGACTAATTAACTTATCAATTGATTGTATCATCAAAAATCCGAGATCAACAAAAAACTACATTTTGAAGGAAGAAGCAGGAGCAGAGTGACAATAACGGAAGTAGATAGTACCTGCCTTTATACTTGAATGGCCTATCCAGCCATGTGCCACTACTGGGGGTTCCTGAAGTCAGAGATGGCTGATGTTTTGCTCCGGCCATCGCCGGGTCGCCATGGCAATGGCAAGCAAGAATCGCCCAAAATCGGCAAAACGCGTCCCAAACATAAAATCGGGTAATTTTGGCTGAAATGAAGCGAAGGCAAGTGGCGAATCGCGAAGCAAAAGTAGTGGCCCGTCCCTCGCCCCTAATGCCTATATCCAGCGTTCATCTTCCTGTGTTCCCGGTGCCGATATTTGACGCTTTTGTTTTGAACGCTACGCCTGTAAAGAACAACAAAAACCGCATGCAAAATAACCCAAATGAGCAAAAATTATTTTTGCCGGAGCGATGCGGCTAGCGGTGGACACCGAGCGAAGCGAGAGCAGCACCGCCCCGGTGATGCGAATGTCCATCGCCCCTCCGGGGTTCCAACGAGTTGAAGTGACGATCGCTACCCACTACTTTGCCAGGTCACGCAAGCACAGCCCAAAACTAGCCAAAACTACCAAAACGACAAAACATGCCATTTTCATCGAGAGCGAAAGAGCTGTTGACGCTTTGCTGCGTAGGGCTGGAGCACCGAGAAAAAACTGGTGTCTAAAAAGAGCTGCCATTTTGGAGCTGAAAAAAACGAAATAAGCAAGGACAAGACAGCCCCGCTCATATCGAACGTCCATCCAGCGCCCTCAGGCAGCACCTGGGTTCCAGAAAGGAGATGGTTGGTTTTTTTCACGCCGGGTCACCGGCAGACGTTAAAGAATAGCCAAAAACCGCCAAAACGCTAGTAAAACGGGCCAAAATCGCCATTTTTATCGAGCCGAAATAGGAAGGACGATGGGCGATAGCGAAATTTAGCTATAGCAGCACCGCCCCTGTTATATTTAATCGCCCTATCCAGCCCTGTGTAACCTGGGGTTCTAGAGTGCTGAGATAGTTGACCCTTTGTTCGCTTTCATTTGTCGCACGTCGCATCGCCTTCCAAAAACCCGCCAAACAGCTCAAAAACGAGCCAAAATCCAGCCATTTTGGTCGAGCGAAGCGAAATGCACCGAGCGCACGGCCGATACCAAAGCTGAGAGGCAGAACCGTCCCTTGCACATAAACATCGTCTCTATCCAGCCCCAGGCAACCCGTGGTTCCTGCAGGCCGAGATGGTCGACGCTTTGTTCACACGCCCGCAGTATGCAAGAACTATTTAAAATGGAGGCATCATCTAAATGGGCTAAAACCGTCATTTTGGCTGAAGGAAGGGCCGAGCCGAGGCTGGATAGTGAGCGGCAGGGCACGTCCCTGGCTATAGCAACACCCCATCCAGTTCTTGTGCCACCGGGGTTCCGTAGGTTCGAGATATCGACGCGTGGTTCCCTTTACGCTGGTCGCCGGGCACGCAAGAACTGCCCAAAAACTGGCCAAAACTTTGCAACCTGTAACTGTTACATTAATAGAAGTAAGAACGCGGAGTTTACACAAAGAAAGCTATCTTGTATTTTTTCTAATTTTTGCTACCATATGTAGTAAAACTCTGGGTATTATCGAAAAATTGTTAGCTTATAGTCTAAAGAGAAGCAATCAATAGCTATCTCAAGAAGACCAAACATGCTACACTTACATCTTTATCATTAGATTGTATGATGATAAAACCTGATATTATGTTTTTCATGCAATGAGTTGAACCCATATAACAAATATTGATTGTGGTATTTCTCCTTTTGTTGACACAAAGTGGGGAGAATGTTGATGACATGACATGATGCATTAAGTTTTATGCATATGTTCATGATGATGTGTTGTAAGTATTCTATGATGAATATTGCAATGACTTGAATTCTGCTTTGAATTAAGGTTCTATCATCATGGCATATTGATAGGGGGGAGTTTTGTAAACTCCGGAGTTGGTTAATTACCGTTATCAGGGGCATCATCGGTGCGGGGAGATTGTTGAATCAGATTTTGATGATGAAACCACTTTGATAAGTTTATAATTTAAACTGGCATTTTGATGAAGTGATGTCTACTCATCGACAACGCTTAACGCCAGAGGAATTGACGGGATTTCCGTTTTATGGAGATCACGCCGGATATTAGACGGTAGAAGGTTTCGGACGCTGGTATCGTTTAAGGAAATTGAATTGTTACCGGGCCGATATCGTAACGGAGGTCAACCCATTGGGGCAATAAGCCGAAGAGGATGACTACGCGCCGAAGAATCGACGGTTACCAAACCAATGAATCGTGGCAATGGAATGTCCCATCGCTTTTGTAATAATTGTTCAGATCGGAGTAGAGTTTTAGTTTAGGTAGAGAATAGAATAATATATGATAAAGAAAGAGATAAAGTTAAACAAAGTGCGCGGAGTTTTCGGCAATCTATTCATTGGAGTTCCAGAGTTCAGGTCCGGGCGTTCAAGGTGGGGAATGGGAATAACGAAATGAAACGAGTAGGGAATGATTTTTTGGAAGCTCACCGAAAAGTTCGCAGGAAGGAGCTCAGAGAGATCGAGGTTTAAGAAGCTTTCCTCCGCTGGAACTCACCAAGATCAAATCGTGAAGTTTAAGAGCTTGCTGTCGAGTCCGGCAGAATGGTTTCCCAGAGTTTATCTAAGACCGCCGAAAGTTCGCCGAAGTTTTCACGAAGAAGTCTTGACTTAGGGACTTTGTAATAGCTTATAAAAATGTTCTTTAAATTCGTAGTTATATGTTAATTAGGTTAGATTAGGTATCAATCCAATCCCTAGGGGCCAATTCGGGCCTTCGAAGTTCCTGACTATTTGGGCCAAGATTGAAGCCCAACTAGTGGGCTAAACAATATCGAGGCACCACCAATACGGCGTGAAAACCAAAGACTGTCGGTCCGGTCTGACGTAAGCGTGGGTAATCCGGCAAGAATAAAAGAAGAGAATTCAAATTTTGAGCCCAAATTTGAATCCTTTTGAGGCCCATAAAACCCCTCAAACCTTAGCTGAGATAACAAATTCCTTGAGCAGCAATTATTTAAGAGAAAGGCCTTAGAAAACCTCTAGTCTAGTTTTCAATTTTGGTTAGTGTTCACCTCCCTTTTTGCAGGTTGAAAACCGTAGAAAAGAGTGAACCGCTTTGTAAAAAGAGTTGTAAGAGGGTATTCACCCTTCCCCTTCAAGAGATTTTAGCTTGTGGAGCCTCATCAAGGGGGCCTCGTAATTTGATGTAGGTCACTTGACCGAACCACTACAAAACGCGGAATCTTTGGGTTTTCATTTCTATTATCGCTATTTTATTATTATCGCAAACCCTCTTACTTTGTTTATTTTCATCATTACCTTTTGCCGGACAACTTTTAATATATGTTTTTAAGCACTTCCGATCTTTATTTTATCGCAGATGAAAGATTGTCGGTAGAAATCAATGTTTTACCACTGGTTCCACGCCTCTTTCTGCGCGTGCTCCCGATCCTAACAATCAAGAATGCCCCATCCAACCCCGGTATACCCGGGTTCCATGGTGTCCAGATGGTCGATGTTTTTGCACTGCCACGCCGGTCGCCATGGCACGCAATAATTGCTTAAAATTCGACCAAAACGGCAAGAAAAAAATAAAACCGCCATTTTTTTGGCCGAAAGAAATAATAATCGGGCAGAAGACAAAAAGTAAAGCAACATCCGCCTTTGATATACGAATGCCCCATCCAACATCCCGAAGTACCGTGGGTCCTGGTGTTAAAGATACCGCCGCTTCGGCTTTCACCCGCTTCACCGCTGACACACAAAAGACCGGCTCCAAAATCTGCCAAAACGGCCCAAAAACGGGCAAAATGGCCATTTATGGTCGAAGGCGAGCGAAGGGCGAAAGCGGCGACACAACGAAGCTGCGAGAGGCAGCACCGGCCCATGCTGGCGGAATAATCGTCTCTTCCAGCCCCAGTAGAGGGGTTCCAAGGTGTCGAGATGGTCGACGTTTTTCCTCGCCACGCCGCCATTGCCGGGCGGCAAGAACTGCTCAAAAACCAAGCCAAAACGGCCAACCGCCATTTTTGGATCGAAGCGATGATGGAAATAGCGAGCAAAGCCGGAGGCAGCACCGTCCCTATACGAAAAGTCTCTATCAGCCCACCCTGTGGTTCTGAAAGGTTGAGATGGTTGACATTTTGCCCCGCTTCACGGCTTGGCATGGGCGGTACACAAGAACGAAGTCGAAAAACTAGCCAAAACCGCCATTTTGGCTTAGAGAACGAAATGCAACCACGAGAACGGCAAAGCAAGAAGTCATCACCGCCCTGCTATACGGTCGCCCCATACAGCCTTTGTGAAATCGGGGTACCAAGGTGCTGAGATGGCTTTTGTTCGCCACGCCGGTCATTGCGGCGTTTAGATCTCCCAAAAATCCAAATAGTTAAAACGGCTGAAAAACGGCCAAAATCGCCATTTTTGGCCGAGCTTGTAGCGCAGGATGCGAGAGGCGATTAGCGACGGTTAAGAGAGAGGGCAGCACCGCCCCTCGCGAGAACGACACGCCCTCATCCAGCCCTATGCCGGGGTTTCCAAGTAGTTAAGATGGTTAACGCTTTTGTTCCGGGCCACACGCCGTCATCAGGGCACGGCGAACTCGCCAAAATCCGGCAAAACAGCCCAAAATGGACAACCAAACATGACATTTTTGGCTTCAGCTTAACATCGACAAAGCGGCAAAAACAGCGCTTATCAGCGAGAGGCAGCACCGCCCCTACTATACACGTTCTTATTTTGGCTCCTACACCAAATCGGGGTTCCAGGTGTCGGTGATAGTCGACGCTTTGTTTCGTCACATCGTCGATCATGCAAGAATCGCCAAAAACCCGCCAAACGGGTTAAAAACGGGCCAAATCGGTATTTATGGCTGAGCGAAGCAGCTTACGAAAGAAGCGGAATAAAGCGAAAGTTTGAAGCAGCACCGCTCTTTGCTATTTAATGCCCTGATCCCCGCAACCCGGGTTCAGGGTGTCGTGGATGGTTGACGCTTTTCGTCTGCCCACATTGGTTCACTGCATGTAAGAACACCAGAAAAAAAATCCGAAGCCAAACAGCCATTTTTTGGTCGAAATGAAAGAGCGCGAAAGCGATGAAGCGAAGGACCAAGAGGGGCAGCAACCGCCCCTTTGGCGAGGCGAATGCCCCATCCAGTTCAGTCTTGCGCCAGCCGGGGGTTCTGTGGTGTCAGATGATTGACGCTTTACTCCCGCCATGTCAGGTCGGCGCGGCATGTAAAGAACTGCCCAAAATCTGGCCACAACGGGTTCAAAATGGGGCCAAAACCATCCATTATTATGGAGCGAAGGAGCGGGCGATACGCCGAAGCCGAGGGAGGCAGCACCGTCCCTCAAGACGGAATCCAGCCCCTCATCAATAAGGTTACCGTTCCGTGTTCGAGATGGGTGATGCTTTGTCTCGGCTTTACGCCGATCATTGCGGGTACGTAAGAGAATCATCAAAACTGGCCAAACGGGCCATTTTTACGCCTAGCGGTAGTGGCGAGCCGGCGATAGCGAAGGTTGGTGGAAGTGCACCGCCTTGTTATATTTTAAAAAGTTCATCCTCGCCTGCGGCAACTGGGGTTCCGTGGGTGCTGAGATGGCTAACATTTTGTCCGCCATCGGCCGGGTCGCCAAAGATGCAAGAAATGTTAAAACTGGCCAAAACAGCCAGAAAAAACGGGCCATTTTGCGAGCGATAGTAGCTGCATCGAAATGGCAAGCGGCTTAGAAGGAATTCAGAGTCCCTTTCTATATGAATGCCCCATCCAGCATCGCGGCTCAATCCTAGGTGCCGATGGAGCGTCGCTTTTGTTCGCCGATGGTCATCATGGCATAACAAGAACTGGCCCAAAACTGGTTTAAATGGTCAAAAAACTGGCCAAAACTGGCCATTTTTGCCGAGCTGGCCAGCGCGCAGCCTTTTACAACGAAATGCTTAGAGGAAAAGCATCTACATGCTATACCGCTAAACCCATCTAGCCCCCGTGATACCAGGGGTTCCGGTGGTACGAGATGACCGATGCTTTGGTCCAGGCCACGCTGATTGCCGTGGCAAGCAAGAACTGTTTAAAACTCCAGCCAAAATGGGCCAAACCGCCATTTTTGATCGAAGCCGAATAGAAGGCGAAATATCGAACAGTAAAAGCGAGGCAGCAGGGCGCCCCGCCTAATATACTAAAGCCCCATTTAGCCCTGGTATGGCATACCCGGGTTCCAGCAGTTCGATGGTACATTTGCTCCGCCACGCTGGCGGCAGCTCCAAGAACAACCATAATCGGTTGGTTCCGGTAGCATTTCCGACGATTCTTCGGACTCTTAAACGTCCATCGAACTTGACTCCGGTATCCTTGCTTTGTGTTCTCTGGTTATCGTAGTTAATCTTGCACAATTAACTCAATTATATGGATTAGACCAATTAACTCATCAATTGATTGTATCATCAAAATCCGAGATTCAACAAAAACTACACATTTTTGGCCGAGCGAGCGAGCGGTGAGCGGCGGACAACGAGCGAAGCGAGAGATAGCACCGTCCCTACTATACGAATGGCCCATCCAGCCATGTGCCACTTGGGGGGTTCCAGGGTGCTGAGATGGCTGATGTTTTGCTCCGCTCACGTCGGTCGCCATGGCACGCAAGAACTGCCCAAAAACTGGCCAAAACGGCCCCAAAACGAGCCAAAACTGGCAATTTTTGGCTGAGCGAGCGAGCGGCAAGTGGCGAACTGCGAGCAAAGCGAGAGGTAGTACCGTCCCTGCTATACGAATGCCCCATCCAGCCCTGTGCCACCCGGGGTGTTCCTGGGTGCTGAGATGGCTGACGTTTTGCTCTGCTAACGTCGGTCGCCGCGGCATGCAAGAACAACACAAAAACTGGCAAAAACAGCCCAAAAATGAGCCAAAATTGGCCATTTTTGGCTGAGCGAGCAAGTGGCGAGCGGTGGACAATGAGCGAAGTGAGAGGCAGCACCGTCCCTGGTATATGAATGCCCCATCAAGCCCTTTGCCACCCGGGGGGTTCCAGGGTGCTGAGTTGGCTGACGTTTTGCTCCGCTCACTTCGGTCGCTGTGTCACGCAAGTACAGCCCAAAAACTAGCCAAAACGGCCCAAAAACGGACAAAAACATGCCATTTTTGGCCGAGCGAGTGAGCGGCTAACGTTTTGCTGCGGTCACGTTGGTCACCGCAGCATGCAAGAACTGCCCAAAAACTGGTCAAAACGGCCCAAAAACGGGCCAAAACTAGCCATTTTTGGCTGAGCGAGCGAAAGGCGAGCGTTGGAAAACGAGCGAAGCAAGAGACAGCACCGTCCCTACTATACGAATGCCCCATCCAGCCCTGTGCCACCCGGGGGGTTCCAGAGTGCTGAGATGGCTGACGTTTTGCTCCGCTCACGTCGGTCACCGCGGCACGCAAGAACAGCCCAAAAACTGGCCAAAACGGCCCAAAAACGGGCCAAAACTGGCCATTTTTGGCTGAGCGAGCGAGCGACGAGCGGCGGATAGCGAGCGAAGCTATAGGCAGCACCGTCCCTGCTATACGAATGCCCCATCCAGCCCTGTGCAACCCGGGGGGTTCTAGAGTGCTGAGATGGCTGACCCTTTGCTCCGCTCACGTCGGTCGCCGCGACACGCAAGTACTGCCCAAAAACTGGCCAAAACAGCCCAAAAACGAGCCAAAACTAGCCATTTTTGGCTGAGCGAGCGAGCGACGAGCAGCGGATACCAAGCAAAGCTAGAGGCAGCACCGTCCCTGCTATACGAATGCCCTATCCAGCCCTGTGCAACCCAGGGGGTTCCAGGGTGCTGAGATGGCTGACGTTTTGCTCCGCTCACGTCGGTCGCCGCGGCATGCAAGAACTACCCAAAAACTGGCCATCACGGCCCAAAAATGGGCCAAAACTGGTCATTTTTGGCCGAGCGAGCGGGCGGCGAGCGTCGGACAGTGAGCGAAGCGAGAGGCAGCACCGTCCCTGCTATACGAATACCCCATCCAGCCTTGTGCCACCTGGGGGGTTCCAGGGTTCCGAGATGGCTGACGTTTTGCTCCGCTCACGTTGGTCGCCGCGGCACGCAAGAACTGCCCAAAAACTGGCCAAAACTTGCAACTTGCAACTTGCACATTGCAATAGGAAGTAAGAATCGTGAGCTTACACAAGAAAGCTATCTTGTATTTGCTTTCGTAATTTTTTGCTAGCTTGTATGTAGTAAAACTTGCATATCGTAAAAATTGCTAGCTTATAGTCTAAAGAGAAGCAATCAATAGCTATCTCAAGAAGACCAAACATGCTACACTTACACATCTTTAATCATTAGATTGCATGATGATAAAACTTGATATTATGTTTTTCATGCAATGAGTTGAACCCATATAACAAATACTTGATTGTGGTACTTCTCCTTTTTGTTGATGACAAAGTGGGAGAAGTATGTTGATGACATGACATATGATGCATAAGTTTTATGCATATGTTCATGATGATGTGTTGCAAGTATTCATGATGAATATTGCAATGACTTGAATTCTGCTTGAATTCAAGGTTCTATCAATATGGCATATTGATAGGGGGAGTTTGTGTAAACTCCGGGAGTTAAGGTTAACTCCGTCATCAAGTGGTTGTCATCATCAAAAAGGGGGAGATTGTTGAATCTCGTATTTTGATGATGAAACCACTTGATATGTGTTTATAATTTAAACTGCATTTTGAGTGATGCAGGTCTACTCGATCAGGATTAGACAGTTAACGCAGGAGGAATTGACGTTGCGCCGGAGGAGATCACGTCAGGATATTAGACGGTAGAAGGCTTCGGACGTCGGGCATCGGGCCAAGGAGAGCGGAATTGCGCCAAGGATATCGGGGTTGCGGAGGTCAACCGCCGATTGGGCAATAAGCCGCAAGAGAGGACGATGCGCTGAAGAATCGGACGAAGCGCCAACCAATGACTTGCCGGGCAATGGAATGTCGATTCGCGTTGTAATAATTGTCTAGATCGGAGTAGAGTTTTAGTTTGTGTGCGCAGGAATAACTATGATAATGAGAAAGACATAAAGCGAAACAAAGTGCGGAGTCAAGCGCGAACGATTCATTGGGAGTTCGAGAGTTCGACGGAAGTCCGAAGGTTCGTGGGGAATGCTGCCGGAACTAGCCGAGAATGAGTAGGGAGCTTGCCGAAGGGTTTTTTGGAAGCTCACTGAAAAGTTCGTGGGAAGTTCGCGGAGCTCGTCGAGAGAGATCGGAGCTTGCCGAAGAAGCTCGTTGGAACTCACCAAGATCAAATCGTGAAGTTTAAGAGCTTGCCGGGAGTCCGCAGAATGGTTTCCGAGAGTTTATCGGAAGACCGCCGAAAGTTCGCCGGAAGCTCGCCGGAAGAAGTCTTGACTTATGGACTTTGTAATAGCTTATAAAATGTCTTTAAATTCATAGTTAGCATGTTAATTAGGGTTAGGATTAGGTATTAATCCTATAACCCAAGTAGGGGCCAATTGGGCTCGAGTTCGGACTATTTGGGCCAAGATTGAAGCCCAACTAGTGGGCTAAAAACACTGTAGGCGGTGGCACCGCCTGGGCTGGGCGGTGGCACCGCCCAGCACTGTCAGGGTCTGAAATTGACAGGCGGTGGCACCGCTAGCATCGGGAACCCAAAGAGAATTCAAATTTTGGAGCCCAAATTTGAATCCTCTTGAGGCCTATAAATACCCCTCAAATCTTAGCTGAGATAACAACTTTTTGAGCAGCAATTATTTAAGAGAAAGGCCTTAGAAAAGTCCTAGCTAGTCTTGTTTTCAATTTGCTAGTGTTCACCTCCTTCTTTCTTGCTGAAAATCTGTAAAAGAGTGAACCGCTTGTAAAAGAGTTGTAAGAGGGGTATTCACCCTTCCCCTTCAAGAGATTTGCTAGTGGAAGGTGGGAGCCTCATCGAAGAGGGGCCTCGCAATTGGATGTAGGTCACTTGACCGAACCACTACAAAAACGGCGTAATCTCTGGTTTTCATTTCATTACTGCTATTTACATTACTGCAAACCTTCTTACTTGCTTTATTTCATCATTACCTTTGCTGCACAATTTACGAATATGTTTTCAAGTTAAGCACTTCCGACTCCGATTTTTATCGCATGAAAGATTTGTCGAAATCAATGTTTTAATCCGCTGCACTAATTCACCGCCCCCCTCTTAGTGCCGCTCCGATCCTAACAACGAATGCCCCATCCAACCCTGTGCCACCCGGGGGGTTCCATGGTGCTGAGATGGCTGATGTTTTGCACCGCTCACGTCGGTCGCCATGGCACGCAATAATTGCCCAAAAATTGACCAAAACGGCGCAAAAAAGGGCCAAAACTGGCCATTTTTGGCTGAGCGAGCGAGCGACGACCGGCAGACAGCTAGCAAAGCGAGAGGCAACACCGTCCCTGCTATACGAATGCCCCATCCAACCTTGTGCCACTCGGGGGGTCCCAGGGTGCTAAGATGGCCGTCGTTTTGCTCCGCTCACGTCGGTCACCGCGACACACAAGAACTGCCCAAAAACTGGCCAAAACGGCCCAAAAACGGGCCAAAACTGGCCATTTATGGCCGAGCGAGCGAGCGGCGAGCGGCGGACAACGAGCGAAGCGAGAGGCAGCACCGTCCATGCTATACGAATGCCCCTTCCAGCCCTGTGCCACCAGGAGGGGTTCCAAGGTGCTGAGATGGCTGACGTTTTGCTCCGGCCACGTCGATTGCCGTGGCAAGCAAGAACTGCCCAAAAACTAGCCAAAACGGGCCAAACTGGCCATTTTTGACTGAGCGAGCGAGCGGCGGACAGCGAGCAAAGCGTGAGGCAGCACCGTCCCTGCTATACGAAAGCCCCATCTAGCCCTATGCCACCCAGGGGGTTCTAGGGTGCTGAGATGGCTGACATTTTGCTCCGCTCACGTCGGTCGCTGCGGTACACAAGAACAGCCCAAAAACTAGCCAAAACTGGCCATTTTTGGCTTAGAGAACGAGCGGCAAACGACGGATAACGAGCAAAGCAAGAGTCATCACCGTCCCTGCTATACGAATGCCCCATACAGCCTTGTGCCACCCGGGGGGTACCAAGGTGCTGAGATGGCTGCGTTTTGCTCCGCTCACGTCGGTCATTGCGGCACGCTAGATCTCCCCAAAAACTAGCCAAAACGGCCCAAAAACGGGCCAAAACTGGCCATTTTTGGCTGAGCGAGCGAGATGCGAGAGGCGGACAGCGAGCGAAGAGAGAGGCAGCACCGTCCCTGCTATACGAATGCCCCATCCAGCCCTATGCCGCCTGGGGGTTTCCAGTAAGCTAAGATGGCTAACGTTTTGTTCCGCTCACGTCGGTCACTGTGGCACGCAAGAACTGCCCAAAAACTGGCCAAAACAGCCCAAAAATGGACCAAAACATGACATTTTTGGCTGAGCGAACGATCGACGAGCGGCAAACAGCGATCAAAGTGAGAGGCAGCACCGTCCCTACTATACGAATGCCCCATCCTACCCTATGCCACCCGGGGGGTTCCAGGGTGCTGAGATAGCTGACGTTTTGCTTCGCTCACATCGGTCGCCGCATCATGCAAGAACTGCCCAAAAACCTGCCAAAACGGCCAAAAAACGGGCCAAAACTGGCATTTATGGCTGAGCGAGCGAGCGACGAGCAGCGGACAGCGAGCGAAGCGAGAAGCAGCACCGTCTCTGCTATACGAATGCCCCATCCATCCCTGTGCCACCCGGGGGGTTCTAGGGTGCTGTGATGGCTGACGTTTTGCTCTGCCCACATCGGTCTCCACTGCATGCAAGAATTGCACAAAAACTGGCCAAAACTAGCCATTTTTGGCTGAGCGAGTGAGCGGCGAGCTACAGACAGCGAGCGAATCAAGAGGCAGCACCGTCCCTGCTATGCGAATGCCCCATCCAGTCTTGTGCCAGCCGGGGGGTTCCAGGGTGCTGAGATGGCTGACGTTTTACTCCGCTCATGTCGGTCGGCGTGGCATGCAAGAACTGCCCAAAAACTGGCCAAAACGGCCCAAAAATGGGCCAAAACTATCCATTATTGGCCGAGCGAGCGAGCGGCGGACAGCGAGCGAAGCGGGAGGCAGCACCGTCCCTGCTATACGAATGCCCCATCCAGCCCTGTGCCACTCGGGGGGTTCCACGGTTCTGAGATGGCAGACGTTTTGCTCCGCTCACGTCGATCGCCGTGGCATGCAAGAACTACCCAAAAACTGGCCAAAACGGGCCATTTTTGCTACGCTCTTAGCGAGTGGCGAGCGGCGGATAGCGAGCGAAGCGAGAGGCTGCACCGTCCCTGTTATACGAAAGCCCCATCCTGCCCCGTGCAACCCGGGGGGTTCCAGGGTGCTGAGATGGCTAACATTTTGCTCCGCTCACGTCGGTCGCCACAGCATGCAAGAAATGCCGAAAAACTGGCCAAAACAGCCAGAAAACGGGCCATTTTTGCCAGAGCGATCGAGCGGCAAGCGGCGGATAGCGAGCGAAGCGAGAGGCAGCACCGTCCCTTCTATATGAATGCCCCATCCAGCACTGTGCCACCCGGGGGGTCCTAGGGTGCTGAGATGGCTGTCGTTTTGCTCCGCTCACATTGGTCACCGCGGCACACAAGAACTGCCCAAAAACTGGCCAAAATGGCCCAAAAACTGGCCAAAACTGGCCATTTTTGGCCGAGCGAGCGAGCGGCGAGCGGCGGACAACGAGCGAAGCGAGAGGCAGCACCGTCCATGCTATACGAATGCCCCATCTAGCCCTGTGCCACCAGGGGGGTTCCAGGGTGCTGAGATGACTGACGTTTTGGTCCAGTCACGTTGATTGCCGTGGCAAGCAAGAACTGCCTAAAAACTGGCCAAAATGGGCCAAACTGGCCATTTTTGACTGAGCGAGCGAGCGGCGAGCGACGGACAGCGAGCAAAGCGTGAGGCAGCACCGTCCCTGCTATACGAAAGCCCCATCTAGCCCTATGCCACCCAGGGGGTTCCAGGGTTCTGAGATGGCTGACATTTTGCTCCGCTCACGTTGGTCGCTGCGGCACGCAAGAACAACCCAAAAACTGGCCAAAACTGGCCATTTTTGGCTTAGAGAACGAGCGGCAAACTGTCACGACCTTAGCTGGAATTGCCTAAGGCGTGAGGCACCCTTGCGGCCAAAGACGCGAACTTAGCTTGCGTTGCCTAAGTCGCGAGTCACCCTTGTGGCAAAGACGCGAACTTAGCTTGCGTTGCCTAAGTCGCGCTTCGCCCTTGCGATCTTGCTCCGCAAGGATCAGCCCACTTTGTAACCTCTCGCAGGTCCCTAAGGACCTGTAAAAGAGAAAGAAGTTAGTTCGAAAGAACGAGCAACGGACAAGTCCCGAAGTCTCGCGAAAAGGGAAGCTTTACAAGCAATTTGACGAACACCCTGTGTTCACAAGAGAAAAGAGGGAGAGGGAGAAAAACAAGGCTTTCAAGGATGAACGAATAGCTGCAAGCCCACAAACAACCGCTCACCTGGTCCCGGGCGCAAAGACAAGTTCCCGTAAAGGTCACGTGCGAACTTGCGAAAGAGATCTCAACGCCCGGTATATAACCGAAGCCCCATCCAGCCCTGTGCCACCCAGGGGGTTCCTGGGGTCTGAGATGGCTGACATTTTGGTGAGCGGAGGCAGTTCTCCGCTCACCTCCCATGGCACGCGAAAACTAAGAGAAAACTAAGAGCTGTTTTGGGGCTGTTTTGCTCGGTTCAGTGAGCGGTCGCTTTGCAACGCTGCAGCTTGTTCGAACTTACATATTTACAAGCAAAATGACCCAAAACTAAGAGAAAACATGCTGTCAAGCAGCTGTACATGCAGGTGTGAGCGACGAACGGTTCGTTGAATGGAGTTGTGGTGGGTGCGCGACGACCGTTCGTGACATTCTCCCCCACTTAAACTGTCGACGCCCTCGTCGACGCTTGTTGGTGGTTGTTGATGACTTCCTCTTCATGTCGCAGGGCATCTTCAAGCTCCCAACTGGCTTCAGTTCGGGGAAGCTTTCGCCACTTCACCAAGTACTCTGTTTTCTCCGCTCCGTTGGGTAGCTTCATCTTGCGATCCGCCAGAATGGTTTCCACTCGCTTCTCGTAGGAGGCCGTGATGGGAGGTAGCCGAGTTGGAACACTTCTAGAAGCATCTTGCGGATCCGAGTGGTAGGCTTTTCGGTTGCTGGCGTGAAGAACGTTGTGAATTTTGAACCACGCCGGCAGCTGCAACTTGAAAGAGACATTGCCTACCCTGCTGATAATTTGGAAGGGCCCTTCATACTTACGCACCAATCCTTTGTGGACTCTGTTCCTGAAGAATTGGAGTGATGCTGGTTGGAGCTTTACCAACACCAAATCGCCAACGTTGAACTCTTGTGGTCGCCTTCCCAAGTCCGCCCACTTCTTCATCTGTTTTGTCGCCTTCTCCAAGTAAGCCCGCGCAATATCTGCATTTCGATGCCATTCCTTTGCGAAATGATAGGCTGATGGACTGCTCCCAGTATACCCAATCGCCATGGTGTGTGGAGTCGATGGTTGTTGTCTTGTGATAATTTCGAAGGGGCTCTTGTTGGATGCAGAGCTCCGCTACAAGTTGTAGGAGAATTGGGCAATGTCCAACAGCTTCACCCAATCTCGTTGATTGGCACTCACGTAGTGCCGAAGATATTGCTCCAAGAGCGAGTTTATTCTTTCAGTCTGGCCATCCGTCTAGGGGTGGAGGCTTGTAGAGAAGTATAACTTTGACCCCAACAATTTGAATAGCTCGGTCCAGAATCGTCCCAGGAACCGAGCGTCTCGATCACTAATGATATTGTACGGGACTCCCCAATACTTCACTACATTCTTCATCATCAGTCTGGCCGCCTCTTCTGCTGAACAGTGTAGGGGAGCAGCAATGAAAGTTGCATACTTTGAAAACCGATCGACTACCATGAGTATCGATCCGAGTCCCCCTACAGGTGGCAAGCTTGATATGAAGTCTAAGGAAATGCTCTCCCACGGCCTTTCTGGTACGGGCAATGGCTCCAAAAGTCCCACCGGCTTCCGCTGCTCCACCTTGTCTTGTTGGCAAGTAAGGCATGTTCGAACATATTCCTCCACATCAATCCCCATCTTCGGCCAGTAAAAGGCCCTCTCCACGAGAGCTAACGTTCTGTGAATGCCCGGGTGTCCAGCCCAAAGGGAATCGTGACACTCGTTTAAGAGTTCACGCCTTAAATTTTCCACTCGGGGAACATAGACCCTATTCCCTTTTGTGTAAACAAGTCCCTCCTGGACCCAAAATCATCGTGCCTTGCCTTCTTTGATGAGCTACATCAGGATAACTGCCTGGGGATCACTATACAGCCTATCCTTGATTCGGGAAAGGAAGTTGGAGTGCAACTGACTTGCTTGGCCTTTGCCCTCCAGTTGTGCAGCATTCACGCATTCCACCTTCCGACTTAGTGCATCGGCCACGACATTCGCCTTCCCAGGCTTGTACTCCATCGCCATATCAAATTCAGCTAGGAAGTCCTGCCACCGTGCCTGCTTTGGGGAGAGCTTCTTCTGAGTTTGGAAATAGCTCAGGGCGATGTTGTCTGTCCTCAGCAGAAATCGTGACCCGAGGAGGTAGTGTCGCCAAACTCACAGACAGTGGATCACTGCTGTCATCTCTTTCTCATGCAATGGATACCGCCTCTCGGTCTCGTTGAGTTTGCGACTCTCATAGGCCACCGGATGACCTTCCTGCATGAGTACTCCCCCAATAGCGAAGTCTGAAGCATTTGTATGGACTTCAAAGGGCTCTCCATAGTCTGGCAATTTGAGCACTGGTTCTTCTAGAACAGCAGCCTTCAGATCTTGGAATGCTATCTCATATTTGTCAGACCACTTCCAAGGCTGCTCCTTCTTCAGCAACTCCGTCAATGGGGTTGCCCGCTTCGAATATCCCGCAATGAAGCGTCGATAGTAGTTGACGAAACCAAGGAAGGATCTCAACTCTGGCACCTTCTTTGGAGTCGGCCATTCCACAACTGCTTGCACCTTCGACTTATCCATCCGAATGGAGCCATCACCAATTCGATGCCCCAAGAATAGGATCTCAGTCTGAGTAAAGTAGAATTTCTCCCTTTTTACGAACAGAGTGTTCTCCCTGAGAACCTTGAAAATCGTCCGAAGGTGCTTGACGTGCTCCTCGAGCGTTTGGCTGTAGACGACGATATCGTCCAAGTAGACGACCACGAACTTATCCAAATACTCTTTGAATAGCTGGTTCATGAGAGTACAGAATGTGGCCGGAGCGTTGGTTAAGCCGAAAGGCATCACCAAGAACTCAAACGCTCCATATCTGGTCACACAGGTAGTCTTTGCTTCGTCGCCTTCAGCAATGCGCACCTGCCAATACCCCGACCGAAGGTCGAGTTTTGAGAAATACTTTGCCTTGCGCAATTGATCGAACAAGTCCGCAATGAGCGGGATGGGATACTTGTTCTTCACTGTCACTTTGTTGAGGGCTCAATAGTCGACGCATAATCGGAGGCTCCCATCTTGTTTCTTCTGGAAGAGAACTGGAGCTCCGAAAGGTGCTTTAGAGCTACGGATGAGACCACCGCTTAGTAGTTCACCTAACTTCTTCCTGAGTTCTGCCAACTCTGGCGGAGGCATGCAGTAGGGTGGTTTTGCTAGAGGCTTTACTCCCAGCTCCAGCTCGATACTGTGATCCACGCCTCTGCGTGGCGGAAGAGTGTTCGGCAACTCGGGTGGCATGATGTCTTTGAACTCTTTCAGGACGTTCGCCACCACAACAGGTTCTTGAATGGCCTCCTCGTTGAGTGGCTCTAGCTTCACAGCAGCCACAAATGTCAGTTCGCCTTTTCGCACCCCTTTCTTCAATTGTAATGCCGAAATGTGTTGGGGCTCCTTGGTTCCTCTCCGAGAGACGGGAACCACGCAGGGGTCATTGCCTCCCATCATACATAGGGAGTTCAAGAACGGCATCGGCACCAACTTCGCCGCGTGCATAAACTCCATTCCAAGAATCACTTGGAAGTCGTCCAGTGGCACGGCCATCATGTTGGTGTTTTCGCTCCAAGTCCCGATTTTGATGGGAACTCCCTTCGCCAACCCGGAGATTCGCCTGGCCTCCGAGTTCACCGCCTTCATTCGGCTTGGGCTCTTCTCCAAGGTCAACCCAAGTCGCTGTGCTTCACGATCGACTATGAAGTTGTGGGTAGCGCCCGTGTCCACCATTGCACGGGTCGTTTGGCCATTCAGCTTGATGTCCACATACATCAGTTCACTACTTCCCGCTTTTAGTACCTTGGTCTTCATGTTCTCCCCCACTTGACCCCGCATAGCGTTCAACAGACGCATTGCTCCCATTCGGGGTCCTTGCGACTCCTCATCGTCGCTGCTGGATTCAGAACTGCTTGAGCTAAGAGCAACAGCTTTGCCCTTGTCCGATTGGGGAGGGTGGATGGAAGTCGTCAAAGCATTGAGTGCCTATTTCTGTGGGCACTCCCTTACCATGTGCGGTCCTCCGCACAAGAAGCATCCTACAGGTTTTGAGGCCTTGCCTTTAGTGTTCGGCCCTTTGTGGGAGCTCTTCTTCTTTTGTTCGCCCCCGAGCTCCTTCCCTCGAGAATGTTTTGGAGGGCGATTTCCTGAAGATTGTTTCCTTCTCGCTGGGTCTTCAGAGGAAACAAAGTCGGTGAGCCTTTCTGCAGCAGCAATTGCCCCGACCACATCGGTAACATTCCTTCGATTTAGCTCCTGTTGAGCCCATGGTTTCAAACCATCGAGGAAGCTGAACAACTTGTCCTTCTCGGACATGTCCTGTATGTCCAGCATTAATGCAGAAAACTGCTTCACATAGTCTCGGATGGTGGTACTTTGGCGGAGTTGTCTCAACTTCCTTCTTGCGACGAACTTTGTGTTCTCCGGTAGGAACTGAGTTCTCAACTCCCGCTTCAAGTCTTCCCATGTGTCGACTCGACACCGACCTTGTTGGATCTCCTCCCAACGAGTTCGCCACCAAAGTTTCGCATCTCCGTTCAGATACATTGTTGCTATAGAAACTTTGGTATCTTCAGAATCGGGCCTCGTAGCTCGGAAGTATTGCTCCATGTCGAATAGAAAGTTCTCGAGCTCCTTGGCATCTCTGGCCCCTCCATATCCATGAGGCTCAGGTGCCCTCAAATTTTGTGGTGGTGCCGCGCGGGTGTTGCCTCCTCCCGCATTTAGTGTTCTTGTAAGCATGGCCACCTTTGCAGTGAGTTCCGCCACAACATCCTGTAAGTCTTGCACGGAGTCTTTGGTGTCATCAGACAGTCGATCGACTAGGGCCTCGACCTTGTCGATCCTAGACTCCGCTTCCTCTTGCGAGCTCTCTACCCCAACAAGTCTTTGTTGGTCATGGTAGAGTACCTCCATGCTCGCTTCCAGAACATCCAGGCGGGTCTCTGCCATCGTGAGTCTCTCCTTATGACTCTTTTTCCCAGATAGCGCACCAGATTGCGCTTCCTCTGCTCGCAGAGAGTTGCCAACTTCTCGCTCATCTTGTTCGCTGCCGCGCTCCTCTTGAGCAACTCCAACAGCATGCGAGCGAGTGTGCACATGCAGCCCACCTGCGACTGCTTGGGGCATGGGTCCGGCTTGCCCTGTCTTGCTTGATTCGCCACGATGCTTTGCCATGGCGAAGTTGCGAAGTTCGTTTGCTGTTTGATCGAAGAGCTTGCCTGCTCTGATACCACAATGTCACGACCTTAGCTGGAATTGCCTAAGGCGTGAGGCACCCTTGCGACCAAAGACGCGAACTTAGCTTGCGTTGCCTAAGTCGCGAGTCACCCTTGTGGCAAAGACGTGAACTTAGCTTGCGTTGCCTAAGTTGTGCTTCGCCCTTGCGATCTTGCTCCGCAAGGATCAGCCCACTTTGTAACCTCTCGCAGGTCCCTAAGGACCTGTAAAAGAGAAAGAAGTTAGTTCGAAAGAACGAGCAACGGACAAGTCCCGAAGTCTCGCGAAAAGGGAAGCTTTACAAGCAATTCGTCGAACACCCTGTGTGCACAAGAGAAAAGAGGGAGAGGGAGAAAAACAAAGCTTTCAAGGATTAACGAACAGCTGCAAGCCCACAAACAACCGCTCACCTGGTCTCGGGCGCAAAGACAAGTTCCCGTAAAGGTCACGTGCGAACTTGCGAAAGAGATCTCAACGCCCGGTATATAACCGAAGCCCCATCCAGCCCTGTGCCACCCGGGGGGGTTCCTGGGGTCTGAGATGGTTGACATTTTGGTGAGCGGAGGCAGTTCTCCGCTCACCTCCCGCGTCACGCGAAAACGAAGCTGTTTTGGGGCTGTTTTGCTCGGTTCGGTGAGCGGTCGCTTTGCAACGCTGCAGCTTGTTCGAACTTACATATTTACAAGCAAATTGACCCAAAACTAAGAGAAAACATGCTGTCAAGCAGCTGTACTTGCAGGTGTGAGCGACGAACGGTTTGTTGAACGAAGTTGTGGCAGGTGTGCGATGATCGTTCCTGACAAAATGACGGATAACAAGCGAAGCGAGAGTCATCACCGTCCCTGCTATACGAATGCCCCATACAGCCTTGTGCCACCCGGGGGGTACCAAGCTGCTGAGATGGCTGCGTTTTGCTCCGCTCACGTCGGTCACTGCGGCACGCAAGAACTCCCCAAAAACTAGCCAAAACGGCCCAAAAAGGGCCAAAACTGGCCATTTTTGGCTGAGCGAGCGAGCGGCGAGAGGAGGACAGCGAGCGAAGAGAGAGGCAGCACCGTCCGTGCTATACGAATGCCCCATCCAGCCCTGTGCCGCCTGGGGGTTTCCATTGTGCTGAGATGGCTAACGGTTTTTTCCGCTCACGTCGGTCACCGTGGCACGCAAGAACTGCCCAAAAACTGGCCAAAATGGCCCAAAAATGGACCAAAACTTGCCATTTTTGGCTTAGCGAATGACCAGCAAGCGGCAAACAACGATCAAAGTGAGAGGCAGCATCGTCCCTACTATTCGAATGCCCCATCCAGCCCTGTGCCAACCGGGGGGTTCCAGGGTGCTGAGATGGCTGATGTTTTGCTTCGCTCACGTCGGTCGCCGCGTCATGCAAGAACTGCCCAAAAACCTGCCAAAACAGCCAAAAAATGGGCCAAAACTGGCATTTATGGCTGAGCGAGCGAGCTACGAGCAGCGGACAGGGAGCGAAGCGAGAGGCAGCACCGTCCCTGGTATACGAATGCCCCATCCATCCCTGTGCCACCCGGGGGGTTCTAGGGTGCTGTGATGGCTGACGTTTTGCTCCGCTCACGTCGGTCTCCACTGCACGCAAGAACTGCACAAAAACTGGCCAAAACGGCCCAAAAACGGGCCAAAACTAATCATTTTTGGCTGAGCGAGCGAGCAGCGAGCTGCAGACAGCTAGCGAAGCGAGAGGCAGCACCGTCCTTGCTATGCGAATGCCCCATCCAGCCTTGTGCCACCCGTGGGGTTCCAGGGTGCTGAGATGGCTGACGTTTTACTCCGCTCACGTCGGTCGGCGTGGCATGCAAGAACTGCCCAAAAACTAGCCAAAATGACCCAAAAACGGGCCAAAACTGTCCATTTTTGGCCGAGCGAGCGAGCGGCGAGCGGCGGACAGCGAGCGAAGCGGGAGACAGCACCGTCCCTGCTATACGAATGCCCCATCCAGCCCTGTGTCACTCGGGGGGTTCCACGGTGCTGAGATGGCAGACGTTTTACTCCGCTCACGTCGATCGCCGTGGCATGCAAGAACTACCCAAAAACTGGCCAAAACGGCCCATAAACGGTTCAAAACTGGCCATTTTTGCTACGCTCATAGCGAGCGGCGAGCGGCGGATAGCGAGCGAAGCGAGAGGCAGCACCGTCCCTGTTATACGAAAGCCCCATCCAGCATCGTGCAACCCGGGGGGTTCTAGGGTGCTGAGATGGCTAACATTTTGCTCCCCAAACGTCGGTCGCCACGGCACACAAGAACTGCCCAAAAACTGGCCAAAACAGCCCGAAAACAGGCCATTTTTGCCAGAGCGATCGAGCGACAAGCGGCGGACAGCGAGCGAAGCGAGAGGTAGTACCGTCCCTGCTATATGAATGCCCCATCCAGCACTGTGCCACCCGGGGGTTTCCAGGGTACTGATATTGCTGACGTTTTGTACCGCTCACGTCGGTCACCGTGGCACGCAAGAACTGCCCAAAAACTGGCCATTTTTGGCTGAGCGAGCAAGAGGCAAGCGGCGAACAGCGAGCAAAGCGAGAGGTAGCACGGTCCCTGCTATACGAATACCCCATCCATCCCTGTGCCACCCGGGGGGTTCCATGGTGATGAGATGGCTGATGTTTTACTCCGCTCACGTTGGTCTACACTGCACGCAAGAACTGCCCAAAAACTGGCCAAAACGGCCCTAAATCAGGCCAAAACATGCCATTTTTAGCAGAGCGAGCGAGCGGCGAGAGGCGAACAGCGAGCAAAGCGAGAGGCGGCACCGTCCCTACTATACGAATGCCCCATCTAGCCCTGAGCCACCCGGGGGGTTCCAGGGAACTGAGATGGCTGACGTTTTGCTCCGCTCTCGTCGGTCATCGTGGCACGCAAGAACTGCCCAAAAACTGGCCAAAAATGCCAAAAAAGGGCCAAAACAGTCCATTTTTGGCTTAGCGAGCGAGCGGCAAACAGTGAGCGAAGTGAGAGACAGCACCGTCCCTGCTATACGAATGCCCCATCCAGCCCTGTGCCATCCAGGGGGTTCCAAGGTGCTGAGATGGATGATGTTTTGCTCTGCTCACGTCGGTCGTCGCGACACGCAAGAACTGCCCAAAAACTGGCCAAAACGGCCCAAAAAGGGGCCAAATCTGGCCATTTTAGGCTTAACGAGCGAGTGGTGAGCAGCGGATAGCGAGCGAAGCGAGAGGCAGCACCGTCCCAGCTATACGAATGCGCCATCCAGCCTTGTGCCACCTGGGGGGTTCCAGGGTGCTGAGATGGCTCACATTTTGTCCCACTCATGTTGGTCAGAACTGCCCAATAACAGCCCAAAAACTTGCCAAAATGGCCCTAAAACGGGCCGAAACTGGCCATTTTTGGCTGAGCGAGCGACGAGCGGTAGACCGCGAGCGAAGCGAGAGGCAGCACCGTCCATGCTATACGAATGCCCCATCCAACCATGTGCCACTCGGGGCGTTCCATGGTGCTGAGATGGCTGATGTTTTGCTCCGCTCACGTCGGTTGCTGCGGCATGCAAGAACTGCCCAAAAACTGGCCAAAACAACCCAAAAACGGGCCAAAACTAGCCATTTTTGGATGAGCGAGCGAGCGGCGAGCGACGAACAGCGAGCGAAGCGATAGGCAGCCCCGTCCTTGCTATACGAATGCCCCATCCAGCCCTGTGCCACCTGAGGGGTTCTAGGGAGCTGAGATGGCTGACGTTTTGCTCCGTTCACGTCGGTCACTGCGGCACGCAAGAACTGCCCAAAAACTGGCCACAACGGCCCAAAAACGGGAGAAAACTAGATATTTTTGGCTGAGCGAGCGAGGGGCGAGCGGCGAACTGCGAGCGAAGCGAGAGGCAGCACCATCCCTGCTATATGAATGCCCCATCCAGCCCAGTGCCAACCGGGGGGTTCCAGGATGCTGAGATTTCTGACGTTTTGCTCCGCTCATGTCGGTCACTGCGGCACGCAAGAACTGCCCAAAAAACGGGCCAAAACTGGCCATTTTTGGCCGAGCGAGCGAGCGACGAGCGACAGACAGCGAGCGAAGCGAGAGGCAGCACCGTCCATGCTATACGAATGCCCCATCCAGCCCTGTGCCACCCGGGGGGTTCCAGGGTGCTGAGATGGCTGAAATTTTGCTCCGCTCACGTTGGTCGCTACGACACGCAAGAACTGTATAAAAAATGGGCCAAAACTGGCCATTTTTAGCGGAGCGAGCGAGCGGCGAGCGGCAGACAGCGAGCGAAGCGAGAGGCAGCACCGGCCCTGCTATACGAATGCCCCATCTAGCCCTATGCCACCCGAGGGGTTCTAGGGTGCTGAGATGGTTGACGTTTTGCTCCGCTCACGTCGATCGCCGCGGCATGCAAGAACTGCCCAAAAACTGGCCAAAATGGCCTAAAAACGATCCAAAACTGGCCATTTTTGGCTGAGCGAGCGAGCGGTGAGCGCATACAACGAGTGAAGCGAGAGGCAACACCGTCCCTGCTATACGAATTCCCCATCCAACCCTATGCCACTCGGGGGGTTCTATGGTGCTGAGAGGGCTGATGTTTTGAACCGCTCACGTCGGTCGCCGCGGCAAGCAAGAAGTGCACAAAAATTGGGCAAAACGACACAAAAACAGGCCAAAACTGGCCATTTTTGGCTGAGCGAGTGAGCGGTGAGCGGCGGACAGTGAGCGAAGCGAGAGGCAGCACCGTCCCTGCTATACGAATGCCCCATCCAGCCCTTTGCCACCCGAGGGGTTCCTTGGTGCTGAGATGGCTGATGTTTTGCTCCGCTCACGTCGGTTGCCGCGGCACACAAGAACTACCCAAAAACTTACGAAAATGTCCCAAAAAGGGGCAAAAACTGGCCATTTTTGGCTGAGCGAGCGAGCGGCGAGCAGCGGACAACGAGCGAAGCGAGAGGCAGCACCGTCCCAGGTATACGAATGCCCCATCCAGCCCTGTGCCACCCGGGGGGTTCTAGGGTGCTGAGATGGCTGATGTTTTACTCAGCTCACGTCGGTCGCCGCGGCACGCAAAAATTGCACAATAACTAGCCAAAAAGGCCCAAAAACATGCTAAAATTGGCCATTTTTGGCCGAGCGAGCGAGCGGCGGACACCGAGCGAACCGAGAGGTAGCACTGTCCCTACTATACGAATGCCCCATCCAGCCCTGTGCCACCCAGGGGGTTCCAGGGTGCAGAGATGACTGACATTTTGCTCCGCTCATATCGGTCTCCACCACACGCAAGAACAGCCCAAAAACTGGCCAAAATGGCCCTATAACGGGCCAAAACTAGCCATTTTTGGCCGAGCGAGCGAGTGACGTGCGGCGGACTGCGAGCGAAGTGAGAGGCAGCACCGTCCCTGCTATATGAATGCCCCATCCAGCCCTGTGCCACCCGGGGGGTTCCAAGGTGCTGAGATGGCTGACGTTTTGTTCCGCTCACTTCGGTCGCCGCGACACGCAAGAACTGCCCAAAACCTAGCCAAAATGGCCCAAAAAGAGCCAAAACTTGCCATTTTTGGCTGAGCGAGCGAGCGGCGGACAGTGAGCAAAGCGATAGGCAGCACCATCCTTGCTATACGAATGCCCCATCCAGCCCTACGCCACCCAGGGGGTTCCAGGGTGCTGAGATGGCTGATGTTTTGCTCTGCTCACGTCAATCACCGCGGCATGCAAGAACAACCAAAAAACTGGCCAAAACGGCCCAAAAATGGCCAAAACTGGTCAATTTTGGCAGAGGGAGCGAGCGACGAGCGGCGGACAGCGAGCGAAGTGAGAGGCAGCACAATCCCTGCTATACAAATTTCCCATCCAGCCTTGTGCCACCTGGGGGGTTCCATGGTGCTGAGATGGCTGATGTTTTGCTCCGCTCACGTCGGTCATCGCAGCACGCAAGAACTGCCTAAAAATTGGCCAAAACGTCCCAAAAATGGGTCAAAACTGGCCATTTATGGCTGAGCGGGCGAGCGGCGAGCAACGGAAAGCGAGCGAAGCGAGAGGCAGCACCGTCCTTGCTATACGAATGCCCCATCCAGCCCTGTGCCACCTTAGGGGTTCCAGGGAGCTGAGATGGCTGACGTTTTGCTCCGCTCACGTCGGTCACCGCAGCATGCAAGAACTACCCAAAAACTGGCCAAAATGGCCCAAAAATGGGAGAAAACTGGTCATTTTTGGCTGAGCGAGCGAGGGGCGAGCGGCGAACAGTGAGCGAAGCGAGAGGCAGCACCGTCCCTGCTATACGAATGCCTCATCCAGCCCAGTGCCACCTGGGGGGTTCCAGGATGCTGAGATGGCTGACGTTTTGCTCCGCTCACGTCGGTAGCTGCGGCACGTAAAAACTGCCCAAAAACTGGCCAAAACAGCCCAAAAACGGGGCAAAACTAGCCATTTTTTTCCGAGCGAGCGAGCGGCGAGCGGCGGACAGCGAGCGACGTGAGAGGCAGCACCGTCCCTATTATAAGAATGCCCCATCCAGCCCTATGCCACCCGGGGGGTTCCAGGGTGCTGAGATGGCTGAAATTTTGCTCCGCTCACGTCGGTCGCTAAGGCACGCAAGAACTGTACAAAAACTAGCCAAAACGACCAAAAACGGGCCAAAACTGGCCATTTTTGGCCGAGCGAGCAAGTGGCGAGAGGCAGACAGTGAGCGAAGAGAGAGGCAGCACCGTCCCTGCTATACGAATGCTCCATCCAGCCCTGTGCCGCCCGGGGGTTTCTAGTGTCCTGAGATGGCTGACGTTTTGTTCCGCTCACGTCGGTCGCCGTGGCACTCAAGAGCTGCCCAAAAACTGGCCAAAACGGCCCAAAAACGGGCCAAAACTACCCATTTTTGGCTGAGCGAGCGAGCAGCGAGCGGTGCACAGCGAGGGAAGTGAGAGGCAACACCGTCCCTTCTATTAGAATGCCCCATCCAGCCCTATGCCACCCGAGGGTTTCCAGGGTGCTGAGATGGCTGATGTTTTGCTCCGCTTATGTCGGTCGTCGCGGCACGCAACAACTACCAAAAAACAGGCCAAAACAGCCCAAAAACAGGCCAAAACTGGTCATTTTTGGCTGAGCTAACGAGCGGCGGACAGCGAGCTAAGCGAGAGGTAGCACCGTCCCTGAAAAACGAAAGCCCCATCCAGCCCTGTGCCACCCGGCGGGTTCCAGGGTACTGAGATGGCTGATGTTTTGCTCTGCTCACGTCGGTCGCCGCGGCACGCAAGAACTGCCCAAAAACTGGCCAAAACGGCCCAAAAATGGGACAAAACCAGCCATTTTTGGCTGAGCGACTGAGCGGCGAGCGATGGATAGTGAGCGAAGCGAGAGGTAGTACCGTCCCAGCTATACAAATGCCCCATCCAGCCTTGTGCAACCCGGGGGGTTCCAGGGTGTTGAGAAGGCTGACTTTGTGCTCCGCTCACGTCGGTCGTCGCGGCACACAAGAACTGCCCAAAAACTGGCCAAAACGGCCCGAAAACAAGCCAAACCAAGCCATTTTTGGCTGAGCGAGCGAGTGGCGAGCGACGGATAACGAGTAAAGTGAGAGGCAGCTCCGTCCCTGCTATACGAATGCCCCATCCAGCCCAGTGCCACCCGTGGGGTTCCAGGGTGTTGAGATGGTTGACGTTTTGCTCCGCTCACGTCGGTCGCCACGGCACGCAAGAACTGCCCATAAACTGGCCAAAACAGCCTGAAAACGGGCCAAAACGGGCCATTTTTGCCTATGAGATCGAGCGGTGAGCGGCGGACAGCGAGCGAAGCAAGAGGCAGCACCGTCCCTGCTATACGAATGCCCCATCCAACCCTGTGCCACCCGGGGGGTTCTAGGGTACTGAGATGGCTGATGTTTTGCTCCGCTCACGTCGGTCGCCGTGGCATGCAAGAATTGCCCAAACACTAGCCAAAATGACCCAAAAACGGGCCAAAACTGGCCATTTTTGGCTGAGCGAGCGAGCGGCTAGAGGCGGACATCGAGTAAAGCGAAAGGCATCACCGTCCCTGCTATACGAATGCCCCATCCTTACCTGTGCCACCCGCGGGGTTCCAGGGTGTTGAGATGGCTGACGTTTTGCTCCGCTCACGTCAATCTTCACTGCATGCAAGTAATGCACAAAAACTAGCCAAAACGGCCCAAAAAGGGGCCAAAACTGTCCAATTTTGGTCGAGCGAGCGAGCGGCGAGCGACGGACAGCGAGCGAAGCGAGATGCAGCACCGTACCTGCTATACGAATGCCCCATCCAGCCCTGTTCCACGTGTGGGTTCCAGGGTGCTGAGATGGCTGAGGTTTTGCTCCACTCATGTCGTTGTTGGGAAATCATGGGGGGCGACATCATATGCGCAGCGGAAGAACAAGGAAACAAAAATCCCCGATTCCCAAAAAGATGTTCGTCGTCGTGCGAAGATTGGTGCGTAAAAATCCGCAAAACACAAAACTGCGTATAGAGATTGTGTTACCTAGGGAGATTGTATATCCCTGTTTCCTTGCAGATCCTTAGGAGAGGGTGAAGGAGGTCAAGCGTCCTCCTCTCTAGCGGTGATCCACACAGCAGGGTAGCGACGACCCTCCTCAAAACTCCAGACCTCTAAGGTGGAGAGGGAGAGGAGAATAGGATGGGCAAGCAAAGACTCTAGCTTATGAGGCTGTGAATCCCTCCTATTTATAGAGATCCCATGCCAAACCCTAATGGGTCCTTCCCTAGTGGGTATTGGATCTGCATCCAATAAGACAAGGGCTCCGTCGGATATCTCATATCCGAACCTCTACTCATCGCAATGCCTACCATATGTGTGACCCTCTAGGCCCAATATCGAAGCCGGCCGTAAGTCATACCTGTCGAAACTCCTTCTAACTCGGTGAATTATTATCTCTGTAATAATTCACTTTCGACTCATCGACTTCTGGACGTACTAGGCCACTACGCCATAGTCCCCAGACGATCTGAGGGAATCCAATCCATTGGACCTGTCGTCCTCGGTTACCATGTACATATAGTCCCTCATCCATCTAATATCCCGGAGGCCGATATCGAGCATGGTGTTGTCGAGCCATACGGTTTCTACTTTCGAGTCTCGCTCTAATCCAGATTCTCCCAGAGAACTCTTTCTCTCTCAACCCGAATGACCCTGGCCAGGGATTTGTCCGAGCAAGAACACATGGGATATTCCTCTCATGACGCCGAGAGTGGATGATCCTCTATCGACACTCAATAGCCCTCGTAAAGGTCGACTACCACTCCCAATGACCACCAGTACTAGATCCGGGACAGCCAAACCTATAAGTCTCGGTATCAAAGACTGGAGTACTCATCTGGACATCCTTGGTGTCTCAAGTCTAAGGACCATACACCACTAGGACTACGGAATCGTTGTCCGACAATAAGGCATCATCAACCATCCAAAGATTCCGTAAGCGGATCAATCAATCGAAAACTCATTCTCCAATGAGCACCAGCACTATATCCCTAGTGTCCCTACACGGCGGCTATGAGACCAAATGCATCCATCATATGGACGGGTATACAACACACCAGTCTATCCGGTTATCACGATGTCCCTCTCGAGTAACCTATGATCGGGATTATTTAGGATATGTGTTTAAAGGTGAATCGATCTCATTATCGTGATCTCATCACGATCCGATTCCCATTGCACAAATCCAAGGACATCACAATATATATATGCATTTATGCAATAGTTATAAAGTGATATACGCCAAAATATAATAAGCAAAATGATTCTGTATCAAGTCACACGTGCCATCACTCACGTGATTGGCTTGCTGGGCACCAATGACTAGCAATCTCCCACTTGACCTAAAGCCAATCACCTATGTGTCTGATCCCCATCGGACCCCTCAACGACGCTTCAAAGACAAAATGAGACAACGGCTTTGTCGGTGGATCTGCAATGTTATCTTCGGATGGAACTCTTTCCACTGCTACATCTCCTCTCGGGTTACGATCTCTCTTATAAGTTGGAACCTCCTCGAACACTTGATGAGACCCGGTTCCCTTATTTGAGTAATCACCCCATAGTTGTCGCAATATAAGGAAGTCGACTTGTCATTATCTGTATCAACTCCCAAATCTGTGATGAACTTCTTCACCCGGACTCCCTCCTTTGCTGCATCCGATGCTTTAAATGTACTTCGCCTCGTGGTCGAGTCGTGAGTGGTATCTTGCTTGGAACTCTTCCAAAGACACTGCTCCTCCATTCAAGGTGTACACATACCCCAATTGACTTGCTATCATCGACATCGACTGAAAACTTGAGTCGATTGTAGCCTTCAACCTTAAGGCTATTACCTCCATATACTAGTAAAAGATCCTTAGTGCTTCTCAAGTACTTAAGGATACACTTTACTTGCTTTCCAAGTGTCTTCAAGCTCGGATCCGCTTTGATACACCTTTCGTGACACTTTCGGGCGTCGCTATATCGGGCCCAAGATATAGCATGGCATACATGATAGACCCTATTGCTGAGGCATAAGGTATCATATCCATGTTAAGCCCTTACTTTTGGAGTCTTTGGGGACATATTCGGTAGAAAGTGATATCCCATGTCTCATCCAGTATGAGACCTCTCTTGAAATTTTCCATGCCAAACCTTTTGACAATAGTTTCTATGTACCGGATTTGGGACAAGCCAAGCATCCTCTTGGATCTATCTCTATAGATTCTAATCCCCAAGATATAAGATGCTTCCCCTAAGTCCTTCATGGAGAAGTGTCTAGATAACCAAGCCTTTATCTTGGGATAGCATTCCTATGTCATTCCCAATGATGAGGATGTCATCCACATATAACACCAAAAAAGGTGATAGCGCTCCCACTTACCTTTCTGTATACACAAGGCTCATCTTCGTTCTTAACGAAGTCATAAGATCTGATTGCCTCATCAAATCTTATGTTCCAACTTGAAAGCTTGCTTTAGTCCATAAATGGATCTAAGCAACCTACACACATTTTCTTCGCAGTTCTTGGACACGAATCCCTCGGGTTGCATCATATACACCTCCTCCTCGAGGTTCCCGTTGAGGAATGCGGTTTTCACATCCATCGCCAGATCTCATAATCATAGTGTGCTGCAAAAGCCAATAGAATTCTGATGGATTTTAGCATTGCTACTGGTGAAAAGTTTCGTCGTAATCAACACCTTGCCTTTGACGATACCCTTAGCCACTAGCCTTGCTTTATAGGTCTCTACCTTTCCATCTACTCCGATCTTTTTCTTAAAGATCCACTTTGCAACCGATGGGTACAATACCTTCTAAGCATCAACTAGGTTCCAAACCTTATTGGAGTACATAGAATCCATATCGTAATTCATGGCTTCTTTCCCACTTCCTGAGTCTATACTCATAATAGCCTCATCATGGAGGTCCTGAGGATCAATATCCTCTACATCCTCTGCTCTAATATGTCCCACATATCTCTCAGGAGGATGGGATACTCTATCAAACCTGCAAATAAAAGTTGATACTTGTGTATTAGGTACCCGAACGGACTCGGTCAGAGAGTGGTGCTTGAGCTTGGTTCTCCAACCTCGCCAGGTTCTATCATTCTCCCACTGTCTCTCTGTCAAGAATGTGTTCCTTCTCAAGGAACACTGCTCTCTTTAGCTACAAAGACCTTTTGGTCCTCGAGATGAAAGAAATAATACCCACAAGTTTCCTTGGGGTATCCCATAAATTTGCATCGCTTCTCCCTTGATTCTAACTTATCGGGGTTGTGTCTTCTAACATGGGCAGGGCAGCCCCAGATCTTAACAACCTTAAGATCAGGGCTTCTTCCCTTTCCATATCTCATATGGTGTGTAGACACTACTGACTTAGTTGGAACTCTGTTCAAAAGGTAAGGTAAGCTGCGGTTTCTAGGGCATATCCCCAGAATGAGATGGGTAGGTCAAATAACTCATCATGGACCGTACCATATCTAATAATGTACGATTTCTCCTTTCGGAGACACCATTGAGCTCTCAGGTGTATAAGGAGGTGTCCATTGGGATAATATCCCATGGTCCTTGAGGAACCGAGTAAACTCTCAGTACTTAAGTATTCACCTTCTCGATCGATCGAAGAGTTTTGATACTCTTTCGGTCGGTTCTCCACCTCATTCTTATACTCTCCGAATTTCTCAATGGCCTCGGACTTGTACTTCATTAAGTATACATATCCATACCTTAAGAAATCATCGATGAAATGTAATGAAGTAGGAGTAACCTCCAATGGCATGAGTTGACATGGGTCCACATACATCACTATGTATGAGTTCCAACAACTCATTGGCTCTCTCCAGTTCTACTAAATGGAGATTTGGTCGAGTTTTCCACGAATGCAAGGCTCACAAGTCGCATATGACACATAGTCGAATGGATCTAGATATCCATCATTTAGCAACTTTTGAATCCTTCTTTCATGAATGTGACCTAGCCTACAATGCCACAGTGTATGCCTTTGTTTAACTCATCTCGTTTCCTTTTGGACACATTTACATTCATGATATGTGGAGTGATGTCTAACATAAATAAACCATTATGCAATGTTCCTTTCGTGATGATCTTATCATCTAATAATATCGAACAACCATTGTTCTCAAAAACAAATTTATTTCCACTAACTGTTAAACCTGAAATGGAGATAATGCTTTTGATAATAGAAGGAACAAAATAACATGCATCTAATGCAATAAAAGCTCCACTAGGCAGATGTAGGCCGACCTCGCCAACAGCTAATGACAACTTTTTTGCTCCATTACCCATCTTGAGGTCCATCTATCTCTGTAGTCTCCTAGGCCTTGCCGTAACCCTGCAATCCAATTGCATATATGATAAGCACTACCGGTATCCAATACCCATGTGTCATCATAAGAGTCTGACAAATGGAGACTGATCATGAATGTACCTGAAGCTCTATCAAGCTTTTGTTTTGCCCTTTCTGCAAGGTACTCTTTGCAGTTTCTCTTCTAATGCCCATCTTTACCACAGTGGAAGCACTGGCCTTTGTCCTTTGCAGGGTCTTTCTTAGCAACCTTTGCTTTACCTTGTTTGCCCTTGCCCTTTCCCTTCTTAAGGGACCTTTCTGCTTTCCTTTTCTTTCTGGTCTCACCAGTGTAGAGAACTGGCTTCTCTTTCTTAATAGTACTCTCTACCTCCCTCAACATATTGAGGAGCTCTGGGAGAGTCACCTCAAGCTTGTTCATATTAAAATTCATTATGAACTATGAAAAGGAATCTGGTAGGGACTGAAGCACAATGTCCACACACAAGTTATCCTCTAGGACCATTCCTAGACCTGTGAGTTTCTCTATCCACTCAATCATCTTTAGGACATGGTTCTGAACCGGTGTCCCCTCAGTCATCCTAGCGTGGAAAAGGCTCTTAGATATCTCATATCGTTGAGTCCTTCCCTGTTCCTCAAACAATTTGCGGACATGTAGGAGAATGGATCCGCATCCATCTTTTCATGTTGTCTCAGTAACTCGAGTCATAGAGCTTAACATATAGCACTGAGCAAGAGTGGAGTCATCAATGTACTTCACGTGGCGGCGATCTCATCCTCGCTTGCCCTTCTTCTAAGTAGGCATCACTTTGTATCAAACGCATTACGATTTTCTCCGCGTGAGAACAATTCTCAAGTTTCTGGAGCCAATCCGGTATAATTTGGACCGATGAGGCGGTTGACATCAAGTATGCCACGTAAAGGGATTTGGCGACATTTTCTGAAAAATAAAGATGTAGCGAAATGAATAACATGCAGATTTTGCAAGAAATAAACTATCAAGATATGGACTTCTCTCTTAATATGCTCCCACTATTTTACTAACGAGTCACGCGACACCCTCAGCACGTGAAACGGAAGTCTCCGGCAGACTTCTAGTGGGGATCAGGATCCAATCAGCGTCTTAGTGTAACCTCGAGGGACTCGACCAATCACACTAATCCTAAAAGGTAGGCAACTCTTGCCGATCACAACTCCTTGTGATTCCCGTCCTGTTCGGCCTCCGAATCACCATGGCCTCGAGGGACTCGACCAACCATGATGCTCGGTTAAGTCAACACCTTCGTTACAAGATGAGTCTGATTTGATGATATACCCTCGAGGGACTCGACCAAGCAAACCATGTCCTCAGGTCACCGGTGACATCTCTATGTCGTAAGCAAGATAGCGAATCGCGATATAGGTGAGTCTCGAGGGACTCGACCAACTCTACCTACACCGGGAATCGGTTCCTACTCATAACGATGGAAGGCCACGTGGGTCAATCTAATTGCCTCACGTTTACCGACTTAATATTATCGAGAGATGTTTCTATAATTTGGTCTCCTAATATGACATGTCACACATATACATATTTAATATATATCTACATCGCATGCAAATATATATACTTATCTAGTATGTGTATAAGCAATCACATCAGATGATCATGGACCACAACCTAATATGATTAGGCCCGAGCCCTTAGGCCTAATCACTCACATCAAGATCTATGTGTGCAACGGTGCATCTCCATGCCCTGTGATCGTTCATCTCGTCCTCGTCGGTTTCGTCGACATCTTGATGCATCTCCATGCATCACGATCGTCCGTCTCGTGGGTCCTGCTATCGCATCCACGCTCCCGCTGCGCCTCCTCATGTGATTACAACTTAATCATAGGCACGCAGGCCCGACAATAAACGAGAAATATAATGGAGGTTCGTAGACCTCAATAATAATAATCACAAGTACACACATCACACGGTCCATGATCATCCGTCCACACATCATACATCACATGTATAAATAATCATCATCATGTAGGACTACTAGATAATAAAAAATAATAATCAACTAAACCTTTTAATTAATTAATATTTTTCTGAAATCAGGGACATGTAGGGAATTTTTCAATTCCTAAGGGTATTTTCGTAATTTGGACAAAAGATAGAAACTGGAATTTCTCAAATTCACAGGGGCAAAACTGTCCTTTTGCCCAAAACCCTAATTTCCGCTGCTGCTGCCGCTGTCGCCGCCGCCACCCTCTTGGCGGCACGTCTTGGCGCAGGGCGGGCCCATCGCCTGCCGGTCGGCTGCGCCCGTGGCGGCGACGTCCATCTTGGTGGGCGCCTCCTTCGGGCGCCGCTGCCCCTGTGGGGGGGTTTCGCCCGTGAGCAGCGGCGGTGGCGTCGCCGACCAGCGGCGGCGGCGTCGTCAGCCACCTGGCGGCGGCGGCGCGCCGCTCCCTTCGTGGGGCCAGCATCACGACCGACTCGAAGCAAACCGGCTTGCGTTACCGCGACGCGCAGATCGAGGGCAGCAACTGTTGCTGCCCTTCCTCGCTTTTTAAGTCCAACGATTTTGGCGTCAATATTCTTCCTAAACACAACACACGCGGTTCAAAACCAATCATTCGCACGAACAACCCGGCTCGATACCACCGTTGGGAAATCATGGGGCGACATCATATGCGCAGCGGAAGAACAAGAAAACAAAAATCTCTGATTCCCAAAAAGATGTTCATCGTCAGTGCGAAGATTGGTGCGCAAAAAAATCATGAAAACAAAAAACTGCGTGATAGAGATTGTGTTACCTAGGGAGATCGATATATCCCTGTTTCCTTGCAGATCCTTAGGAGAGGGTGAAGGAGGTCAAGCGTCCTCCTCTCTAGCGGTGATCCACACAGCAGGGGTAGCGGCGACCCTCCTCAAAACTCCAGACCTCTAAGGTGGAGAGGGAGAGGAGAATAGGATGGGCAAGCAAAGACTCTAGCCTATGAGGTGTGAATCTCCCTATTTATAGAGATCCCCGTGTCAAACCCTAATGGGTCCTTCCCTAGTGGGTATTGGATCTGCATCCAATAAGACAAGGGCTCCGGTCGGATATCTCATATCCAACCTCAACTCATCGCAATGCCTACCATATGTGTGTGACCCTCTAAGCCCAATATCGAAATGGTGGAGTCATACACAATCGAACTCCTTCTAACTTCGGTGAATTATTATCTCTCAGATAATAATTCACTCTCGACTCATCGACTCTGGACGTATTAGGCCACTACGCCAGTCCCCCCCATCGATCTGAGGGAATCCAATCCATTGGACCTGTCTGTCCTCGCCACCTTGTACATATAGTCCCTCATCCATCTAATATCCCAAAGACCAGATATCGAGCATGGTGTTGTCGTGACCCATCTGGTTTCTACTCGAGTCTCGCTCTAATCGGATTCTCCCGGAGAACTCTTTCTCTCTCAACCCGAATGACCCTGGCCGAGGGATTTGTCTCGAGCAAGAACACATGGGATATTCCTCTCATGACGCCGAGAGTGGATGATCCTCTATCGACACTCAATAGCCCTCGTAAGGTCGACTACCACTCCCAATGACCAAATTGTACTAGATCTGGGGACAGCCAAACCTATAAGTCCGGTATCAAAGACCGGAGCACTCATACAAAGACATCCTTGGTGTCTCAAGTCTAAGGACCGGATACACCACTAGGACTACTGGAATCGCCAGTCGACAATAAGGCATCATCAACCATCCAAGAATTTCCGTAAAAGCGGATCAATCAGGTGAACTCATTCTCCAATGAGCACACATCTTTGTATCCCTAGTGTCCCTACACGAGCAGCTATGAGACCAGCTGCATCCATCATATGGACGGGTATCAAAGACACCGGTCTATCCCGGTTATCCACGATGTCCCTCTCGAGTAACCTATGACCGGGATTATTTAGGATATGTGTTTAAAGGTGAATCGATCTCATTATCGTGATCTCATCACGATCCGATTCCCATTGCACAAATCCAAGGTCATCACAATATATATATGCATTTATGCAATAGTTATAAAGTGATATACGCTAAAATATAATAAGCAAAAAGATTCTGTATCAAGTCACACGTGCCATCACTCACCTGATTGGCTTGCTGGGCACCTATGACTAGCAGTCGTTCACCATGCAACGCAAGAACTACCCAAAAACTAGCCAAAACGACTTAAAAAGTGTTAGGATCAAGAGCACTAAGAGGAGGGGGGGGGGTGAATTAGTGCGGCGGAAAACTTTCTGCGATTAAATCGAAACTGCGTTCGAACGATAAAAATGATTTCTGTTTAAAAGCCAATTCTAAGATTACTTTAACTTAAGATCTAGCAAGATGATGTTAAAGTCAATCTATGAAGGCAATTTGCAGTTATGATGAAATCCAGAATATGCTAACTGAAATACGATGTTCGTACAAAGAAACTGATTTACATCTAAATGCTGATTCGTAAATCACTTGATTAGGCGAGATGCTGTTTAAGCAAGGGTATAAAGGCGGTATGCAGTTATGGTAAAAATCAAAACGTCAACGTAATCTGAAATATGATGATCGTACGAAAAAGCATATTTACATCTAAACGCTGATTCGGAAAGTGCAAAGCTTGAAACCCGATCGTATATGCGCAGAAGGCAGTAAGCTTCAGAGGAGGTTTGTAGTAAAGATAATATACTCAAAGTAAATGCAAACCGAGATTTAGAGTGGTTCGGTCAATCTTGACCTACTCCATTTTTGGCTTTCTCCACCGACGAGGTCACCGACGTCAACTAGAGGCCTTCCTTCAATAGGCGAAGGCCAATCACCCTTTTACAGTTTCACTCCTTTTGACGGGCTTAGGAGACAACCCTTACAGAAATTTTCTCTCCGATCACGTCAGTCGCCGCGGCACATAAGAACTGCCCAAAAACTTTCCAAAACGGCCCAAAAACGGGCCAAAACAGGCCATTTTTGGCTGAGCGAGCGAGCGGCGTGTTATGATCGGAACGGCACTAAGAGGGGTGGGTGAATTAGTGCAGCGGTAAAATGACGTTGGTTTAAAAACTTCCGTACGATAAAAAACCAATATTGATGAAAACCGATATGGAAGCTTGATAACTTAGAAGCATATGGAAGCGTAGTGACTAAGTAAAGAAGTTTGCAGTATGTAAATGGCAAGATTAGGATGCAAACCAGAGAACACAGTAGTTTTAAAGTGGTTCGGTCAAAATGACCTACATCCACTTGCGAAGCCTTCTTCGAAGAGGCTCCCAACTTCCACTAGCAAATCTCTTTGTAGGGGAAGGACTAATACCCCTCTTACAACCTTTACAAGTGGTTCACACTCTTACAATTCTTTTCAACAAGAAGAAGGGAGGTGAATACTAAAGAAATTTGAAAACTAGACTTGCTAAGACTTTACTAAGGCTCTTTTCTCAATCACTTGCTTCTCAAAGGTTGTGTTCTCAGCTGAGAATAGAGGGGTATTTATAGGCCCCAAGAGGATTCAAATTTGGGCTCCAAAATTTGAATTCTCTTGGGTTTCTGAGGCTGGCGGTGCCACCGCCGGATCTCTCGGGTGCTGGGTGGTGCCACCGCTCAGTCCAGCGGTGCCACCGCTCAGATCTCGGGTTCTAGGTGGTGCCACCGCCTACACTATTTCAACCCACTAGTTGGGCTCCAAACATGGCCCAAACCAGTCCGAACTCGGGCCCAATTGGCCCCTACTTGGGTTATAGGATTAACACCTAATCCTAACCCTAATTAACATGCTAACTACGAATTTAAAGACATTTTATAAGCTATTACAAAATACGTAAGTCAAGACTTCTTCCGGCGAGCTTCCGGTGAACTTCCGGCGGTCTTCCGATAAACATTCGGAAACCATTCTGCGGACTCCCGGCAAGCTCCTAGACTTCACGATTTGATCTTGGTGAGTTCCATCGAGATTCTTCGTCAAGCTTTGATCTTTCTTGGCGAACTCCGTGAACTTCCCATGAACCTTCCGGCGAGCTTCCGAAAAACCCTTCGGCAAGCTCCCTACTCATTCTCGGCTAGTTCCGGCAGCGTTCCCGACGAACCTTCGGACTTCCGTCGAACTCTTGAACTCCCAACGAATCCTTTGTGCTTGACTCCGCACTTTGTTTTGCTTATGTATTGATCGTTATCGTAGTTAATTCTACACATGCAAGCCAAAACTCTACTCCGATCTATACAGTTATTACAACGCAAATTGACATTCTGTTGCCCGGCACGTCATTGGTTGGCGCTTCGTCTGATTCTTCAGCGCATCGTCCTCTCTTGCGACTTGTTGCCCAATCAGTGGTTGACCTCCGCAACCCCGATATCCTTGGCGCAATTCTGCTTTCCTTAGCCCGATGCCCAATGTCCGAAGCCTTCTGCCATCCAATATCCTTACGTGATCTCCTCCGGCGCAACGTCAATTCCTCTTGCGTCAACTGTCTAATCCTGATCGAGTAGACCTGCATCAATCAAAATATAGTTAAACATCTAAACACAATCAATTAGTTTCATCATCAAAATCTGAGATTCAACACGGCGAGCGGCGAACAGTGAGCGAACTGATAGGCAGCACCGTCCCTGCTATACGAATGCCCCATCCAGCCTATGCCACCCGGGAGGTTCCAAGGTGCTGAGATGGCTGACGTTTTGCTCCGTTCACGTCGGTCGCCGCGGCACGAAAGAACTGCCCAAAAACTGGCCAAAACGGCCCTAAAACGGTAAAAAACTGGCCATTTTTGGCTGAGCGAGCGAGCGGCGAGTGGCGGACAGCGATCGAAGCGAGAGGCCGCTCCATCCCTGCTACACGAATGCCCCATCCTGCCTTGTCCCACTCGGAGGGTTCGATGGTGCTGAGATGGTTGACGTTTTGCTCCGCTCACGTCGGTCGCCGCGGCACGCAAGAACTTCCCAAAAATGGGCCAAACCTAGCCATTTTTGGCTGAGCGAGCGGGCGACGAGCGGCGGTCAGCGAGCGAAGCGAGCGGCAGCACCGTCCCTGCTATACGAATGCCCCATTCAGCCCTATGCCACCCGGGGGGTTCCAGAGTGCTGAGATGGCTGACGTTTTGCTAGTCATAGGTGCCCAGCAAGCCAATCACGTGAGTGATGGCACGTGTGACTTGATACAAAATCTTTTTGCTTATTATATTTTGGCGTATATCACTTTATAACTATTGCATAAATGCATATATATATTGTGATGTCCTTGGATTTGTGCAATGGGAATCGGATCGTGATGAGATCACGATAATGAGATCGATTCACCTTTAAACACATATCCTAAATAATCCCGGTCATAGGTTACTCGAGAGGGACATCGTGATAACCGGATAGACGGTGTGCTGTATACCCGTCCATATGATGGATGCAGCTGGTCTCATAGCTGCTCGTGTAGGGACACTAGGGATCTGATGCAGTGCTCATTGGAGAATGAGTTCACGATTGATCCGCTTACGGAATCTTTGGATAGTTGATGATGCCTTATTGTCGGACAGGCGATTCCGTAGTCCCAGTGGTGTATCTCGGTCCTTAGACTTGAGACACCAAGGATGTCCTGTATGAGAGTGCTCCACTCTTTGATACCGACTTGTAGGTTTGGCTGTCCCGGATCTAGTACAAATGGTCATTGGGAGTGGTAGTCGACCTTCACGAGGGCTATTGAGTGTCGATAGAGGATCATCCACTCTCGTCATGAGAGGAATATCCCATGTGTTCTTGCTCGACAAAATCCCTGGCCAGGTCATTCGGGTTGAGAGAAAAAGTTCTCCTGAGAATCCGATTAGAGCGAGACTTCGAGTAGAAACCGTATGGGTCCGACAACACCATGCTCGATATACGGTCTGGGATATTAGATGGATGAGGGACTATAGGTACATGGTAATCGAGGATAGACAGGTCCAATGAATTGGATTCCCCCCAGATCGTTTGGGGACTACGGCGTGCTCGCCTAGTACGTCCAGTAGTCGATGAGTCGAGTGAATTATTACAGAGAGATAATAATTCACCGAAGTTAGAAGGAGTTCTAACAGGTATGACTCACGGCCAGCTCGATATTGGGCCTAGAGGGTCACACACATATGGTAGGCATTACGATGAGTAGAGGTTCGGATATGAGATATCCGACGGAGCCCTTGTCTTATTGGATGCAGATCCAATACCCACTAGGGAAGGACCCATTAGGGTTTGACACGGATCTCTATAAATAGGAGGGATTCCACACCCTCATAGGCTAGAGTCTTTGCTTGCCTTTCCTATTCTCCTCTCCCTCTCCACCTCGAGGGGCCTGGATTTTTGAGGAGGGTCGCCGCGCAACCCTGCTGTGTGGATCACTTTGCTAGAGAGGAGGACGCTTGACCTCCTTCACCCTCTCCTAAGGATCTGCAAGGAAACAAGGATATATCGATCTCCCTATGTAACACAATCTCTATCGCAGTTTTGTGTTTTGCGGATTTTTTGAGCACCAATCTTCGCGATGACGAGCATCTTTTTTTTGGAATCGGGGATTTTTTTGTTTTCTTGTTATTCCGGCGCATATATGATGTCGCCCCATGATTTCCAACGGTGGTATCGAGCCAGGTTGTTCGTGCGAATGATTGGTTTTTTTGAACTGCGTGTGTTGTGTTTAGGAAGAATTTTGACGTCAAAATCGTTGACGTAAAAAGCGAAAGAAAGGCAACAACAGTTGCTGCCCTCGATCTCGTCGTCGCAACGCAACCGAAGTCCGGGCGATTAGCCGTACTGCACTGCAGCAGCCGACGGCCGGTCTGCTTTGCAGCAGGCTTGCTGCCGCGGGGCGGGCAGCCCACGGGCAGAGAGGCGGCGCAGGGCAGCGGCGCCTGCTGCCGCATGGAAGCAGCGCCTGCCGCCCGTATGGAAGCGGCGCCTGCCGCCGCCGCGATGGAAGCGGCCCTACCCCCATGAGGGCAGCGGCGCCTACGCCGTTGCTCCCCGAAACTCCCCCCCACATTGACCGCTGGTCAGGACAGCACTGCTTATGGAGGCAGCGGCGCCCGGAAGGCGCCCACCAGAGTGACGTCGCCGCCACGGGCGCAGCCGCCCTAGCGAGGCGATGCCCGCCTCGCCCGCCTGGATGCCCGCCGCCAGGGGGGGTGGCGCGGCGAAATGGCAGCAGCAGAGGGAATTAGGATTTTAGGCAAAAGGACAGTTTTGCCCTTGTGAATTTGAGAAATTCCAGTTTCTGTCTTTTTGTTCAAATTACAAAAATACCCTTAGGTATTGAGAAATTCCCTACATGTCCCGGATTTCAGAAAAAATATTAATTAATTAAAAGGTTTAGTTGATTATTATTTATTATTATTATCTAGTAGTCCTACATGATGATGATTATTTATACATATGATGTATGATGTGTGGACGGATGATCATAGACCGTGTGATGTGTGTACTTGTGATTATTATTATTGAGGTCTGCGAACCTCCATTATATTTCTCGTTTATTGTCGGGCCTACGTGCCTATGATTAAGTTGTAATCACATGAGGAGGCACACAGCGGGGCGTGGATGCGATAGCGGGACCCACGAGATTTGACGATCCTCGATGCATGGAGATGCATCAAGATGTCGGCGGAAACCGACGAGGGCGAGATGGACGATCACAAGGGCATGGAGATGCACCGTTGCACACATAGATCTTGATGTGAGTGATTAGGCCCTACTCGCTCGGGCCCTAATCATATTAGGTTGTGGTCCATGATCATCCGATGTGATTGCTTATACACATACTAGATATGTATATATATTTGCATGCGATGTAGATATATATTAAATATGTATATGTGTGACATGTCATATTAGGAGACCAAATTATAGAAACATCTCTCGATAATATTAAATTCGGTAAAACGTGAGGCAATTAGATTGACCCACGTGGCCTTCCATCGTTATGGTAGGAACCGATTCCGGTGTAGGTTGAGTTGGTCGAGTCCCTCGAGACTCACCTATATCGCGATTCGCTATCTTGCTTACGACATAGAGATGTCACCGGTGACCTGAGGGCATGATATGCTTGGTCGAGTCCCTCGAGGGTATATCATCAAATCAGACTCATCTTGTAACGAAGGTGTTGACTTAACCGAGAATCATGGTTGGACGAGTCCCTCGAGGCCATGGTGATTCGAAGGCCGAACAGGACGGGAATCACAAGGAGTTGTGATCGGCAAGAGTTGCCTACGTTTTAGGCTTAGTGTGATTGGTCGAGTCCCTCGAGGTTACACTAAGACGCTGATTGGATCCTGATCCCCACTAAAAGTCTGCCGGAGACTTCCTTTTCACGTGCTGAGGGTGTCGCGTGACTCGTTAGTAAAATAGTGGGAGCATATTAAGATAGAAGTCCATATCTTGATAGTTTATTTCTTGCAAAATCTGCTTGTTATTCATTTCTGCTACATCTTTATTTTCAGAAAATGTCGCTTTCAAATCCCTTACGTGGCATACTTGATGTCAACCGCCTCACTGGTCCAAATTATACTGGATTGACTTTCAGAACTTGAGAATTGTTCTCAAAGGAGAGAAAATCGTGTAATGTGCTTGATACGATGATGCCTACGCCCGAAGAAGGGGCAAGCGAGGATGAGATCGCTCGCTACGTGAAGTACATTGATGACTCCACTCTTTCTCAGTGCTTTATGTTGGGCTCTACGACTCCAGAGTTACAGAGACAACATGAAAAGATGGATGCCTGATCCATTCTCCTACATGTCCGCAAATTGTTTGAGGAACAGGGAAGGACTCAACGATATGAGATATCCAAGAGCCTTTTCCGCACTAGGATGACTGAGAGGACACCGGTTCAGAACTATGTCCTAAAGATGATTGAGTGGATAGAGAAACTCACAGGTCTAGGAATGGTCCTAGAGGATAACTTGTGTGTGGACATTGTGCTTCAGTCCCTACCAGATTCCTTTTCACAGTTCATAATGAATTTTAATATGAACAAGCTTGAGGTGACTCTCCCAGCTCCTCCTCAATATGTTGAGGGAGGCAGAGAGTACTATTAAGAAAGAGAAGCCAATTCTCTACACTGGTGAGACCAGAAAGAAAAGGAAAGCAGAAAAGTCCCTTAAGAAGGGAAAGGGCAAGGGCAAACAAGGTAAAGCAAAGGTTGCTAAGAAAGACCTAGCAAAGGACAAAGGCCAGTGCTTCCACTGTGGTAAAGATGGGCATTGGAAGAGAAACTACAAAGAGTACCTTGCAGAAAGGGCAAAACAAAAGCTTGATGAAGCTTCAGGTACATTCATGATCAGTCTCCATTTGTCAGACTCTTATGATAACACATGGGTATTGGATACCGGTAGTGCTTATCATATATGCAATTCGTTGCAGGTTCTGGCAAGGCCTAGGAGACTACAGAGAGGCGAGATGGACCTCAAGATGGGTAATGGAGCAAAAGTTGCTGTATTAGCTGTTGGCGAGGTCGCCCTACATCTGCCTAGTGGAGCTTTTATTGCATTAGATGCATGTTATTTTGTTCTTTCTATTATCAAAAACATTATCTCCATTTCATTTTAACAGTTAGTGGATATAAATTTGTTTTTGAGAACAATAGTTGTTCAATATTATTAGATGATAAGATCATCACGAAAGGAACATTGCATAATGGTTTATTTATGTTAGACACCACTCCACATATCATGAATGTAAATGTATCCAAAAGGAAACGAGATGAGTTGAACAGTGCATACCTGTGGCATTGTAGGCTAGGTCACATCCATGAAAGAAGGATTCAAAAGTTGCTAAATGATGGATATCTAGATCCATTCGACTATATGTCATATGCGACTTGTGAGCCTTGCATTCGTGGAAAACTGACCAAATCTCCATTTAGTAGAACTGGAGAGAGAGCCAATGAGTTGTTGGAACTCATACATAGTGATGTATGTGGACCCATGTCAACTCATGCCATTGGAGGTTACTCCTACTTCATTACATTTACTGATGATTTCTCAAGGTATGGATATGTGTACTTAATGAAGTACAAGTCTGAGGCCTTTGAGAAATTCAGAGAGTATAAGAATGAGGTGGAGAACCAGACTGGAAAGAGTATCAAAACTCTTCGATCAGATCGAGGAGGTGAATACTAAGTACAGAGTTTACTCAGTTCCTCAAGGACCATGGGATATTATCCCAATGGACACCTCCTTATACACCTCACTCAATGGTGTCTCTCTGAAAGGAGAAATCGTACATTATTATATATGGTACGGTCCATGATGAGTTTCGCTGACCTACCCATCTCATTATGGGGATATGCCCTAGAAACCGCAGTTTACCTTCTGAACAGAGTTCCAACTAAGTCGGTAGTGTCTACACCATATGAGATATGGAAAGGGAAGAAGTCTGATCTTAAGGTTGTTAAGATCTGGGGCCGCCCTGCCCATGTTAGAAGACACAACCCCGATAAGTTAGAATCAAGGACAGAGCTATACAAATTTGTGGGATACCCCAAGGAAACTTGTGGGTATTATTTCTATCATCTCGAGGACCAAAAGGTCTTTGTAGCTAAGAGAGCAGTGTTCCTTGAGAAGGAACACATTCTTGACGGAGATAGTGGGAGAATGATAGAATTGAGCGAGGTTGGAGAACCAAGCTCAAGCACTACTCTACAGCCCGAGTCTGTTCAGGTACCTAATACACAAGTATCAACTTTTCGCAGGTCTGATAGAGTATCCCATCCTCCTGAGAGATATGTGGGACATATTAGAGCAGAGGATGTAGAGGATATTGATCCTCAGACCTACGAGGAGGCTATTATGAGAATAGACTCCGGGAAGTGGAAAGAAGCCATGAATTCTGAGATGGATTCTATGTACTCTAATAAGGTTTGGAACATAGTTGATGCGCCATCGGTTGCAAGTGGATCTTTAAGAAAAAGATCGGAGTAGATGGAAAGGTAGAGACCTATAAAGCAAGGCTAGTGGCTAAGGGGTATCGTCAAAGGCAAGGTGTTGACTACGACAAAACTTTCTCACCCGTAGCAATGCTAAAATCCATCAGAATTCTATTGGCTATTGCAGCACACTATGATTATGAGATCTGGCAGATGGATGTGAAAACCGCATTCCTCAACGGGAACCTCGAGGAGGAGGTGTATATGATGCAACCTGAGGGATTCGTGTCCAATAACTGCCCAGATAAGTTGTGTAGGTTGCTTAGATCCATTTATGGACTAAAGCAAGCTTCCCGAAGTTGGAACATAAGATTTGATGAGGCAATCAGATCTTATGACTTCGTTAAGAACGAAGATGAGCCTTGTGTATACAGAAAGGTAAGTGGGAGCGCTATCACCTTTTTGGTGTTATATGTGGATGACATCCTCATCATTGGGAATGACATAGGAATGCTATCCACAGTAAAGGCTTGGTTATCTAGACACTTCTCCATGAAGGACTTAGGGGAAGCATCTTATATCTTGGGGATTAGAATCTATAGAGATAGATCCAAGAGGATGCTTGGCTTGTCCCAATCCCGTACATAGAAACTATTGTCAAAAGGTTTGGCATGGAAAATTCCAAGAGAGGTCTCATCTGCCGATGAGACATGGGATATCGCTTTCTACAAGTATGTCCCCAAAGAATCCGAGAAGAAAGGGCTTAACATGGATATGATACCTTATGCCTCAAAGAATAGGGTCTATCATGTATGCCATGCTATGTCTTGGGCCGATATAGCGCATGCTCTGAGTGTCACGGCAGGTATCCAAGCGATCCGTGCTTGGAGACTGAAAAGCAGTAAAGTATATCCTTAAGTACTTGAGAAGGACTAAGGATCTTTTACTAGTATATGGAGGTAATAGCCTTAAGGTTGAAGGCTATGCTGACTCAAGTTTTCAGTCTGATGTCGATGATAGCAAGTCGAATTCAGGGTATGTGTACACATTGAATGGAGGAGCAGTGTGCTGGAAGAGTTCCAAGCAAGATACCACTACTGACTCGACCATAGAGGCGGAGTACATTGCTGCATCAAATGCAGCAAAGGAGGGAGTCTGGGTGAAGAAGTTCATCACAGATTTGGGAGTCGATACAGATAGCGACAAGTCGACTTCCTTATATTGCAACAACTATGGGGTGATTATTCAAATAAGGGAACCCGGGTCTCATCAGAAGTGTTCTGAGGAGGTTCCAACTTATAAGAAAGATCGTAACTTGAGGAGATGTAGCAGTGGAAAGAGTTCCATCCGAAGATAACATTGCAGATCCACTGACAAAGCCGTTGTCTCAGATTGGCTTCAGACATATAGGTGATTGGCTTTAGGTCAAGTGGGAGATTGCAAGTCATAGGTGCCCAGCAAGCCAATCACGTGAGTGATGGCACGTGTGACTTGATACAAAATCTTTTTGCTTATTATATTTTGGCGTATATCACTTTATAACTATTGCATAAATGCATATATATATTGTGATGTCCTTGGATTTGTGCAATGGGAATCGGATCGTGATGAGATCATGATAATGAGATCGATTCACCTTTAAACACATATCCTAAATAATCCCGGTCATAGGTTACTCGAGAGGGACATCGTGATAACCGGATAGACTGGTGTGCTGTATACCCGGTCCATATGATGGATGCAAAATGGTCTCATAGCTGCTCGTGTGTAGGACACTAGGGATACAAATATGCAGTGCTCATTAGAGAATGAGTACACTTTGATTGATCCGCCACGGAATCTTTGGATGGTTGATGATGCCTTATTGTCGGACAAACGATTCCAGTAGTCCCTAGTGGTGTATCTCTGGTCCTTAGACTTAAGACACCAAGGATGTCTCAGATGAGTGCTCCACTCTTTGATACCGGACTTATAGGTTTGGCTATCCCATCTAGTACACCTGGTCATTGGGAGTGGTAGTCGACCTTACGAGGGCTATTGAGTGTCGATAGAGGATCATCCACTCTCTAAAAGCATGAGGAATATCCCATGTGTTCTTGCTAAAGACAAATCCCGGCCGGGTCATTGGGTTGAGAGAGACCGTATGGGTCCGACAACACCATGCTCGATATCTGGTCTACGGGATATTAGATGGATGAGGGACTATAGGTACATGGTAACTAAGAACGCATGAGTCCAATATATTGGATTCCCCAGATCGTGCGGGGACTACTGGCGTCATGGCCTAGTGCGTCCGTGAGTCGATGAGTCGAGTGAATTATTACAGAGATAATAATTCACTGAGTTAGAAGGAGTTCTAACAGGTATGACTCACGGCCAGCTCGATATTGGGCCTAGAGGGTCACACACATATGGTAGGCATTACGATGAGTAGAGGTTCGGATATGAGATATCCGACGGAGCCCTTGTCTTATTGGATGCAGATCCAATACCCACTAGGGAAGGACCCATTAGGGTTTGACACGGGATCTCTATAAATAGGAGGGATTCACAGCCTCATAGGCTAGAGTCTTTGCTTGCCTTTCTTATTCTCCTCTCCCTCTCCACCTCAGAGGCCTGGATTTTTTAGGAGGGTCGTCGCAACCCTGCTGTGTGGATCACCGCTAAAGAGGAGGACGCTTGACCTCCTTCACCCTCTCCTAAGGATCTGCAAGGAAACAGGGATATACCATCTCCCTAGGTAACACAATCTCTATATGCAGTTTTGTGTTTTGCGGATTTTTGCGCACCAATCTTCGTACGACGACGAACATCTTTTTGGGAATCGGGGATTTTTGTTTTCTTGTTCTTCCGCTGCGCATATGATGTCGCCCCCATGATTTCCAACACGTTTTGCTCCGCTCACGTCGGTCGCCGCGGCATGCAAGAACTGCCCAAAAACTGGCCAAAACGGCCCAAAAATGGTCCAAAACTGGCCATTTTTTATCGAGCGACCGAAGCAAGAGGCAGCACCGTCCCTGCTATACGAATGCCCCATCCAGGCCTGTGCCACCCGGGGGTTCTAGGGTGCTGAGATGGCTGACGTTTTGGTCCGCTCGCATCGATCATCGCGGCACGCAAGAACTGCCCAAAAACTGGCCAAAACGGCGTAAAAACGGGACAAAACTTTCCATTTTTGGCTGAGCGAGCGAGCGGCGGACAACGAGCGAAGCGAGAGGCAACACCGTCCCTACTATACGAATTCCCCATCCAGTCCTGTGCCACCCGGGGGGTTCCAGGGTGCTGAGATGGTTGATGTTTTGCTCCGCTCACGTCTGTCACCGCGTCACGCAAGAACTGCCCAAAAACGGGCCAAAACAGTCAAAAAATGGGCCAAAACTAGCCATTTTTGGCCGAGCGAGCGAGCGTCGAACAGCGAGCGAAGCGAGTGGCAGCCCCGTCCCAGCTGTACGAATGCCCCATCCAGCCCTGTGCCACCCGGGGGGTTCTAGGATACTACGACAGCTGACGTTTTGCTCTGCTCACGTCGGTCGCCGCGGCACGCAAGAACTGCCCAAAAACTAGCCAAATCGGCCCAAAAACGGGCCAAAACTAGCCATTTTTGGCTGAGCGAGCTAGCAGCGAGCTGTCACGGACTTAGCTAGTTTTGTCTAAGTCGTGCGGGACCCTTACGTGTCCGTCCGCATGGGTCAGCCTCCCCGAAGCCTCCCTTGGTCCCTTAGGACCCACAAAAGAGAGAACAGGATAGAGAAAATGCCTCACTCGGGATCCACAAGCAAACATCTCCGAAAAACACTTCATAGACAATGCAAATTACAAATAGAGTTTACAAGCTCTAAACAGTTGCACAACAAAGGGTAAAATGGTACATTATAGACCGAGAATCTCGCACACGTGTCCACATGACACAACCTTTATTTACAAGCCTAAAGCGGCCACCAACCCAACTAAAATGAGACTATTAAGCCTTCGGCCGTCCCTCTACATGCTGTACAAAGTATGAACATACCAAAAGAAACGGACATATATAAGCATTACATCAAACATCCTATTTAGAAGTTTGTCTGTGATAGAGCGGCGGATAGCGAGCGAAGCGAGAGGCAGCACCGTCCTTGCTATACGAATGTCCCATCCAGCCCTGTGCAACTCGGGGGGTTCCAGGGTGCTGAGATGGTTGACGATTTCCTCCGCTCATGTCGGTCACCGCGACACGCAAGAACAGCCCAAAAATTGGCCAAAACGGCCCGAAAAATGGTCAAAACAAGCCATTTTTGGCTGAGCGAGCGAGCGGCGGACAGCGAGCAAAGCGAGAGGCAGCACCGTCCCTACTATACGAATGCCCCATCCAGCCCTATTCCACTAGGGGTGTTCCAGGAAGCTGAGATGGCTGACGTTTTGCTCTGCTCACGTCGGTCGCCGCGGCATGCAAGAACTGCCCAAAAACTGACCAAAACAGCCCAAAAATGGGCCAAAATTGGCCATTTTTGGCCGAGCAAGCGAGCAGCGAGCGGCGGACAGCGAGCGAAGCAAGAGGCAGCACCGTCCCTGCTATACAAATGTCCCATCCAGCCCTGTGCCACCCTGGGGGTTCCAGGGTGCTGAGATGGCTGTCGTTTTGCTTTGCTCACTTCGATCGCCGCGGCACGCAAGAACAGCCCAAAAACTAGCCAAAACGGCCCAAAAACGGGCCAAAACTGGCCATTTTTGGCTAAACGAGCAAGCGGTGGACAGCGAGCGAAGAGAGAGGCAGCAGCGTCCCAGCTATACAAATGCCCCATCCTGCCTTGTGCCACCCGGGGGGTTCCAGAGTGCTGAGATGGCTGACGTTTTGCTCCGCTCACGTCGATCGCCGCTGCACCCAAGAACTGGCCAAAAACAGGCCAAAACAGGCCATTTTTGGTTGAGCGAGCGAGCGACGAGCGGCGAATAGCGAGCGAAGCGAGAGGCAGCACCGTCCCTGCTATAGGAATGCCCCATCCATCCCTGTGCCACCCGGGGGGTTACAGGGTGCTGAGATGGCTGACGTTTTACTCCACTCACGTCGGTCGCCACAGCACGCAATAACTGCCCAAAAACTGGCCAAAACGGCCCAAAAAGGGGCAAAAACTAGCCATTTTTGGTTGAGAGAGCGAGCGACGAGTGGCGGACAGCGAGCGAAGCGAGTGGCAGCACCGTCCCTGCTATACAATTGCCCCATCCAGCTTGTGCCATGCGGGGGGTTCCAGGGTGCTGAGATGGCTGAAATTTTGCTCCCCTCACGTCGGACACCGCGGCACGCAAGAACTGCCCAAAAACCGGCCAAAACGGCCCAAAAATGGGACAAAACTGGCCATTTTTGGCCTAGCGAGCGAGCGGCGAGCGGCAGATAGCGAGCGAAGCTAGAGGCAACACCGTCCCTGCTATACAAATGCCCCATCCATCCCTATGCCACCCTGTCACGAACGGTCGTCGCGCACCCGCCACAACTCCGTTCAACGAAGCGTTCGTCACTCACACCTGCATGTACAGCTGCTTGACAACATGTTTTTGTTGAATCTCGTATTTTGATGATGAAACTACTTGATATATGTTTATGATTTAATCTGTGTTTTGAGTGATGCAGGATGCTTCGATCAGGATGAGACAATTAAAGCAGGAAAATCATGTTGTGCCGAAGGAACATGTCAGAAGATTGGACGTCGGGCCGGTAGATCGGTCGACGTATCGACAGAAGGCTTCGGGCCGTGGACTCGGGCATCGGGCCAAGAAGAGCGGGTATTGTGCCAAGGATATCGGAGTTGCAGAGTCAACTGGCCGAATGGGCAATAGGCTGCAGGAGAGGACGATGCACCGAAGAATCGGACGAAGCGTCGAGGGACCAATGACATGCCAGACAACTTGGTTAAATTGCTTAGGATTAATTGTCTCGATCGAAGTTTTGTTGTGCAGGATTAACTACGATGAAAGTTAGACAAGCAGCAGGAGTTGCGCCGGAGTCAAGATCATGATCACGTTGGGAGTTCGAGAGTTCGATGGAAGTTCGGACGATCGTCGGAGGTTCTGCAAGAACAGATCCGAGAAGTCCAGAAGCTTGCCTCGGAACTCGCCAAGTGGATCGTCGCAAAGTCCAGGAGTTTGCCGGAAGTCCGCAGAAGAATCACCGAGGGTTCATCGGATGATCGACGGAAGTTCGCCGGAAACTCGCTGGAAGAAGCGATTGACGCATCGGAGCAAAGCTGCAGAAATTGTCTTAGATTTAATCGTAGTTAGCACATTGATTAAGTTGGAAAATGGGAGGTGATCCCATTAGCTTAATCTTGGGGCAATTGGGCCCCTGAAATGATTAAATTGGGCGAATGGAGCTAACCATTCGGACCACGATTCTACACCAGAGGTGCAACCGCCTAGGTCGAGGTGGCACCGCTGGGCTATGTCTCCCAGCGAGACTGGCGGTGCAACCGCCCCAGCCAAGAGGTGCAACCGCCCAGAGCTCAGTCTTCCAGCTTAGATCGGGCGGTGCAACCTCCCCGACAGAGGGTAGCACCGCCGAGCTCGGCCTTCTTGAGCTCAGGCAGAGAGGTGCAAACTGCCTCCCAGGTCGAGGTGGCACCGCCAGGGGCTCGATCTCCGAAAGTTGACTTCAGGCGGTGCAACTGCCCCTGACAGAGGTGCAACCGCCTGGGCTCGATCTCCGAAGCTCTGCCAGGCGGTGCAACCTCTCCAATCCAGAGGTGCAACCGCCCAATCCCTAATTCTGGGATTTGATCGTTTTGAGCTCCAAATTTGAACTGGGTTGGGGCCTATAAATACCCCACCCATTCAGCACAGAAAGAGTAAGAGACCTACACCGAAATCTTGATCTTCTCTGTGATTCTTGAGCTCAAAATTGTTGTAAAGCCTTTAAGTCTCCTCCTTCTGTTCTTTAAGTTTCTAAATTGTAAAACTGAGGAGAGAACGGTTCTGTAAGGGTTGTCTCCTGAGCCCATCAAAAGGAGTGAAACTGTAAAAGGGCAGTTGGCCTTCGCCCATTGAAGGAAGGCAGCTAGTTGACGTCGGTGACCTCGTCGGAGGAGGAAGCCAAAAGTGGAGTAGGTCAAGACTGACCGAACCACTCTAAATCTCTGGTTTGCTTTTACTTTGAGCACTTTATCATTACTGCAAACCTCCTACATAGCTACTGCCCTCTGCGCTTTTATGAACGAATCTCTAAGTTCTGATCTTTCCGAATCAGCATTCAGACGTAAATCGGTGTTTTCGTACGATCTTTACACTGCAGTTTACGCTTACGTTTTGATTCCATTTATAACTGCAAATTGCTTTCTGCGTATTCATAAAACGCTTTTCAAAGTTCAAAACTGCGTTTAGACGCAAAACTGCGTTTAGACGTAAAATTACGCTTTGACGTAAAAACTGCGTTTAGACGTAAACTGAGTTTAGACGTAAAACTGCGTTTAGACGTAAAACTGCGTTTAGACGCAAAACTGCGTTTAGACGTAAAACTACGTTTAGATGTAAAACTGCGTTTAGACGTAAAACTACGTTTAGATGCAAAACTGCGTTTAGACGCAAAACTGCACTTAGATGTAAAACTGCGTTTAGACGCAAACTGCACTCAGACGCAAACTGTGTTTTGACGCAAACTGTGTTTAGACGCAAACTGCGCTTAGATGCAAACTGTGTTTAGACGCAAACTGCGCTTAGACGCAATCTGCGCTTAGACGCAAACTGCGCTTAAATGCAAACTGCGCTTAGACGCAATCTGCATTTAGACACAAACTACATTTAGACGCAAAACTGCATTGAGACGCAAACTGCGTAAACTGCACTTAGATACAAACCGTGAATCGGCTTTTACATCGAAATCGTTTTTATCGGACGAACGCAGCTTTTGTTTTTAAATCGCTGAAAGATTTCCGCTGCACTAATTCACCCCCCCCCTCTTAGTGCTCTCGATCCTAACAATTGGTATCAGAGCGGGGTATTTCTCATTTCGGATTTACACCCGAGAGAAATGGCTCTTCAAGAGGACTTTTCGGTCTTTCGTCCACCGTTCTTTAACGGATTGGACTACACTTATTGGAAAACTCGAATGAGAGTTTTCTTGATTTCTCTAAATCTGGATTTATGGAATATCATTGAAAATGGTTTTCAACTTCCCTCTAAACCGATGAACGAATGGTCAGATTTAGAGAAGAAGTATTTTTCTTTAAACGCAAAGGCTATGAATGCCTTATTTTGCGCCTTGGACAAAAATGAGCTCAATCGGGTTTCTTTGTGCGAAACGACTTTCGATATCTGGCGCACTCTTGAAATCATGCATGAGGGAACTTGTAGATTCAAAGACTTGAAAGTTAATATTTTACTGCATGATTTCGAGCTTTTTCATATGAAACCAAGCGAAACCGTTGTTGACATGTACACCCGTTTTACGGATGTCGTCAATGGTTTAAAATCACTTGGAAAAAGCTTTTCGGATTTTGAACTCGTTAACAAAGTTTTGCGCTCACTTTCTAAAACTTGGGATTCAAAAGTAACTGCTATTCAAGAATCGAAAAACTTGAACCAATTTCCACTTGAAGAACTAATTGGTTTATTGATGACATATGAAATGGTGCACAATGCACATGATGAACATGTTGAACACAATCACCTTCCAAAGAACAGGAAGGATTTGGAACTCTGGACAAATGAATGCCACTTAAGCGATGACTCAAGTGATGAGGACAATGATGAACAAAACAACCTTCCAAAGAACAGGAAGGATTTGGGACATAGAACATTTGAAGACCACTCGAGCATAAGCTCAAGTGATGGTGAACTTAAACTACAAATGAAACGAAAATTAAAAAGCAAAAAGAATGGAACTACTTGCTTTGAACGCAAGAAGAAGAACAAAAATTGGGATGAATCGAGCTCCTCCGAAGACGAGGAGAAAATCAACAAAGGCGAGGTGGCAAACTACGCCTTTACGCCTTTCGATGCTGAGATAATCAAAATGCCTTTAATTTACTTTGAAATTACATAATGCTTTTCATAATGCATTTTTCTTTTTTATTTTCTTAAAAATTGCATGTTTAATAATTTTATAATGAAAATAGAAAAAATTAGGAATCATGCTTATCATTCTAGTAATTTTGAAAATAATCATGAAAATTGCTTGTTTATGATAAACAAAATGATTTTAAAAATACCTTATGAAATCATGCTATATGTGGTTGAGAAGTAATAATGTGTATCATGTTAATTTCCATTGTTATTTCTCGATGAAATCATGAATCTATTTATAAATTTTGTGAGCCATAAAAATGATTTTGATAATTTAAAATTGAAATAAGTTTTATCAAAATCATGATCTTGATTTATCAAATTGAATGAATTGAAAATGAATAATGAATTTTCTCTTGAATGATTGTGACTTGTATTCCTTGTATGCATGATATGATGCAATTCTTTGTACTCATGAAATATTTATCTCATCACCCAATTATTCCTTTTCAATACTCCTCAAGTGATGATATGAATGCATGAGATATTCATGAATTTATTTTGATGTATGCAAATGAGAAGTTTCGATCATGCATGGTAGGATGCAATGTGACAAATTAATATCATGATGATTTAAAATATTTATGATTTGGAATGATGCACATGTTTTTTTTTTATGTGTATCATGAATGCTTTAAATGATAAATGTTTGGAATCATGATTAAAATGAAGTGATAAATACTGATTCAATGTTCGGTATCATGAATACTTCATTATCATACATTAAAATAGTGATAAATATTTTGAAAATAAATGATTGTATCATGATTTTATATATTGTGCATGATAAGCTATAAGTGGTGATTGAAACAATGATTGAAATAATATGAATGATGATTTGGAATCATGCATATAATAATGAGTTTATTTGTTTTGAAAATGTGCATGTTTTAATTTGAAAATATAATGATGCACAAATAAGATTGATACTAACCTTTGTCATGATTTAAAAATTGATGTAAAGGGTTTTTCCCTTCTTTTTGACAATGACAAAAGGGGAGATAGCTAGCTTGCACAATTCAAGAAGAAAGCAAAAATTGCACTTCTCAAAAGAGAAGAAATTGCTATCTTGGACATCACTAAGAAGTGCTATCTTGCAGATCTCAAGACACACAAATGCAATCATGCAAAATTTGTAATTTTGCACATCATTGAAATTTATGATGCTTTGGTGATTATGCATGTTCTAAAATGTTATAAAATTCACTAGCTTGCATGATGTAGAACTTAGCTATATTGAACATCACCAAGGAATGTTATCTTGCCTATCTCAAGAAGCAAAAAGTTAACTTGCACATCTAGCAAAACTTATATTTCAAGAAGCAAGAGTTGCTTTCTTGAACATCTCAAAATTGCTAGCTTGCGGGCCTTAAAATTTAGAAATTTTTTGCTAGCTTGTATATGGTAAACTTGCTATCATACTACCATGATGATGAGCATATCTTATCTTTATGATTGTATTTGAAAAACTATGGCAAAAATACGTCCTAATGATTGAACGTGTTAAAATTATTTTTCGAACATTCTTGATTGAATGATTGAATCACTTGATTGGCATAATGATTTTACACAATTACATGTTGAAAATTATGTGCTTGAATACAAAACTTCCATGGTAACAAGTATGCTTTACCTTCATGATTGTAATTGAATATCTATAGCAAAACCTTGTCCGAATGGAAGAAAGAGTCAAATTTCATTTTCGGATTCTCTTGAATCTAACATATCAAGTTCATCCTCTTCCGAATTTAACAAGCATATGTCATATCAATTTTAATTCACATCATTGATTTTTGACATATGGAATCATCTAGCAAATGCACTTATCATGTGAAAAATATTTTTCGAAAAACATATTTGATGATTCCCTCTTACCAAAGGAAGATAGTTTTACATACAAGGATTTGACTCACTTACATATCTTAATCCTTGCAAAAATGAAGTGTGCTTTAATATCTTATCGATTTGAACTTCACATATGGCTTTCCTCCTTCGTGTAAAAAGATAACAAATAAAAAGGAAGAAGCAATAAAAGCTATCTCCATGTCATGTTTTCCTCGAGATGTTTGCATTACTGGTATCCTATCACTCACTGTTGGAAAATGACATGAACCAACTTATGGCATCGCACTTATATTTAAAATTTGTTTATATCGTTCTCCTTGTTGTTGATGACAAAGGGGGAGAAATATATGAATTGATATGTTTGCTATCACTAATGGTTGCTATCACTGATGCTGATATGTTTGCTATCACTAATGATGATATGGTTGCTATTACTGATGTTGATATGCTTGCTATCACTAATGATGATATGGTTGCTATTACTGATGTTAATATGTTTGCTATCACTGATGTTGATATGGTTGCTATCACTGATGCTATGATTAGGTTATACTTGCATCACCAAGAAATATATGATTGCTATCATTGCTATGATTAGGCCATACTTGCATCACCAAGTAATATATGATTGCTATCATTGCTATATGCCCTGTATCAAGATATCAAACAAAAATTTGCATTGCACGAGCTGATATCTTACCATGTGATGCAATGCTTGCTAAAATATTCGAAATGTGTACATCATGAAATGATATCAAAATCTTGCTTCACAGCTTTACATGTCGATATCATGCCATATGATGAAATGCTACAATTGATAAACACTTGAAATAGTTGCGTTACGATATCAAAAGCTAACACTACAAAGGAAGCAAAAATTTGCTAGCTTGCAACTTGCATGTTTCAAGAAGCAAGAGTTGCCTTCTTGAATATCTCTAAACTGCTAGCTTGCAAGCACTAAAATATTGTAACATTGCTAGCTTGCATGTGCTATCTTGTATGCCGTAAAACTTGCATATCTAAAACTGTTAGGATCGGAGCAGCACTAAGAGGGGGGGGTGAATTAGTGCAGCGGATAAAAACTTCGGTTTTCTAAAAAATCTTTCGTATGAAGAGAGCGGAACTTGACAAGTTTAAACTTGAAAGCGTATTCTTAAATATGCGCAGCAAAAGTAATAAGGAACTAGAGCATATAAGAAGATTTGCAATAATATAAATAACAATAATGAAAACGCAAACCACAGATCACGCCGATTTTAGAGTGGTTCGGTCAAATGACCTACTCCACTTGCGAGGCCCCTCTTCGATGAGGCTCCCACCTTCCACTAGCAAGCTTCTTGAAATGGAAGGGTAAATACCCCTCTTACAACTCTTTACAAGCGGTTCACTCTCTTACAGATTTTCGAGAAGAGATGAGGTGAACACTAGCAAATTGAAAAGAAAGCAAGCTAACACTTTTCTAAGATCTTTCTCTCAAACTCTTGCTGCTCAAAAGGTTGTTATCTCAGCTGAGATTTGAGGGGTATTTATAGGCCTCAAGAGGATTCAAATTTGGGCTCCAAAATTTGGGCTCCAAAATTCAAATCCTCTTTGGGTTCCCGATGATCTTTGTGATTGCCACCCTGCCCAATAGCGGTGCCACCGCCAGCGTTAGTGTTGGTGGTGCCACCCGCTCAGGAGGTGTCACCGCCCAAATTCGGGTTTGGCGGTGCCACCGCCAACTCTCAATTCACTTGGTTTGGCTTTCTTTTAGCCCAAACCAACTCTGACTTTGGCCCCAGTTGGCCCCTAACCAGGATATAGGCTTATCTTCCTAATCCTAATCCTAATTACAAGTGAACTACATAACAAAACACATCTTAAGCAATTTATTAACCGCGAACATCAAGTTTTGATCCGACGAGCTTTCTGACGAACTTCCTTCGACGGGGTCCAAGCACGCTCCCGAACTTGTGATGACTTTAAAGAGTAGCTGAGACTTCTCGGTGATCTCTGCGAACCTCCGACGATCTCTTCGGCGAACTTCCAACAGGTTCCCGATTTCTTCTCGGTTGGTTCCGGCAGCATCTCCGACGATTCATCGAACTCTTAAAGGTTCATCGAACTCGACTCCGGTATTCTTGCTTTGTGTTTTCTGTTTATCGTAGTTAATCCTGCACACTTAACTCAATAATATGGATTAGATCAAATAACCCATCAATTGATTTTATCATCAAAATCCGAGATTCAACAATCTCCCCCTTTTTGATGATGACAATCAATTGATGACGAAGTTAAACATAACTCCCCCTATCTATATGCCATATTATGAGAAGATAAAACCACTTGAATTCCATCCCATTGGATTCAAGCATAACCCGATAAGTTCTAACCGTAGAGCTTATCGTGATCCTCTTTAAACAATAGTGAATACAACACTTCTATGAAAATCATAAGTTAAATGAAAAGGGACAAATTTTACTACGACAGAAGATAAAGATTTTCAATATATATTTTATGATTTAGATGTATGGCATGCTTTCAATATGATCAATCAATCTTGTGATATTTTCAAGGATTTTGCAAGGCATATAAGTCAATCATATCACACAAGTTTTTGTAATCCATATAAGTTATGCTATCATTATGGTGTAGGTCATCACTTCTCCCCCTTTGTCATCAACAAAAAGAGACAAGCCATCGAAAAAAAAGCATTTAACAAGGTTTATCATTGAAATTTGCTAGAAATAGTTTATCCAAAAGAAATCATGCAGATCAAAACATACTTAAAAGATACTAGTAGTTATCTAAAAGGAAGGATCAGTTATCGTTTAATCGATGACAAACTTTGAACTTGTTGTTAAAAGCAAACAGAACAGAATTAAAAGATACATCAGTTTAATCCTTAGGAGGTAATCCACAATGCTGATACATGATATCCATTTTTTCATTCAGTTGTCGTAGTGTCTTCAAAATTTCAACTTATTGATTTTGAATCTGTTCTTGCTGTGATTTGATCTCGAGACAGTTCTGCCATAATGCGATCTTCGGAGGAGGAGGAAATAGGAGTGAAGGTGCTTTTTTGCGCCAAAAGGACTAGGAGGAGATTCATTTCCCATAAGAATTGGTGTTTGGGGGTGTTCTATTTGTGTAGGAATTGGATCCGTCCTTCTAGGCTGCCTAACCCATATGCCATTGCTAAAGGTGCACCTAAGCCTTTTCAAAGAAGTTTTTATTTATTATGTTATATTTATCATTTTGAATAGATTCTTCATCGGGTGGGATGCAAATGTCATAGGCATGAAGAAGTCTAGTGATTAACCTCCCATATGGCAGCATAGTATCTTTAGCCATAATATCCTGCATGTGTTGCCAATTGAGTACCCAAAACAATTATCCCCGACGGTCATAATCCAATACATGGTACTCATCTCAATTTGACTTATTTCGTCAAGATGAAATTGTTTGGGGAATATGATGCTTGTGATAATGTGATGAAGAATTTTAGCGTTGAAAGGCAGTAAGTGTTCACAGCTCTTGGGTAGGAAATCAAGGTTTGGATTTGCAAAGATTGTTTCTCTGGCTTCGGTATAGGTTGCTCCTATTGAGTTGACGTCCCATTTACCTTTAAAATAGCATCCTCTATCTTTTTTCAGTTATGCCAATTAGCTCACAAATGGTGTTGTCAAATATTCTAATGGGTGTTCCTAGAAGGTAAGTGCTTAGGCTATTATTGTCCTCATATAGGTTGGCATAGAACAATCGAACTAATCATGGGATAGATTGGTTCATCTAGTTGCAATAGTGGTAGAACTTTTTAGGTGTGCAAAATACCTAATGGGATCTAAGTCTTCTAGTTCATCCAAGTCAACATATTTTCCCTTATGGATACCTCGTCTTTCAAATTTTGGAAAACTAAGGGCTACCTCTTTTGATCTAAAAAAGATCATGGTCAAATGAATCTCCTTCAATCCTTTTTTCCTTTTGATCTCTTAGGAGCCATTATCTAGACAAGATGATGATGAAATTGTGAAAAATAAGCAAAGGAAAGAGAAAGGAAAAAGAGGGAATGAGATATCAAAAAGAAGGATTTCAAGTGTTACCTTATGGAGATTATGCTTAGAGATGGAAGGCTTGGACCACCAAGAAACCTTCTCCAAAGGCTTCTAAGAGGCAGAATGAGGGTTAGAGGAAATGGGAGAGGGTTTTGGAGAGCTTTCTTCGGGTTGAAATGGGTGTCACACCGCCCTAACCCCCTCGGGTTAATAAGGTCGCTCGCCGGTCGGTGCCACCAAAACCGAAGCGTGTCACACCGGCAAGGCCTTCAAGGCGGTGTAACCGCCAGATCTAAGCAGTGCCACCGCCGGCATCCCGTGGAGGAAAGAAAAAATTTTTCTTCCTCTCCCCTTTTTGTTTGCTTCCCTCAAGATAATAAGTTATACTTTTAATGGATCATTTTGAAGTGAAGAAGAAGGAAGAAATCAAATCTACAAAAAGAAAGGAAAAGGACGAGTCATTTTTCGTGAAGCTCATTTTAGGGATAATTTAACATGCCTAATTCCCTTCTAATGAATTCAAATTGATCTTCATTCAAGGCTTTTGTGAATATGTCTACTAATTGATGCTTAAGTATCGATGAATTCTAGAACAACATTATTGTTAAGAACATGATCACAGATGAAAATGATGCCTAACGCCGATGTGCTTAGTTCTAGAATGCTGAATTGGATTTTTAGTAAGACATATGGCACTAGTATTATCACATTTTATGGGAATATTTTTAAAAAGTGAATTCCATAGTCTTCCAATGTATTTTTCATCCAAACAACTTGTGCACAAAGATGCACTTTCAGAGCAATGTATTCGGCTTCCGCCAGTAGATAGTGTTATGAATTTTGTTTCTTGAAGTCCAAGAAACAAGTGCATGTCCTAAAATTGGCATGTTCCGGATGTACTCTTTCTATCTATCCTACATCCGCCAAAATCAGCATCCACAGTAGGCCATTAAATCAAATTTTTCAGATTTTGGATACCATAAGCCTAAATTTGGAGTTCCTTTAAGATACCTAAATATTCTTTTAACACTTTTAAGATGAGATAGTTTAGGATTTGATTGAAACCTAGCACAAAGTCCTACACTAAACATGATATCTGGTCTAGTAGCGGTAAGGTAGAGTAGACTACCTATCATTCCCCTATATGTTTTTTGATCGAAGTTTTCACTATTTTCATCCATATCTAACTTAGTCGAAGTACTCATAGGGGTGTTTATTGCTTTTGAATTATCCATGTTAAATCGTTTTAACAATTCTAATGTATATTTAGATTGGTTAAGAAATATACCATCCTTAAGTTGTTTGATTTGTAATCCTAAAAAGAAAGTTAATTCCCCCATTAAACTCATTTCAAATTCAAGACTCATAGATTTGGCAAATGATTCACATAGTGATTCATCCGAAGAGCCAAAAATAATATCGTCAACATAAATTTGTACAATAAGAAAATTATTTTCAAAATGTTTAATAAACAGTGTAGTATCAACCTTGCCTTTGGTAAAATTATTTAAAATAAGAAAGGAACTAAGCCTTTCATACCAAGCTCTAGGAGCTTGTTTCAAGCCATAGAGAGCCTTAGTCAATTTGAATACATGATTAGGAAGAAGAGAATTTTCAAATCCGGAGGTTGTTCGACATATACTTCTTCTTCGAAATAAAACCATTCAAGAAGGCACTTTTGACATCCATTTGAAATAGTTTAAAATTATAACTACTAGCATAGGCAAGGAGCATCCTTATGGCTTCTAATCGAGCCACCCGCGGAGCCAAGGTTTCTTAAAATCGATACCTTCTTCTTGGTTGAAACCTTTGGCCACTAATCTAGCCTTGTTTCTAACCACGATACCATTTTCGTCTTGCTTGTTTCTAAAGACCCACTTAGTACCAATGACTAAATGGTCACTAGGTCTAGGAACAAGCTCCCACACCTTGTTTCTCTCAAATTGATTCAGTTCCTCTTGCATTGCAATAATCCAAAAAATCATCTTTTATGGCCTCGTCAATGCACTTAGGTTCAATTTGAGAGAGGAAGGCAGCATTAAGCATAAAAAAATTCTTGAAAGAGGAACGAGTTTGAACCCCTTTAGATGTATCCCCTATAATTAGCTCCTTTGGATGAGCATCTATATACTTCCATTCCTTAGGTAAGGAAATTTCGGAAGAAGGTGCATCCAAGTTACTATTTTGAGGAGGGGGTTCATTTAAATTTAAATTATCAAAACCAAGATCATCATCAAAATTATTTTTCTTAAAATTTGAGACTTCATTAAAAATTACATGAATAGACTCTTCAATTACTAAGGTTCTTTTATTAAAAACCCGAAAAGCTTTTGAAACGGAAGAGTAACCAAGAAAGATGCCTTCATCGGATTTTGCATCAAATTTTCCTAAGGCATCCCTTTCATTTAAAAATAAAAGCATTTACAACCTAAAACTTTAAAATAGGAAATATTTGGTTTTTTTGTTATTCCATAATTCATAGGGAGTTTTTGATAAGGAAGGTCTTATTAGGACTCTATTCATGATGTAGCAAGTCGTATTTACGGCTTCCCGCCCAAAAAATACTTAGGTAAACTATGTTCGTTTAGCATAGTTCTTGCCATTTCTTGTAGGTTTCTATTTTTTTTTCAACTACTCCATTTTGTTGGGGATTTCTCGGAGTGGAGAAGTTATGATTGTATCCATTAACTTCACAAAAATTTTTGGAAGTCATGGTTTTGAAATTAGCCACCATGATCACTCCAATTGATGAAATCATGAACCCTTTTTTCGTTTTGAGTGAGTTTATAAAATTTTGAGAAACACTTGAAACAATCACTTTTGTGAGCTAAGAAATAGGTCCAAGTGTATCTAGAGTAGTCATCCACAATCACAAAAGCATATTTGCTTCCACCTAGACTTGTTGTATCAATTGGTCCAAATAAGTCCAAATGGATCAATTGTAATGGTCTAGTGGTGCTAATTTGATTTTTTGGTTTGAAGCTTGTTTTTATTTGTTTCCCTAGTTGACATGCATCGCATACCTTATCTTTAATAAACTTTATATTCGGAATCCCTCGTACTAATTCTTGAGATGAGATTTTAGATATTGTTTTCATGCTTGCATGGCCTAATCTCCTATGCCAAAGCCAAGCATCATCATTTATGGCAGAGAAACACATTTCATTACTTAGTTCATCAAGATTGATGGTATAGATATTATTTTGTTTTAAAGCAATCATAGTCATGTTATGATTTGGTTTTTCAATGATGCACATATTTGATTCAAATCTAACGATATAACCTTTATCGCATAATTGACTAATGCTCAATAGATTATGTTTTAATTCATCAACTAGTAACACATCATCAATGGAAAAACTTGATTTGTTACCTATGGTTCCCTTGCCAATGATTTTGCCTTTGTTGTTGTCTCCGAAGGTGACATAGCCTTCGTCCATGCTAGTGAGCTTGGTGAATTGGGATGGATCTCCGGTCATATGCCTTGAGCATCCACTATCAAGATACCATCTCTTGCTCCTAGCATGTGATGGTGTATGTTTCTACAAGAAGGAATTATTTTTAGGTACCCATTTACTTTTGGGTGTCTCAAAAAACTAATCTAACTTGTTTATCATGTTGCATAGACTTGATCAAGGTTCCTTTAGGAACCCAAATCAATTTGTTCGGGACTAATTTTCTTGAATGGACATTGGTAAGTTATATGTCCATATTTGCAACAAAAGTTGCAATTGCTTTGATGTTGAACATGTAAGATAGGACCTTTAACTAAGGTGGTTGGATTTTGGTGAGTACTTCTCACAAATCCGATTCCACTCCTTTTAGGAACGTGACCCTTATTTGTAAGGATCATGTTTAAGGACTTGCTACCTACCTCGAATTTCTTCACGGTGTCCTTAAGTACTAAGTTCTCATTTTGGAGAGTTTCTAAATCATGGCATTTAACACATGGAGCTAGACAATCATGATATTCAGTTTTTAATTTATCAAAAGCACAATTAAGACTATCATGCTCCTTTCTTAACAATTTGTATTTTCTACTAATTGTCTTACATTCATCAAATAACTCATGGAAGGCATTTAATAAATCATGATAAGGTAAATCTGCATTAATTAAATCCGTTACCTCTTCTTCAAGGCCATTAGGGCGTAGTGAGCAACTTGCTGTTCGGTGTTGGACTCCTCTTCTTGGGATGTGCTTGAGTCATCCCATGTTGCCTTGAGCCTTCTTCTTTGGTGTTCTCTTTTTGGCTTGAGGGCAATCGTTCTTGTAGTGTCCCGGTTTTTTGCATTCATAGCAAATCACTTGGTCCTTCTTTTGTTCAAATTTATTTTTTGTATTATTTTTAAATTTATTCTTCCTTAAATATTTTTTGAATTTTTGAGTCAAAAGTGCAATGTCATTATCACTGTCCTCATCACTTGATGTTCCTTTCAAGTGGTCTTCTTGTGATTTGAGTGCCATATCCTTCCTGCTCTTTGGAAGGGGGTTCTCGAGCTCGTCATGAGCTTGACATGTCATTTCGTAGGTCATTAGAGACCCAATGAGTTCTTCAAGAGGAAATATTTTAAGGTCTTTGGCCTCTTGAATGGCCGTAACTTTTGGATCCCAACTTTTAGGGAGGGATCTTAAGATTTTAGTTACTAGTTCAAAGTTAGTAAAATCTTTACCAAGAGCTTTGAGTCCATTGATGACATCCAGTAACCGGGTGTACATGTCTCCGATGGACTCACTTGGTTTCATTCGGAAAAGTTCGTAAGAGTGCACAAGAATGTTGATTTTGGACTCTTTCACTTTCGGCTAGTGCCTTCATGAGTGACTTCAAGAGTTCTCCAAATATCAAAAGCGAATCACAAATTGAAACACGATTAAATTCGTTTTTGTCTAGTGCACAAAACAAGGCATTCATAGCCTTTGCATTTAAAAGCAAAAACCTTCTTCTCCCATTCATTCCATTCGCTCATCGGAAGAGAAGATTTTTTGAAATCCGTTTTCAACAATAGTCCAAAGCTCGAAATCCATAGAAATAAGGAAGATCCTCATCCGAGTCTTCCAATACGTTAATAATCCCACCCATTAAACATAGGTGGACAAGTGATAGAATGGCCCTCTTGCATGCGGGAGTAAGCCATCTCTCTTGGGTATTAAACCAAATATGAGAGATAACCTCGCTCTAATACCAATTGTTAGGATCGAGCAGCACTAAGAGGGGGGTTGAATTAGTGCAGCGGATAAAAACTTCTCGGTTTTCTAAAAAAATCTTTCGTATGAAGAGAGCGGAACTTGACAAGTTTAAACTTGAAAGCGTATTCTTAAATATGCAGCAAAAAAGTAATAAGGAACTAGAGCATATAAGAAGATTTGCAATAATATAAATAACAATAATGAAAACGCAAAACCACAGATCACGCCGATTTAGAGTGGTTCGGTCAAATGACCTACTCCACTTGCGAGGCCCTCTTGATGAGGCTCCCACCTTCCACTAGCAAGCTTCTTGAAATGGAAGGGTAAATACCCTCTTACAACTCTTTACAAGCTGTTCACTCTCTTACAGATTTTCGAGAAGAGATGAGGTGAACACTAGCAAATTGAAAAGAAAGCAAGCTAACACTTTTCTAAGATCTTTCTCTCAAACTCTTGCTGCTCAAAATGTTGTTATCTCAGCTGAGATTTGAGGGGTATTTATAGGCCTCAAGAGGATTCAAATTTGGGCTCCAAAAGTTGGGCTCCAAAATTCAAATCCTCTTTGGGTTCCCGATCTTTGGCGGTGCCACCGCCCAATAGCAGTGCCACCACCAGCCAGTTAGGTTTGGTCGGTGCCACCACTTGGTCAAGGCTTCACTTGGTTTGGCTTTCTTTTAGCCCAAACCAACTCGACTTTGGCCCCGATTGGCCCCTAACCAGGATATAGGCTTATCTTCCTAATCTTAATCCTAATTACAAGTGAACTACATAACAAAACACATCTTAAGCAATTTATTAACCGCGAACATCAAGTTTTGATCCGACGAGCTTTCTGACGAACTTCCTTCGACGGGGTCCAAGCACGCTCCCGAACTTGTGATGACTTTAAAGAGTAGCTGAGACTTCTCGGTGATCTCTGCGAACCTCCGACGATCTCTTCGGCGAACTTCCAACAGGTTCCCGATTTCTTCTCGGTTGGTTCCGGCAGCATCTCCGACGATTCATCGAACTCTTAAAGGTTCATCGAACTCGACTCTGGTATTCTTGCTTTGTGTTTTCTGTTTATCGTAGTTAATCCTGCACACTTAACTCAATAATATGGATTAGATCAAATAACCCATCAATTGATTTTATCATCAAAATCCGAGATTCAACAAAAACTTGGTAGCTTGAATGTTCTAAGCACGATGTAACATTTGCTAAATTTTCTGGCTTCAAAACTGCATGATAATAAAACTTGATATTATATTTTTCATGCAATGAGTTGAATCTATATCACAAACGATTGATTGTGATACTTCTCCTTTTTGTTGATGACAAAGGGGGAGAAGTATGTTGATGACATGACATGTGATGCATAAGTTTATGCATATGTTCATGTTGACGTGTTGCAAGTATTCATGATGAATATTGCAATGACTTGAATTCAGTTTAAATTCAAGGTTCTATAAATATGGCATATTGATAGGGGGAGTTTGTTTAAACTCTGGGAGTTAAGGTTAACTCCGTTTATGATGACATGTTGCTTAGATTTTTGAATCTAAGAGTTTCTATCAATATGGCATATTGATAGGGGGAGTCTGTTTAAACTCCGGGAGTTAAGTTTAACTCCGTCATCAAGTAGTTGTCATCATCAAAAAGGGGGAGATTGTTGAATCTCGTATTTTGATGATGAAACTACTTGATATATATTTATGATTTAATCTGTGTTTTGAGTGATGCAGGATGCTTCGATCAGGATAAGACAATTAAAGCAGGAAAATCATGTTGTGCCGAAGGAACATGTCAGAAGATTGGACGTCGGGCCGGTAGATCGGTCGACGTATCGACAGAAGGCTTTGGGCCGTGGACTCGGGCATCGGGCCAAGAAGAGCGGGTATTGTGCCAAGGATATCGGAGTTGCAGAGTCAACTGGCCGATTGGGCAATAGGCTGCAGGAGAGGACGATGCGCCGAAGAATCGGACGAAGCGTCGAGGGACCAATGACATGCCGGACAACTTGGTTAAATTGCTTAGGATTAATTGTCTCGATCGAAGTTTTGTTGTGCAGGATTAACTATGATGAAAGTTAGATAAGCAGCAGGAGTTGCGCCGGAGTCAAGATCATGATCACGTTGGGAGTTCGAGAGTTCGATGGAAGTTCGGACGGTCGTCGGAGGTTCTGCGAGAACAAATCCGAGAAGTCCAGAAGCTCGCCAAGCGAAGCTCGTCGGAACTCGCCAAGTGGATCGTCGCAAAGTCCAAGAGTTTGCCGGAAGTCCGCAGAAGAATCACCGAGGGTTCATCGGATGATCGACGGAAGTTCGCCGGAAACTCGCTGGAAGAAGCGATTGACGCATCGGAGCAAAGCTGCAGAAATTGTCTTAGATTTAATCGTAGTTAGCATGTTGATTAAGTTGGAAAATGGGAGGTGATCCCATTAGCTTAATCTTGGGGCAATTGGGCCCCTGAAAAGATTGAAATTGGGCCGAATGGAGCTAACCATTCGAGCTAGACTAGGCGGTGCAACCTCCCTAACAGAGAGGTAGCACCGCCTGAGCTCGGTCTTCGAGCTCAGGCAGAGAGGTGCAACCGCCTCAGTCAGGAGGTGACACCGCCTAGGGCTCAGTCTCCGAGCCAGACTCGGGCGGTGCAACCGCCCCTGACAGAGAGGTGCAACCGCCTGGGCTCAGTCTCCGAGCTCTGCCAGGCGGTGCAACCTCTCCAGTCAGGAGGTGCAACCGCCTGATCCCGGAATTCCGGGATTTGATCGATTTGAGCTCCAAATTTGAGCCCCACCCATTCAGCACAAAAAGAGTAAGAGACCTACACCGAAATCTTGATCTTCTCTGTGATTCTTGAGCTCAAAATTGTTGTAAAGCCTTTAAGTCTCCTTCTTCTGTTCTTTATGTTTCTGAATTGTAAAAGTGAGGAGAGAAAGGTTCTATAAGGGTTGTCTCCTGAGCCCATCAAAAGGAGTGAAACTGTAAAAGGGCAGTTGGCCTTCGCCCATTGAAGGAAGGCAGCTAGTTGACGTCGGTGACCTCGTCGGAGGAGGAAGCCAAAAGTGGAGTAGGTCAAGATTGACCGAACCACTCTAAATCTCTGGTTTGCTTTTACTTTGAGCACTTTATCATTACTGCAAACGTCCTACATAGCTACTGCCCTCTACGCTTTTACGAACGAGTCTCTAAGTTCTGATCTTTCCGAATCAGCATTCAGACGTAAATCGGTGTTTTCGTACGATCTTTACACTGCAGTTTACGCTTACGTTTTGATTCCATTTATAACTGCAAATTGCTTTCTGCGTATTCATAAAACGCTTTTCAAAACTGCGTTTAGACGCAAAACTGCGTTTAGACGTAAAATTACGCTTTGATGTAAAAACTGCGTTTAGACGTAAACTGAGTTTAGACGTAAAACTGCATTTAGACGTAAAACTGTGTTTAGACGCAAAACTGCGTTTAGACGTAAAACTGCGTTTAGACGTAAAACTGCGTTTAGACGCAAAACTGCGTTTAGACGTAAAACTGCACTTAGACGTAAAACTGCGTTTAGACGCAAACTGCACTCAGACACAAACTGTGTTTAGACGCAAACTGTGTTTAGACGCAAACTGCGCTTAGACACAAACTGTGTTTAGACGCAAACTATGTTTAGACGCAAACTGCGCTTAGACGCAATCTGCGCTTAGACGCAAACTACGCTTAAATGCAAACTGCCCTTAGTCGCAATCTGCATTTAGACGCAAACTACATTTAGACGCAAAACTGCATTGAGACGCAAACTGCGTAAACTGCACTTAGATACAAACTGTGAATCGGCTTTTACATCGAAATCGTTTTTATCGGACGAACGCAGCTTTTGTTTTTAAATCGCTGAAAGATTTCCGCTGCACTAATTCACCCCCTCTTAGTGCTCTCGATCCAAACAGTTTTCTCTTGGTTTTGGGTCATTTTGCTTGTAAATATATAAGTTCGAAGAAGCTGCAGCGTTGCAAAGCGACCGCTCACCGAACCGAGCAAAACAGCCCCAAAACAACCCAAAACAGCTCCGTTTTCACGTGCCGCGGGAGGTGAGCGGAGAACTGCCTCCGCTCACCAAAACGTCAGCCATCTCAGACCCTAGGAACCCCCCGGGTGGCACAGGGCTAGATAGGGCTTCGGTTATATACCGGGCGTTGAGATCTCTTTCGCAAGTTCGCACGTGACCTTTACGGGAACTTGTCTTTGCGCCCGGGACCAGGTGAGCGGATGTTTGTGGGCTTGCAGCTGTTCGTTCATCCTTGAAAGCCTTGTTTTTCTCCCTCTCCCTCTTTTCTCTTGTGCACACAGGGTGTTCGTCGAATTTCTTGTAAAGCTTCCCTTTTCGTGAGACTTCAGGACTTGTCCGTTGCTCGTTCTTTCGAACTAACTTCTTTCTCTTTTACAGGTCCTTAGGGACCTGCGAGAGGTTACAAAGTGGGATGATCCTTGCGGAGCAAGATCGCAAGGGCGAAGCGCGACTTAGGCAACGCAAGCTAAGTTCGCGTCTTTGCCACAAGGGTGACTCGCGACTTAGGCAACGCAAGCTAAGTTCGCATCCTTGGCCGCAAGGGTGCCTCACACCTTAGGCAATTCCAGCTAAGGTTGTGACATTGTGGTATCAGAGCGAGCAAGCTCTTCGATCGAACAGTGAACGAACTTCGCAACTTCGCCATGGCAAAGCATCGTGGCGAATCAAGCAAGACGGGGCAAGCCGGACCCTTGCCCCAAGCAGCCGCAGGTGGGCTGCATGTGCATACTCGCTCGCATGCTGTTGGAGCCACTCAAGAGGAGCGCGGCAGCGAACAAGACGAGTGAGAAGTTGGCAACTCTCCACGAGAGGAGGAAGCGCAATCTGGTGCGCTAACTGGGAAAAAGAGTCATAAGGAGAGACTCACGACGGCGGAGACTCGCCTGGATGTTCTGGAAGCGAGCATGGAGGAACTCTACCATGACCAACAAAGACTTGTTGGGGTAGAGAGCTGGCAAGAGGAAGCGGAGTCTAGGATCGACAAGGTCGAGGCCCTAGTCGATCGACTGTCTGATGACACCAAAGACTCCGTGCAACACTTACAAGATGTTGTGGCGGAACTCACTGCAAAGGTGGCCATGCTTACAAGAACACTAAATGCGGGAGGAGGCAACACTCGCGCAGCACCGCCACAAAATTTGAGGGCACCTAAGCCTCATGGATATGGAGGGGCCAGAGATGCCAAGGAGCTCGAGAACTTTCTGTTCGACATGGAGCAATACTTCCGAGCTACGAGGCCCGATTATGAAGATACCAAAGTTTCTATAGAAACAATGTATCTGAATGGAGATGCGAAACTTTGGTGGCAAACTCGTTGGGAGGAGATCCAACAAGGTTGGTGTCGAGTCGACACATGGGAAGACTTGAAGCGGGAGTTGAGAACTCAGTTCCTACCGGAGAACACAGAGTTCGTCGCAAGAAGGAAGTTGAGACAACTCCGCCAAAGTACCACCATCCGAGACTATGTGAAGCAGTTTTCTGCATTAATGCTGGACATACATGACATGACCGAGAAGGACAAGTTGTTCAGCTTCCTCGATGGTTTAAAACCATGGGCTCAACAGGAGCTAAATCGAAGGAATGTTACCGATGTGGTCGGGGCAATTGCCACTGCAGAAAGGCTCACCGACTTTGTTTCCTCTGAAGACCCAGCGAGAAGGAAACAATCTTCAGGAAATCGCCCTCCAAAACATTCTCGAGGGAAGGAGCTCGGGGGCGAACAAAAGAAGAAGAGCTCCCACAAAGGGCCGAACCCTAAAGGCAAGGCCTCAAAACCTGGAGGATGCTTCTTGTGCGGAGGACCGCACATGGTAAGGGAGTGCCCACAGAAACAGGCACTCAATGCTTTGACGGCTTCCATCCACCCTCCCCGATCGGACAAGGGCAAAGCTGTTGCTCTTAGCTCAAGCAGTTCTGAATCCAGCAGCGACGATGAGGAGTCGCAAGGACCCCGAATGGGAGCGATGCGTCTGTTGAACGCTATGCGGGGTCAAGTGGGGGAGAACATGAAGACCAAGGTACTAAAAGCAGGAAGTAGTGAACTGATGTATGTGGACATCAAGCTGAATGGCCAAACGACCCGTGCAATGGTGGACACGGGTGCTACCCACAACTTCATAGCCGATCGTGAAGCACAGCGACTTGGGTTGACCTTGGAGAAGAGCCCAAGCCAAATGAAGGCGGTGAACTCCGAGGCCAGGCGAATCTCCGGGTTGGCGAAGGGAGTTCCCATCAAAATCAGGACTTGGAGTGGAAACACCAACATAATGGCCGTGCCACTGGACGGCTTCCAAGTGATTCTTGGAATGGAGTTTATGCACGCAGTGAAGTTGGTGCCGATGTCATTCTTGAACTCCCTATGTATGATGGGAGGCAATGACCCCTGTGTGGTTCCCGTCTCTCGGAGAGGAACCAAGGAACCCCAACACATTTCGGCATTACAATTGAAGAAAGGGGTGCGAAAAGGCGAACTGACATTCGTGGCTGCTATGAAGCTAGAGCCACTCAACGAGGAGGCCATTCAAGAACCTGCTGTGGTGGCGAACGTCCTGAAAGAGTTCAAAGACGTCATGCCACCCGAGTTGCCGAAGACTCTTCCACCACGCAGAGGCGTGGATCACAGTATCGAGCTGGAGCCAGGAGTAAAGCCTCCAGCAAGACCACCCTACCGCATGCCTCCACCAGAGTTGGCAGAACTCAGGAAGCAGTTAGGTGAACTGCTAAGCGGTGGTCTCATCCGCAGCTCTAAAGCACCTTTCGGAGCTCCAATTCTCTTCCAGAAGAAACAAGATGGGAGCCTCCGATTATGCGTTGACTATCGAGTCCTCAACAAAGTGACAGTGAAGAACAAGTATCCCATCCCACTCATTGCGGACTTGTTCGATCAATTGGGCAAGGCAAAGTATTTCTCAAAACTCGACCTTCGGTCGGGGTATTGGCAGGTGCGCATTGCTGAAGGCGACGAAGCAAAGACTACCTGTGTGACCAGATATGGAGCGTTTGAGTTCTTGGTGATGCCTTTCGGCTTAACCAACGCTCCGGCCACATTCTGTACTCTCATGAACCAGCTATTCAAAGAGTATTTGGATAAGTTCGTGGTCGTCTACTTGGACGATATCGTCGTCTACAGCCAAACGCTCGAGGAGCACGTCAAGCACCTTCGGACGATTTTCAAGGTTCTCAGGGAGAACACTCTATTCGTAAAAAGGGAGAAATGCTACTTTGCTCAGACTGAGATCCTATTCTTGGGGCATCGAATCGGTGATGGCTCCATTCGGATGGATAAGTCGAAGGTGCAAGCAGTTGCGGAATGGCGAACTCCAAAGAAGGTGCCAGAGTTGAGATCCTTCCTTGGTTTCGTCAACTACTATCGACGCTTCATCGCGGGATATTCGAAGCGGGCAACCCCACAAACAAAGTTGCTGAAGAAGGAGCAACATTGGAAGTGGTCTGACAAATGTGAGATAGCATTCCAAGATCTGAAGGCTGCTGTTCTAGAAGAACCAGTGCTCAAATTGCCAAACTATGGAGAGCCCTTTGAAGTCCATACAGATGCTTCGGACTTCGTTATTGGGGGAGTACTCATGCAGGAAGGTCATCCGGTGGCCTACGAGAGCCGCAAAGTCAACGAGACCGAGAGTCGGTATCCAGTACAAGAGAAAGAGATGACAGTAGTGATCCACTGTCTGCGAGTTTGGCGACACTACCTCCTTGGGTCACGATTTGTGCCGAGGACAGACAACATCGCCCTGAGCTATTTCCAAACTCAGAAGAAGCTCTCCCCAAAGCAGGCACGGTGGCAGGACTTCCTAGCTGAATTTTATATGGCGATGGAGTACATGCCTGGGAAGGCGAATGTCGTGGCCAATGCGCTGAGTCGGAAGGTGGAATGCGTGAATGCTGCACAACTGGAGGGCAGAGGCCAAGCAAGTCAGTTGCACTCCAACTTCCTTTCCCGAATCAAGGACGGACTGTATAGTGATCCCCAGGTAGTTATCCTGATGCTGCTCATCAAAGAAGGCAAGACACGATGATTTTGGGTCCAAGAGGGACTTGTTTACACAAAAGGGAATAGGGTCTATGTTCCCCGAGTGGACGATTTAAGGCGTGAACTCTTAAAAGAGTGTCACGATTCCCTTTGGGCTGGATACCCGGTCATTCACTGAACGTTGGCTCTCGTGAAGAGGGCCTTCTACTGGCCAAAGATGGGGATTGATGTGGAGGAATACGTTCGAACATGCCTTACTTGCCAGCAAGACAAGGTGGAGTAGCGGAAGCCTGTGGGACTTTTGGAGTCGTTGCCCGTACCAGAAAGGCCGTGGGAGAGCATTTCCTTAGACTTCATATCAAGCTTGCCACCTGTAGGGGGACTCGGATCGATACTAGTGGTGGTCGATCGGTTTTCAAAGTATGCAACTTTCATTGCTGCTCCCCTACACTGTTCAGTAGAAGAGGCGGCCAGACTGATGATGAAGAATGTAGTGAAGTATTGGGGAGTCCCTCACAATATCATTAGTGATCGAGACGCTCGGTTCCTGGGACGATTCTGGACCGAGCTATTCAAATTGTTGGGGTCAAAGTTATACTTCTCTACAAGCCTCCACCCCCAGACGGATGGCCAAACTGAAAGAATAAACTCGCTCTTGGAGCAATATCTTCGGCACTACGTGAGTGCCAATCAACGAGATTGGGTGAAGCTGTTGGGCATTGCCCAATTCTCCTACAACTTGCAGCGGAGCTCTGCATCCAACAAGAGCCGCTTCGAGATTATCACAGGACAACAACCGTTGACTCCGCACACCATGGCGATTGGGTATACTGGGAGCAGTCCATCGGCCTCTCATTTCGCAAAGGAATGGCATCGAAATGTAGATATTTCACGGGCTTACTTGGAGAAGGCGGCAAAACGGATGAAGAAGTGGGTGAACTTGGGAAGGCGACCACAAGAGTTCAAAGTTGGCGATTTGGTGTTGGTAAAGCTCTAACCAGCATCACTCCAATTCTTCAGGAACAGAGTCCACAAAGGATTGGTGCGTAAGTATGAAGGGCCCTTCCCAATTATCAGCAGGGTAGGCAATGTCTCTTACAAGTTGCAGCTGCCGGCGTGGTTCAAAATTCACAACGTTCTTCACGCCAGCAACCTAAAAGCCTGCCACTCGGATCCGCGAGATGCTTCCAGAAGTGTTCCAACTCGGCTACCTCCCATCATGGCCTCCTACGAGAAGCAAGTGGAAACCATTCTGGCGGATCGAAAGATGAAGCTACCCAACGGAGCGGAGCAAACAGAGTACTTGGTGAAATGGCGAAAGCTGCCCCGAACTGAAGCCAGTTGGGAGCCTGAAGATGCCCTGCAACATGAAGAGGAAGTCATCAACAACTACCAACAAGCGTCGACGAGGGCGTCGAAAGTTTAAGTGGGGGAGAATGTCACGAACGGTCGTCGCGCACCCGCCACAACTTCGTTCAACGAACCGTTTGTCACTCACACCTACATGTACAGCTGCTTCACAGTATGTTTTCTCTTAGTTTTTGGTCATTTTGCTTGTAAATATGTAAGTTTGAACAAGCTGCAGCGTTGCAAAGCGACCGCTCACCGAACGGAGCAAAACTACCCCAAAACAGCCCAAAACAGCTCCATTTTCGCGTGCCGCGGGAGGTGAGCGGAGAACTGCCTCCGCTCACCAAAACGTAAGCCATCTCAGACCCCAGGAACCCCCCGGGTGGCACAGGGCTGGATGGGGCTTCGGTTATATACCGGGCGTTGAGATCTCTTTCGCAAGTTCGCACGTGACCTTTACGGGAACTTGTCTTTGCGCCCGGGACCAGGTGAGTGGCTGTTTGTGGGCTTGCAGTTGTTCGTTCATCCATGAAAGCCTTGTTTTTCTCCCTCTCCCTCTTTTCTCTTGTGCACACAGGGTGTTTGTCGAATTGCTTGTAAAGCTTCCCTTTTCGCGAGACTTCAGGGACTTGTCCTTTGCTCATTCTTTCGAACTAACTTCTTTCACTTTTACGGGTCCTTAGGGACCTGCGAGAGGTTACAAAGTGGGCTGATCCTTGCGGAGCAAAATCGCAAGTGCGAAGCGCGACTTAGGCAACGCAAGCTAAGTTCGCGTCCTTGGCCGCAAGGGTGCCTCAAGCCTTAGACAATTCCAGCTAAGGTCGTGACAACCCGGGGGATTCCAAGGTGCTGATATGGCTGACATTTTGCTCCGCTCACGTCAGTCACCGTGGCACGGAAGAACTGCCCAAAAACTGGCCAAAACTGGCTATTTTTGGCCGAGCGAGCGAGCGGCGAGCGACGGACAGCGAGCGAAGCGAGAGGTAGCACTGTCCCTGCTATACGAATGCCCCATTCAGTCTTGTGCCACTCGGGGGGTTCCAAGGTGCTGAGATGGCTGACGTTTTGGTCCGCTCACGTCGGACGCCGCGGCACGCAAGAACTGCTCAAAAACAGGCCAAAATGGCCAAAAAATGGGGAAAAACTAGCCATTTTTGGCCGAGCGAGCGAGCGGCGAGCGGCAGACAGCGAGCGAAGCCAGAGGCAGCACCGTCTCTGCTATACGAATGCCCCATCCAGCCCAGTGCCACCCGAGAGGTTCCAGGGTGATGAGATGGCTGACGTTTTGCTCCGCTCACGTCGGTCACTGCGGCATGCAAGAACAACCCAAAAACTAGCCAAAACGGCCCAAATACGTACCAAACGGCTATTTTTGGCTGCGCGAGCGAGGGGCGAGTGGCTGACAGTGAGCGAAGCGAGAGGCAATACCGTCCTTGCTATAAGAATGCCCCATCAAGCCCTGTGCCACCCGGGGGGTTACAGGGTTCTGAGATGGCTGACCGTTTGCTCCGCTCAAGTCGGTCGCCACGGCACACAAAAACTGCCAAACAACTTTCGAAACCAGCCCAAAAATGGGCCAAAACAGGTAATTTTTTGCTGAGCAAGCGAGCGACGAACAGCGAGCGAAGCGAGAGGCAGCACCTTCCCTGCTATACGAATGCCCCATCCAGCCCTATGCCACCCGAGGGGTTCCAGGGTGCTGAGATGGCTGACGTTTTGCTCCGCTCACATTGGTCGCCGCGGCACACAAAAACTGCCCAAAAACTTTCCAAACCAGCCCAAAAATGGGCCAAAATAGGCAATTTTTGGCTGAGCAAGCGAGCGGCGAGCTGCAAACAGCGAGCAAAGCGAGAGGCAGCACCGTCCCTGCTATACGAATGCCCCATCTAGTCCTGTGCCACCTGAGGGGTTCCAGGGAGCTGAGATGGTTGACGTTTTGCTCCGCACACGTCAGTCATCGCGGAACGAAAGAATTACCCAAAAACTGGCCAAAACGGCTCAAAAATGGGCCAAAACTGGCCATTTTTGGCTGAGCGAGCGAGCTTCGAGCGGCAGACAACGAGCGAAGCGAGAGGCAGCACCGTCCTTGCTATACTAATGCCCCATCCTGCCCTGTGCCACCCGAGGTGTTCCAGGGAGCTAAGATGGCTGACGTTTTGCGAGAGGCAGCACCGTCCCTGCTATACGAATGCCCCATCCAGCCCTATGCTACCCGAGGGGTTCCAGGGTGCTGAAATAGCTGACGTTTTGCTCCGCTCACGTCGGTCACCGTGGCACGGAAGAACTGCCCAAAAACTGGCCAAAACGGCCCATAACGGGCCAAAACTGGCCATTTTTGGCTGAGCGAGCGAGCGGCGATCGCCGGACAACGAACAAAGTGAGAGGCAGCACCATCCCCACTATACGAATTCCCCATCCAGCATTGTGCCACCCGAGGGTTTCCAGGGTGCTGAGATGGCTTACGTTTTGCTCTGATCACGTCAGTCTCCGCAGCACGCAAGGTCAACCCAAAAACTGGCCAAAACGGCCCAAAAAGGGCCAAAACTAGCCAGTATTGGCTGAGCGAGCGAGCGGCGAGCGGCGGACAGCGAGCGAAGCGAGAGGCAGCACCGTCCCTGCTATACGAATGCCCAATCCAGCCGTGTGCCACCCGGGGTGTTCCAGGGCGCTGAGATGGTTGACGTTTTGTTCCGCTCACGTCGGTCACCGCGGCACGCAAGAACAGCCCAAAAACTGGCCATTTTTGGCCAAGCGAGCGAGTGGCGAGCGCTGGACAGCGAGCGAAGCGAGAGGCAGCACCGTCCCTACTATACGAATGCCCCATCCAGCCCTGTGCCACATGGGGGGTTCAAAGGTGCTGAGATGGCTGACGTTTTCCTCCGTTCATGTCGGTAGCCACGGCACGCAAGAACTGCCCAAAAACTCTGCAAACTAGCTCAAAAATGGGCCAAAACAGGTCATTTTTGGCTGAGCAAGCGAGCTGCGAGCTACGAACAGCGAGCGAAGCGAGAGGCAGCACCGTCCTTGCTATACTAATGCCCCATCCTGCCCTGTGCCACCCGAGGTGTTCCAGGGAGCTAAGATGGCTGACGTTTTGCTACGCACATGTCAGTCGCCACGGAACACAAGAACTGCCCAAAAACTAGCCAAAACGGTTCAAAAACGGGCCAAAACTGGCCATTGTTGGCCGAGCGAGCGAGCTGCGAGCGGCAGACAACGAGCGAAGTGAGAGGCAGCACCGTCCCTGCTATACGAATGCCCCATCCAGCCCTATGCCACCCGAGGGGTTCTAGGGTGCTGAAATGGCTGATGTTTTGCTCCGCTCATGTCGGTCACCGTGGCACGGAAGAACTGCCCAAACACTTGCCAAAACGACCCATAAACGCGCCAAAACTGGCCATTTTTGGTTGAGCGAGCCAGCGGCGAGCGGCGGACAGCGAGCAATGCGAGAGGCAGCACCGTCCCTACTATACGAATGCCCCATCCAGCATTGTGCCACCCAGGGGTTTCCAGGGTGCTGAGATGGCTGACGTTTTGCTCCGCTCATGTCAGTCGTCGCGACACACAAGAACAGCCAAAAAACTAGCCAAAACGGCCCAAAAACGGGCCAAAAGTAGCCATTGTTGGCTGAGCGAGCGAGCGGCGGACAGCTAGCGTAGCGAGAGGCATCATCGTCCCTGCTATACGAATGCCCAATCCAGCCGTGTGCCACCCGGGGGGTTCCAGGGTGCTGAGATGATTGACGTTTTATTCCGCTCATGTTGGTCGTCGCGGCACGCAAGAACAGCCCAAAAACTGGTCAAAACGGGCCAAAACTAGCCATTTTTGGCTGAGCGAGCGAGCGGCGAGCGGCGGATAGCGAGCAAAGCGAGAGACAGCACCGTCCCTGCTATACGAATGCCCCCTCTAGCCCTGTGCCACCCGGGGGGTTCCAGGGTGCTGAGATGGCTGACAATTTGCTCAGTTCATGTCGGTCACCACGAAACGCAAGAACTGCCCATAAACTGGCCAAAACGGCAGAAAAACTGGCCAAAACTGGCCATTTTTGGCTGAGCAAGCGAGCGGCGAGAGACGGACAACGAGCGAAGCGAGAGACTGCACCGTCCCAGTTAAACGAATGCCCCATCCTGCCCTGTGCCACCCGGTGGGTTCTAAGGTGCTGAGATGGCTGACGTTTTGCTCTGCTCACGTCAGTCACCGCGGCACGCACGAACAACCCAAAATCTGGCCAAAACAGCCCAAAAAGGGCCAAAACTGGCCATTTTTGGCTGAGCGAGCAAGCGGCGAGCGACGGACAGCGAGCGAAGCGAGAGACAGCACCATCCCTGCTATACGAATGCCCCATCTAGCCTGTGCCACGCTGGGGGTTCCAGGGTGCTGAGATGACTGACATTTTGCTCCCCTCACGTCGGTCGCAACGGCACGCAAGAACAGCTCAAAAACTGGCCAAAACGGCCCAAAAAGGGCCAAAAATGGCCATTTTTGGCTGAGCGAGCGAGCGGCGAGCGACGGACAGCGAGCAAAGCTAGAGACAACACCATCCCTGCTATACGAATGCCCCATCCAGCCCAGTGCCACCCGGGAGGTTCCAGGGTGCTGAGATGGCTGACGTTTTGTTCCGCTCACGTCGGTCACCGCGGCACACAAGAACTGCCCAAAAACATTCCAAACCGGCCCAAAAAGGGCCAAAACTGGCCATTTTTAGCTAAGCGAGCGAGCGGCGAGCGACGGACAGCGAGCGAAGCGAGAGACAGCACCGTCCCTGCTATGCGAATGCCCCATCCAGCCCAGTGCCACCCGGGAGGTTCCAGGGTGCTGAGATGGCTGACGTTTTGCTCCTCTCACGTCGGTCACTGCGGCACACAAGAACAGCCCAAAAACTGGCCAAAACGGCCCAAAAAAGTGCCAAACTGGCAATTTTTGGCTGCGCGAGCGAGCGGCGAGTGGCGGACATCGAGCGAAGCGAGGGGCAACACCGTCCTTGCTATACGAATGCCCCATCAAGCCCTATGCCACTCGGGAGGTTCCAGGGTGCTGAGATGGATGACATTTTGCTCCCCTAACGTCGGACGCCGCGGCACGCAAGAACTGCCCTAAAAATGGCCAAAACGGCCCAAAAATGGGCCAAAACTGGCATTTTCAACTAAGCGAGCTAGCGGCGAGCAGCGGACAGCGAGCCAAGCGAGAGGTAGCACCGTCCCTGCTATACGAATGCCCCATCCATCCATGTGCCACTCGGGGGGTTCCAGGGTGCTGAGATGGCTGACGTTTTACTACACTCACGTCAGTCGCCGCGGCACACAAGAACTGCCCAAAAATATTCCAATCCGGCCCAAAAATGGGCGAAAACTGGCCATTTTTGGCTGAGGGAGCGAGCGAAGTGAGAGGCAGCATCATCCTTGCTATACGAATGCCCCATCCAGCCCTGTGCCACCCGGGGGGTTTCAGGGTGCTGAGATGGCTGACGTTTTGCTACGTTCATGTCGGTCGGCACGACACGCAAGAACTGCCCTTAAACTGGCCAAAACGGCAAAATAAATAGCCAATTTTGGCTGAGCAAGCGAGCGGCGAGCGGCGGACATCGAGCGAAGCGAGAGGCGGCACTGTCCCTGCTAAACGAATGCCCCATCCAGCCCTGTGCCACCCGGGGGTTCCAGGGTGCTGAGATGGCTGACGTTATGCTTCGCTCACATCGGTCTCCACTGGATGCAAGAACTGCCCAAAAACTGGCAAAAACGGCACAAGAAAGGGCTAAAACTGGCCATTTTTGGCTGAGTGATTGAGCGGCAAGCGGCGGAGACCGAGCGAAGCGAGAGGCAGCACCGTCCCTGCTATAGGAATGCCGCATCCAGCCCTATGCCACCCGGGGGGTTCCAAGGTGCTGAGATGCGGACATTTTGCTCTGCTCACGTCGATCACCGCGGTACGCAAGAACTACCCAAAAACTTGCCAAAACGGCCCAAATACTGGCCATTTTTGGCTGAGCGAGTGAGGGGCGAACGGCGAACAGCGAGCGAAGTGAGAGGCAGCACCGTCCCCGCTATACGAATGCCCCATCCAGCCCTGTGCCACCTGGGGGGTTCCAGGATACTGAGATTGCTGACGTTTTGCTCCACACACGTCGGTCACTGCGGAACACAAGAACTGTCCAAAAACCGGCCAAAACGGCCCAAAAACGGGCCAAAACTGGCCATTTTTGGCCGAGCGAGCGAGTTGCGAGCGGCGGATAACGAGCGAAGTGAGAGGCGGCACCGTCCCTGCTATACGAATACCCAATCTAGCCCTGTGCCACCTGGGGGCTTCCAGGGTGCTGAGATGGCTGACGTTTTGCTCCGCTCACGTCAGTCACCGCGGCACGCAAGAACTGCCCAATAACTGGCCAAAACAGCCGAAAAACATGCCAAAATTGGCCATTTTTGGCCGAGCGAGCGAGCGGCAGACAGCGAGCGAAGCGAGAGGCAGCATCGTCCATGCTATACGAATGCCCCATCAAGCCCTATGCCACTCAGGGGGTTCCAGGGTGCTGAGATGGATGACATTTTGCTCCCCTTACGTCGGACGCCGCGGCACGCAAGAACTGCCCTAAAAATGGCCAAAACGGCCCAAAAATGGGCCAAAACTGGCATTTTCAGCTATGCGAGCTAGCGACGAGCAGCGGACAGCGAGCCAAGCGAGAGGTAGCACCGTCCCTGCTATACGAATGCCCCATCCATCCATGTGCCACTCGGGGGGTTCCAGGGTGCTGAGATGGCTGACGTTTTACTACGCTCACATCAGTCGCCACGGCACACAAGAACTGCCCAAAAATATTCCAAACTGGCCCAAAAATGGGCGAAAACTGGCCATTTTTGGCTGAGGGAGCGAGCGGCGAGCGACGGAGAGCGAGCGAAGTGAGAGGCAGCACCATCCCTGCTATACGAATGCCCCATCCAGCCCTGTGCCACCCGGGGTGTTTCAGGGTGCTGAGATGGCTGACATTTTGCTATGTTCATGTCGGTCGGCACGACATGCAAGAACTGTTCTTAAACTGGCCAAACGGCAAAATAAATAGCCAATTTTGGCTGAGCAAGCGAGCGGCGAGCGGCGGACATCGAGCGAAGCGAGAGGCGGCACTGTCCCTGCTAAACGAATGCCCCATCCAGCCCTGTGCCACCAGGGGGTTCCAGGGTGCTGAGATGGCTGACGTTATTCTTTGCTCACATCGGTCTCCACTGGACGCAAGAACTGCCCAAAAACTGGCAAATTGGCACAAAAAAGGGCTAAAACTGGCCATTTTTGGCTGAGCGATCGAGCGGCAAGCGGCGGAGACCGAGCGAAGCGAGAGGCAGCACCGTCCCTACTATAGGAATGCCCCATACAGCCCTATGCCACCCGGGGGGTTCTAAGGTGCTGAGATGCGGACATTTTGCTTTGCTCACGTCGATCACCGCGGCACGTAAGAACTACCCAAAAACTTGCCAAAACGGCCCAAATACTGGCCATTTTTGGCTGAGCGAGTGAGGGGCGAACGGCGAACAGCGAGCAAAGTGAGAGGCAGCACCATCCCTGCTATACGAATGCCCCATCCAGCCCTGTGCCACCCGGGGGTTTCAGGGTGCTGAGATGGCTGCCGTTTTGCTACGTTCATGTCGGTCGGTACGACACGCAAGAACTGCCCTTAAACTGGCCAAAACGGCAAAATAAATAGCCAATTTTGGCTGAGCAAGCGAGCGGCGAGCGGCGGACATCGAGCGAAGCGAGAGGCGGCACTGTCCCTGCTAAACGAATGCCCCATCCAGCCCTGTGCCACCCGGGGGTTCCAGGGTGCTGAGATGGCTGACGTTATGCTTCGCTCACATCGGTCTCCACTGGATGCAAGAACTGCCCAAAAACTGGCAAAAACGGCACAAAAAAGGGCTAAAATTGGCCATTTTTGGCTGAGTGATCGAGCGGCAAGCGGCGGAGACCGAGCGAAGCGAGAGGCAGCACCGTCCCTGCTATAGGAATGCCCCATCCATCCCTATGCCACCCGGGGGGTTCCAAGGTGCTGAGATGCGGACATTTTGCTCTGCTCACGTCGATCACCGCGGCACGCAAGAACTACCCAAAAACTTGCCAAAACGACCCAAAAACTGGCTATTTTTAGTTGAGCGAGTGAGGGGCGAACGGCGAACAGCGAGCGAAGCGAGAGGCAGCACCGTCCCTGCTATACGAATGCCCCATCCAGCCCTGTGCCACCTGGGGGGTTCCAGGGTACTGAGATTGCTGACGTTTTGCTCCGCACACGTCGGTCACTGCAGAACACAAGAACTGCCCAAAAACTGGCCAAAACGGCCCAAAAACAGGCCAAAACTGGCCATTTTTGGCCGAGCGAGCGAGTTGCGAGCGGCGGATAATGAGCGAAGTGAGAGGCAGCATCGTCCCTGCTATACGAATACCCAATCTAGCCCTGTGCCACCTGGGGGCTTCTAGGGTGCTGAGATGGCCGACGTTATGCTCCGCTCACGTCAGTCGCCAGGGCACGCATGAACTGCCTAATAACTGGCCAAAACAGCCCAAAAACATGCCAAAATTGGCCATTTTTGGCCGAGCGAGTGAGCGGTAGACAGCGAGCGAAGCGAGAGGCAGCACCATCCATGCTATATGAATGCCCCATCCAGCCCTGTGTCACCCGGGGGGTTCCAGGGTGTGGAGATGGCAAATGTTTTGCTCCGCTCACGTCGGTCGCTGCGGCACGCAAGAATTGCCCAAAAACTGGCCAAAACGGCCCAAAACCGAGCCAAAACTTGCCATTTTTGGCCGAGAGAGCGAGCGGCGAGCAGCGGACAGCGAGCGAAGAGAGAGGCAACTCTGTCCCTGTTATACGAAAGCCCCATCCAGCCTTGTGCCACCTCGGGGGTTCTAGGGTGCTGAGATGGCTGACGTTTTGCTCCGCTCACGTCGGTCGCCGCGGCACGCAAGAGCTGCCCAAAAACTGGCCAAAACGGCCCAAAAACGAGCCAAAACTGGCCATTTTTGGCCGAGCAAGCGAGCGGCGAGTGGTGGATAGCGAGCGAAGTGAGAGGCAGCACCGTCCCTGCTATACGAATGCCCCATCCATCCCTATGCCACCCAGGGGGTTCCAGGATGCTGAGATGGCTTACGTTTTGCTCCGCTCACGTCGGTCGCCGTGGCACGCAAGAACTGCCCAAAAACTGGCCAAAACAGCTAGAAAACTAGCCAAAACCGGTAATTTTTGGCCGAGCGAGCGAGCGGCAAGCGGCGGACAGTGAGCGAAGCGAGAGGCAGCATCGTCCCTGCTATACGAATGCCCCATCCAGCCCTGTGCCACCCGGGGGTTCCAGGGTGCTGAGATGGCTGACATTTTGCTCCGTTCACGTCGGACGCCTCGGCACGCAAAAACAGCCCAAAAACTGGCCAAAACGGCCCAAAAACGGGCCAAAACTAGCCATTTTTGGCTGAGCGAGCGAGCGGCGAGCGGCGGACATCGAGCGAAGCGAGAGGCACTGCCATCCCTACTATACGAATGCCCCATCCAGCCCTGTGCCACCCGGGGGGTTCCAGGGTGCTGAGATGGTTGACGTTTTGTTCCGCTCACGTCGGTCGTCGCGGCACGCAAGAACAACCCAAAAACTGGCCAAAACGGGCCAAAACTAGCCATTTTTGGCTGAGCGAGCGAGCAGCGAGCTGCGGTTAGCGAGGAAAGCGAGAGGCAGCACTGTCCCTGCTATAAGAATGCCCTATCCAGCCCTGTGCCATTCGGGGGGTTCTAGGGTGCTGAGATGGCTGACATTTTGCTCTGCACATGTCGGTCGCCGCAGCATGCAAGAGCTGCCCAAAAACTGGCCAAAACGGCCCAAAAACGGGCCAAAACTTGCCATTTTGGCCGAGCGAGCGAGCGAAGCGAGAGGTAGTATCGTCCCTGCTATACGAATGCCCCATCCAGCCCTGTGCCACCCGAGGGGTTTCAGGGTGCTGAGATGGCTGACGTTTTGCAACGTTCATGTCGGTCACCGCGGCACGCATGAACTGCCCGTAAATTGGCCAAAACGGTAGAAAAACTGGCCAATTTTGGCTGAGCAAGCGAGCGGCGAGCGGCGGATAGCGAGCGAAGCGAGAGGCAGCACTATCCCTGCTAAACGAATGCCCCATCCAGCCTTGTGCCACCTGGGGGGTTCCAAGGTGCTGAGATGGCTGACATTTTGCTCCGCTCTCGTCGGACGCCGCACCACGCAAGAATAGCCCCAAAACTGGCCAAAACGACCCAAAAACGGGCCAAAACTAGCCATTTTTGGCTGAGCGAGCGAAGCGAGAGGCAGGGTCATCCCTGCTATACGAATGCCCCATCCAGCCCTGTGCCACCCGGGGGGTTCCAGGAGGCTGAGATGGTTGACGTTTTGTTCCGCTCATGTCGGTCGCCGCGGCACGCAAGAACAGCCCAAAAACTAGCCAAAACGGGCCAAAACTAGCCAATTTTGGCTGAGTGAGCGAGCAGCAAGTGGCGTATAGTGAGCAAAGCGAGAGGCAGCACCGCCCCTGCTATAAGAATGCCCCATCTAGCCCTGTGCCACTCGGGGGGATCTAGGGTGCTGAGATGGCTGACATTTTGCTCTACACATGTCGGTCGCCGCAGCATGCAAGAACTGGCCAAAACGACCCAAAAACGGGCCAAAACTTGCCATTTTTGGCTGAGCGAGCGAGCGACGAGCAGCGAACAGCGAGCGAAGCGAGAGGCAGCACCATCCCTGCTATATGAATGCTCCATCCAGCCTATGCCACCTGGGGGGTTCCAGGGTGCTGAGATGGCTGACATTTTGCTCCGTTCACGTCAGACGCCGCGGCACGCAAGAACTGCCCAAAAACTAGCCAAAACGGCACAAAAACGGGCCAAAACTGTCATTTTTGGCTGAGCGAGCGAGCGACGAGCAGAGGACAGCGAGCGAAGCGAGAGGCAGCACCGTTCCTACAATACGAATGCCCCATACATCCATGTGCCACTCGGGGGGTTCCACGGTGCTGAGATGGCTGACGTTTTTCTCCACACACGTCGGTCTCCACTGGACGCAAGAACTAACCAAAAAATGGCAAAAACTACACAAAAATGGGCAAAAACTTGCCATTTTTGGCTGAGCGAGCGAGCGGCAAGCGACCGGCAGCGAGCGAAGCGAGAGGTAGCACCGTCCCTGCTATAGGAATGCCCCATCCAGCCCTGTGCCACCTGGGGGGTTCCAGGGTGCTGAGATGGCTGACGTTTTGCTCCGCTCACGTCGGTCCTCGCGGAACACAAGAACTGCCCAAAATCTGGCCAAAACTGGCCATTTTTGGCCAAGCGAGCGAGCGGCGAGAGGCAGACAGCGAGCGAAGCGAGAGGCAGCACCGTCCCTGCTATACGAATAACCCATCCAGCCCTGTGCCACCCGGGGGGTTCCAGGGTGCTGAAATGGCTGACGTTTTGCTCCGCTCACGTCGGTCACCGTGGCTCGGAAGAACTGCCCAAAAACTGGCCAAAACTGTCCAAAAAGGGCCAAAACTGGCCATTTTTGGCTAAGCGAGCGAGCGGCGGACAGCGAGCAAAGCGAGAGGCAGCACCGTCCCTGCTATACGAATGCCCCATCCAGCCCTGTGCCACTCGGGGGGTTCCAGGGTGCTGAGATGACTAACGTTTTGCTCCGCTCATGTCGATCAGCGCGGCATGCAAGAATAGCCCAAAAATTGGCCAAAACGGCCCGAAAATGGGCAAAAACTAGCTATGTTTGGTTGAACGAGCGAGCGGCGAGCGGCGGACAGCGAGCGAAGTGAGAGGAAGCACCGTCCCTGCTATACGAATGCCCCATCCAGCCCTATGCCACCCGGGGGGTTCCAGGGTGCTATGATGGCTGACGTTTTGCTCCGCTCACATCGGTCGTCGCGGCACGCAAGAACAACCCAAAAACTGGCCAAAACGGGCCAAAACTGGCCATTTTTGGCTGAGCGAGTGAGCGGTTAGTGGCGGACTGCGAGCGAAGCGAGAGGCAGCACCGTTCCTACTATACGAATGCCCCATCTAGCCCTGTGCCACCCAGGGGGTTCCAAGGTGCTGAGATGGCTGACGTTTTGCTCCGCTCACGTCGGTCGTCGTGGAACACAAGAACTGCCCAAAAACTGGCCAAAACTACCCCAAAACTTGCCAAAAGTAGCCATTTTTGGCCGAGCGAGCGAGCGGCGTGCTGCGGATAGCGAGCGGAGCGAGAGGCAGCATCGTCCCTGCTATACGAATGCCCCATCCAGCCCTGTGCCACTCGGGGGGTTCCAGGGTGTTGAGATGGTGGACGTTTTGCTCCGCTCACGTCGGTCACCGTGGCACGCTAGAACTGCCCAAAAAATGGCCAAAACGACCCATAAAGGGCCAAACTGGCTAAGGGAGCGAGCGGCGAGCGGCAGACAGCGAGCAAAGCAAGAGGCAGCACCGTCCTTGCTATATGAATGCCCCATCCATCCCTGTGCCACCCGGGGGGGGGGGTTCCATGGTGCTGAGATGGCTGACGTTTTGCTCCGCTCACGTCGGTCTCCACTGCACGCAAGAACTGCCCAAAAACTGCCCAAAACGGCCCAAAAACAGGCAAAAACTGGCTATTTTTGGCTGAGCGAGCGAGCGGCGAGCGACGGACAGTGAGCGAAGCGAGAGGCAGCACCATCCATGCTATACGAATGCCCTATCCGGCCCTGTGCCACCCGGGGGGTTCCAGGGTGTCACGCCCCTCAAAAAAAAAATCCATGATATTAAAATTTTAATCAAGAACCAATTCATCTAGGATCCAAACACACATTTGAGGTCACTAAGGAAACATTCAAATCAAAATTTCACCTCTATACTCTACAAATTTATAAACCCTGTGCAGTTCATAAATATACAACACATCACTCGTTGATTCATAAAATTTGAACCTAACTCACCAAATTAATAACCACAACATAATTTCACAAGTATGGGATTTCTATACCATCACAAAACCAATGTTTACAATCAGTTCATATCATTACACGAATTAGACTTAACATTCCAAAATCCTAAACATGAGAAAGTCCTTTTAAACTTATACACAATCCATAAGGTTAGATTCATCATCAACATTTCATTAGATGCAGAGTGTGCTTATAGAACAAAAACATATATACTATTAAAGATCTGCCCAAAATCTTTTAGCTCTCCACTGCCTCAGCCCAATCTTAATATTTAAGCGAGCGAAAAGCTATCCTGAAAAATTTATACAGCAACGGGCTGAGCATATAGAGCTCAGCAAGTGACTAACATATCCATGGTAAAAGAGGAAAATTTCCAAACAAATAAGGTTTCATACTGCAAGGCAGAATATAAGAATCCATAAACATAACCTCATTAAGTGTAGAATCCCACATATTATTACAATCAAACATTTTTTTTTGGTTCTTAACAGACAGAGCATAGAGTAATTGGAGCATATCAATAGAGTATGAAATGTTTCGGAGCATATCAACGGCATATGGAACATTTCGGAGCATGCCAATAACAGATGAAACCTTTCGGAGCATATCAACAATGAATGAAACATTTCAGAGTATAACAATAACAAATGAAACATTTCGGAGCTTATCAATGGCGTATAAAATATTCTGAAGCATATCAACGACGTATGGAACATTTCAGAGCATATCAATAACAAATACCAAACAGAAGCTTAAACGTCGTATTTGACGTTGCATTCATATAATTCTTATCCAAAGCATGTACAGAAACACATAGCCAAAGCTCTGGATATCATATCAAACATACAAAAGGTGCAGTGGGACCACAGACAGAATGTGAATCATCCATTTCTGAATGACCACCAGACAGAAGTCTCCCACGTCTGGGAGCTCCATCCACCCACGTCTAGGTGAAGTCAGAGGGGGCCGGCAGAGCATCTCAAGCTCTATGCACATACCCTTTACCATTTCTGGCAAAGGTCCAGATAATCCCACAAACATCGGAGTACAAAAGGCAGTATGAACAATAAATAGCACATATCGGAAGCATACGCGGAGCAACAAAACGTACATGTGCATTTACGAGTCAATGTGATATAGCATAAGAGTTACACAATATGTTCAAGAATGGAAATAATTTATAGACAAGAGTAAACGAGAATTCAAGCATTAATATAAGCCTTAATTGAGTGAAGGGAACTGAATAAAATCTATTTCCAAGCGAATGAAAACAAGAGATGCGAAATCGATCAAAGCTCGATTTCTGGCAGAGATCAAGAGGCACATTGAACAAATACTTCAGATTGTCAATTAAATTTTTTGCAGAATTCATATGAATCTATTTTTTGAGGCTCCAATACCCTCAAGAAAGATATTGTCGAACAATATATCAATCTATTTTTTGATGGAATAAATTTCGTATGAATCAGGGTTTCCAACATGGAGTTACCATGGATTTAGTAATCAAAGGTCAAGACAAAATCACTGTTTTGCAGAATTCATAGGGTCGGATTCAACAGATAACAGGATAGGCATTTGAATTCTAAATTTATCACTCTATATGTCAAAAGAAAGGATTACAAGTCTAGTTTCGAATGAAGTCAATTTCGTACAAATCAGAATTTCCAATAGGAACTTTTACGTATTTTAGTATTGAAAGGTCAGAATTTTTTATCCCTGTTTTGCAGCATCTATAGGGTCATTTGAAACAGACGTTTGGGTAAGTATTCGGTGTCCAAAATCTTCAAAATTTGTGTCAAAAGAAAGATATAAGAATTTCAAACAAACTAGTTCCTGCCCAAATCTGCATTTAGTGCTAAAAATTATAGCCGGAAGAGTATATAGGGGTCAGTTTACCAAAAAAATTTCAGATCCATGGTTCTATGTCCAAAGAGAGAAATATCAGGTCCTCAATAGAAATCCTTCAAATTATTTAGAATCAATAAAAGAATAGAGACTAATATTTCTATAGGATGGGGTTAGAACACTGCCTTTGAGAATTTTGACCCCAATTGAGAAGATTGAGTAAGAAACCTCAAAGCCCCAATTTTTTTCTTCTTCTTCTTCCCCCTTTTTTTTCTCTTCTTCTTTCTTTCTTCCTCTGTTCTTTCACACAGCAGCTACCTTCTCCGGTTCCTTAAGAACGAAGGCACAGAGGCTTAAGCGGTGGGATTTGCTATTTTGTGTATTTTGCAGTTTAGTCCTTGTTTTATTATATTTACGATTAGGTCCTCAAGGTTTAAATATAGGTCCTCATATTTTTTTTTTTTTGAACAAATCTCCCAAATCTTATGAATAAGTTACCTCTGATTCATACTTTAGCACTTTTGTCAAATTTAAAATAGATACTTACATTACCACTAGAAACTTATATGAAAATTCAGAAATGAGGGATGTTACACAGGGTGCTGAGATGGCTGAAGTTTGCCTCCGCTCACGTCGGTCGCAACGGCACGCAAGAACTGCACAAAAACTAACCAAAACGGCCCAAAAATGGGCCAAAACTGGCCATTTTTAGCTGAGCGAGCGAGCGGCGAGCGGCGAACAGCGAGCGAAGAGAGGGCAGCACCATCCCTTCTATACGAATGCCCCATCTAGCCTAGTGCCACCCGGGTTCCAGGGTGCTGAGATGGCTGACGTTTTGCTCTGCTCACGTCGGTCGCCACGGCATGCAAGAACTGCCCAAAAACTGGCCAAAATGGCCCAAAAACAGGCCAAAACCGGCCATTTTTGGTCGAAGCGAAGCGAAATGACGACGCGACACATGAAATGAAAGGCGAGAGGCAGCACCGTCCCTACGATACGAATGCCCCATCCAACCCTGTGCCACCCGGGGGGGTTCCATGGTGCTGAGATGGCTGATGTTTTGCACCGCACACGTCAGTCGCCGCGGCATGCATGAACTGCCCAAAAACAGGCCAAAATGGCCCAAAAACGGGCCCAACCTGGCCATTTTTGGCCGAGCGAGCGAGCGGCGAGAGGCGGACAGTGAGCGAAGCGAGAGGCAACACCGTCCCTGCTATACGAATGCCCCACCCAGCCCTATGCCACCCGGGGGGTTCCAGGGTGCTGAGATGGCTGACGTTTTGCTCCGCTCACGTCGGTCGTAGTGGCACGCAAGAACTGCCCAAAAATTGGCCAAAACGACGCAAAAATGGGCCAAAACTGGCCATTTTTGGCTGAGCGAGCGAGCGACAAGCAGCGAACAGCGAGCAAAGCGAGAGGCAACATCGTCCCTGCTATACGAATGCTCCATCCAGCCTTATGCCACCCGTGGGGTCCCAGGGTATTGAGATGGCTGTCGTTTTGCTCTGCTCACGTCGGTCGCCGCGGCACACAAGAACTGCCCAAAAACTAGCCAAAACGGGCCAAAACTGGCCATTTTTGGCCGAGCGAGCGAGCGGTGAGCGGCGGACAGTGAGTGAAACGAGAGGCAACACCGTCCATGCTATACGAATGCCCCATCTAGCCCTGTGCCACCAGGGGGGTTCCAGGGTGCTGTGATGGCTGACATTTTGCTCCGCTCACGTCGATTGCCATGACACGCAAGAACTGCCCAAAAACTGGCCAAAACGGGCCAAACTGGCCATTTTTGACTGAGCGAGTGAGCGGCGAGCGGCGGACAGCGAGCAACGCGAGAGGCAGCACCGTCTCTGTTATACGAAAGCCACATCCAGCCCTGTGCCACCCGGGGGGTTCCAGGGTGCTAAGATGGCTGACGTTTTGCTCCACTCACGTCGGTCGCTGCGGCACGCTAGAACAGCCCAAAAACTAGCCAAACCGACCCAAAAAGGGCCAAAACTGGTCATTTTTGGCTTAGAGAACGAGCGGCAAACGACGGACAACGAGCGAAGCGAGAGACATCACCATCCCTACTATACGAATGTCCCATACATCCTTGTGCTACCCGGGGGGTACCACAGTGCTGAGATGGCTGACGTTTTGCTCCGCTCACGTCGATCGCTGCGGCACGCAAGAACAGCCCAAAAACTGGCCAAAATTGCCCAAAAATGGGCCAAAACCGACCATTTATGGCCGAGCGAGCGAAGCGAGAGGCAGCACCGTCCCTGCTATACGAATGCCCCACCCAGCCCTATGCCACTCGAGGGGTTCCAGGGTGCTGAAATGGCTGACGTTTTGCTCCGCTCACGTCGGTCACCGTGGCACGGAAGAACTACCCAAAAACTGGCCAAAACGACCCAAAAACATGCCAAAACTTGCCATTTTTGGCTGAGCGAACGACCGGCGAGCGGCGAACAGCGATCAAAGTGAGAGGCAGCACCGTCCCTACTATACGAATGCCCCATCTAGCCCTGTGCCACCCGGGGGGTTCCAGGGTGCTGAGATGGCTGACGTTTTGCTTCGCTAACGTCGATCGCCACGGCATGCAAGAACTTCCCAAAAACTGGCCAAAACAACCCAAAAATAGGCCAAAACTGGCATTTATGGTTGAGCGAGCGAGCGACGAGCAGCGAACAGCGAGCGAAGCGAGAGGCAGCACCGTCCCTGCTATACGAATGCCCCATCCATCCCTATGCCACCCGGAGGGTTCCAGGGTGCTGAGATGGCTTACGTTTTGCTCCGCTCACGTCGGTCTCCACTGCACGCAAGAACTACCGAAAAAATGGCCAAAACGGCCCAAAAAGGGGCCAAAACTGGCCATTTTGGGCTGAGCGAGTGAGCGGCGAGCTGCGGACAGCGAGCGAAGCGAGAGGTAGCACCGTCCCTACTATGCGAATGCCCCATCTAGCCTTGTGCCACCCGGCGGGTTCCAGGATGCTGAGATGGTTGACGTTTTGCTCTGCTCACGTCAATTGCCGTGGCATGCAGGAACTGCCCAAAAACTGGCCAAAACGGCCCAAAAACGGGCCAAAACTAGCCATTATTGGCTGAGCGAGCGAGCAACGAGCGACGGATAGCGAGCGAAGCGAGAGGTAGCACCGTCCCTGCTATAGGAATGCCCCATCCAGCCCTGTGCCACCCGGGGGTTCCAGGGTGCTGAGATGGCTGACGTTTTGCTATGCTCACGACGGTCGTCGTGGCATGCATGAACTGCACAAAAACTGGTCAAAACGGCCCAAAATCGAGCCAAAACTGTCCATTTTTGGCCGAGCAAGCGAGCGGCGAGCGGCGAGCGGCGGACAACGAGCGGCGAGCGACGGATAGCGAGCGAAGCGGGAGGCAGCGCCGTCCCTGCTATACGAATGCCCCATTCAGCCCTGTGCCACCCGGGGGTGTTCCAGGGTGCTGAGATGGATGACATTTTGCTCGGCTCATGTCGATCGCCGCGGCATGCAAGAACTGCCCAAAAACTGGCCAAAACTAGCCATTTTTGGCTAAGCGAGCGAGCGACGAGCGGCGGACATCGAGCTAATCGCGGAGGCATCACCGTCCCTGCTATACGAATGCCCCATCCAGCCCTGTGCCACCTGGGGGGTTCTAGGGTGCTGAGTTGGCTGACGTTTTGTTCAGCTCACGTCGGTCACCGCGGCACGCAAGAACAACCCAAAAACATGCCAAAACAGCCCAAAAATGGGACAAAACTGGTCATTTTTGCTACACTCATAGTGAGCCAAGCGAGAGGCAGCACCGTCCCTGCTATACGAAAGTCCCATCCAGCCCCGTAACACCCAGGGGGTTCCAGGGTGCTGAGATGACTGATGTTTTGCTCCGCTCACGTCGGTCACCACGGCATGCAAGAACTGCACAAAAACTGGCCAAAACATCCGAAGAGGGCCAAAACTTGCCATTTTTGCTTGAGCGAGCGAGCGGCGGACAGTGAGCAAAGCGATAGGCAGCACCGTCCCTGCTATACGAATGCCCCATCTAGCCCAGTGCCACCTGGGAGGTTCCAGGGTGCTGAGATGGCTGACATTTTGCTCCGCTCACGTCGGTCACTGCGGCACGCAAGAACAGCCCAAAAACTGGCCAAAACGACCCAAAAACGTGCCAAAACTGTCTATTTTTGGTTGCGCGAGCGAGCGGCGAGTAGCGGACAGCAAGCGAAGCGAGAGGCAACACCGTCCTTGCTATACGAATGCCCCATCAAGCCCTGTGCCACCCGGGGGGTTACAGGGTGCTGAGATGGCTGACCTTTTGCTCCGTCACGTTGGTCACCGCGGCACGCAAGAATTGCCCAAAAACTAGCCAAAACAGCCCAAAAATGGGCCAAAACTGGCTATTTTTGCCTGAGTGAGCGAGCGGCGAGCGGCGGACAACGAGCGAAGCGAGAGGCAGCACCGTCCCTGCTATACGAATGCCCCATCCAGCCTTTTGCCACCCGGGAGGTTCCAGGGTGCTGAGATGGCTGACGTTTTACTCCGCTCACGTCGGTCACCTCAGCACACAAGAAATGCCCAAAAACATTCCAAACCTGCCCAAAAATGGAACAAAACAGGCCATTTTTCGCAAAGCAAGCGAGCGGCGAGTTACGAACAGCGAGTGAAGTGAGAGGCAGCACCGTCCCTGCTATATGAATGCCCCATCCAGCCCACCCGAGGGGTTCTAGGGAGCTGAGATGGCTGACGTTTTGCTCCGCACACGTCAGTCGCCGCGTAACACAAGAACTGCCCAAAAACTGGCCAAAACGGCCGAAAAACGGGCCAAAACTGGCCATTTTTGGCCGAGAGAGCGAGCGGCGCGCGGCAGACAGCGAGCGAAGTGAGAGGCAGCACCGTCCCTGCTATACGAATGCCCCACCTAGCCCTATGCCACTCGAGGGGTTCCAGGGTGCAGAAATGGCTGACGTTTTGCTCCGCTCACGTCGGTCACCGTGGCACGGAAGAACTGCCCAAAAACTGGCCAAAACGACCCAAAAACGTGCCAAAACTGGCCATTTTTGGTTGAGCGAGCGAGCGGCGAGCGGCGGACAGCGAGCGAAGCGAGAGGCAGCACCGTCCCTGCTATACGAATGCCCCATCCAGTCCTGTGCCACCCGGGGGGTTCCAGGGTGCTGAGATGGCTGACGTTTTGCTCCGTTCACGTCAGTCACCGCGGCACATAATAACAGCCCAAAAACTGGCCAAAACAGCGCAAAAACGGGACAAAACTGGCCATTTTTGGTTGAGCGAGCGAGCGGCGAGCGGCGAGCGGCAGACAGTGAGCGAAGCGAGAGGCAGCACCGTCCCTACTATACGAATGCTCCATCCAGCCCTGTGCCACCTAGGGGGTTCCAGGGTGCTGAGATGGCTGGCGTTTTGCTCCGCTCATGTCGGTCGCCGCGGCACGCAAGAACTGCCCAAAAACTTGCCAAAACAGCCCAAAAATAGGCCAAAACTGGCCATTTTTGGCCAAGCGAGTGAGCGGCAAGCGACAGACAGCGAGCGAAGCAAGAGGCAGCACCATCCCTTCTATACGAATGCTCCATCTAGCCTTGTGCCACCCGGGGGGTTCCAAGGTACTGAGATGGCTGGCATTTTGCTTCGCTCACGTCGGTCGCCGTGGCACACAAGAACTGCCCAAAAACTGGCCATTTTTGGCTAAGCGAGCAAGAGGCGAGCGGCGGACAGCGAGCAAAGCGATAGGCAGCACCGTCCATGCTATACGAATGCCCCATCCAGCCTTGTGCTATTGAATCTCGGATTTTGATGATGAAGTCAATTGTCATTTGTTGTCTAATCTATGTGTTGAGATAAGTGTGCAAGATTAACTACGATGAAAGTTAGACAAGCAGCGGGAGTTGCGCCGGAGTCAAGTCAATGATCACGTTGGGAGTTCGAGAGTTCGACGAAAGTTCGGACAGTCATCGGAGATTCTGCGGGAACAGATCCGAGAAGTCCAGGAGCTTGCCAAGCGAAGATTGTCGGAACTCGCCAAGTGGATCGTCGCAAGTCCAGGAGTTTGCCGGAAGTCCGCAGGAGCATCACCGAGAGTTCATCGGATGATCGACGGAAGTTCACCGGAAACTAGCCCGAAGAAGCGATTGACGCACCGGAGCAAGCTACAGAGATTGTCTTAGGATTTATCGTAGTTAGCACATTTGATTAAGTTGGAAATGGGAGGTGATCCCATTAGCTTAATCTTGGGGCAATTTGGCCCTTGAAAAACCAAAATTGGGCCGAATGGAGCTACCCATTCGGACCCTGATTGCTGTGGGAGGTGCAACCGCCCAAGCCAGGAGGTAGCACCGCTTGGGCTAAGTCTCCCAGGGAGACTGGGTGGTGCAACCGCCCTAGCCAGGAGGTGGCACCACCTGGGCTCAGTCTCCGAGCGAGACTGGGCGGTGCAACCTCCCCTGACAGAGAGGTAGCACCGCCTGAGCTCGGTCTTCGAGCTCTGGCAGGCGGTGCAACCGCCTCAGTCAGGAGGTGCAACCGCTTGGGCTCAGTCTCCGAGCCAGACTCAGGCGGTGCAACCGCCACTGACAAAGAGGTGCAACTGCATGGGCTCAGTCTTCGAGCTCTGCCAGGCGGTGCAACCGCTCCAGTTAGGAGGTGCAACCGCCTGATCCTGGAATTTCGGGATTTGATAGTTTTGAGCTCCAAATTTGAACTGGGTTGGGGCCTATAAATACCCCACCCATTCAGCACTGAAAAGACACAGATATACACCGAAATATTGATATTTTCTGTGATTCTTAGAACTCAAAATTGTTGTAAAGGCCAAAAGTTCTCCTCCTTCTGTTCTTCAAAGTTTTGAGTTGTAAAGAGAGGAGAGAAAAGTTCTGTAAGGGTTGTCTCCTAAGCCCGTCAAAAGGAGTGAAACTGTAAAAAGGTAGTTGGCCTTCGCCTATTGAAGGAAGGCCTCTAGTTGACGTCGGTGACCTCGTCGGTGGAGGAAGCCAAAAGTGGAGTAGGTCAAGACTGACTGAACCACTCTAAATCTTGGTTCGCATTTACTTTGAGCATTTTATCATTACTGCAAACCTCCTAAATAGCTACTACCTTCTGCGCTTTTACGAATGAGTTTCTAAGTTCAGAACTTTCTGAATCTGCGTTTAGACGTAAATCGGTGCTTTCGTACGATCATTACATTTCAGTTTACATTTACGTTTTGACTCTAATTATAACTGCAAACTGCCTTCTGTGCATTTACAAAACATATTTCAAAGTTCAGTATCTTCAAAGTTGACGTTTAGACGTAAACCGGTTTTATCGTACGAACGTCGGATTTCAATTTGCGCTTGCATTCTGATTTTTATCATAAACTGCAAACTGCATATGTAGATTTACTTTAATGTCATCTCACTTAATCTTAAGCTAAAGTAGTCTTAGAATCGGATTTTACATCGAAATCGTTTTTGTCGTTCGAACGCAGCTTTCGATTTTAATCGCAGAAAGTTTTCCGCTGCACTAATTCACCCCCCCCTCTTAGTGCTCTTGATCCTAACAATTGGTATCAGAGCAGGGTTAACTCTCTAACAGATTAAAACCCAAGAGAGATGGCATACGTCGGAAACCAAGAGGGTCATTCTATTACACGTCCACCCATGTTCAGTGGGACGGACTACACCTACTGGAAGACCCGAATGAGGATCTTTCTTATTTCTATGGATTTTGAACTCTGGAATCTTGTCGAAAATAGATTTTCGAAGTCTTCTCTTCCAATGATCGATTGGAGTGAATTGGAGAAGAAGGCTTTCGCTCTTAATGCAAAGGCTATGAATGCCTTATTTTGTGCGCTTGATAAAAACGAGTTTAACCGTGTTTCAACTTGTGAAACCGCATTTGATATTTGGCACACACTCGAAGTGACTCACGAAGGCACAAGTAGAGTGAAAGAGTAAAAAATCAATCTGTTGTTACATTCTTTCGAACTTTTCCGGATGAAACCGAGTGAAACCATTGGCGACATGTTTACCCGTTTCACGGATGTCGTCAACGGTCTAAAAGGACTCGGAAAAAGCTTTTCAGATTTTGAGCTCGTAAATAAGATACTAAGATCCCTTCCTAAGAGTTGGGATCCTAAAGTCACTGCTATTCAAGAGGCAAAAGATCTGCGCAACTTCCCTCTTGAAGAACTAATCGGGTCATTAATGACCTATGAAATGACTTGTAAAGCTCATGAAGAGCAAGAAGACATCCTTCCAAAGAACAAGAAGGATATGACACTTCAAACTTCAGAAGGCCACTTGAGAGAAAACTCAAGTGATGAGAACTGTGATGATGACTTGGCACTTCTAACAAGAAAATTTAAAAAATTCTTTAAAAGAAATAAGTTTAAGAATGACGTAAAAAATAAACTTGAATCCAAGAAGGACCAAGTTATTTGCTATGAATGCAAAAAGCCGGGACACTACAAGAGTGATTGTCCCCAAGTCAAAAGGAGAACATCAAAGAAGAAGGCGCTTCAAGCAACATGGGATGACTTGAGCGCGTCCGAAGAAGAGGAGTCCAACACCGAGCAAGTTGCTCATTACGCCTTAATGGCCATCAGAGATGAGGTAACAAATTTAATAGATGCAGATTTATCATTTGATGAATTATTAAATGCTTTCCATAAATTATTTGATGAATGTAAGACTATTAGTAGAAAATACAAATTGCTAAAAAAGGAGCATGATAGTCTTATTTGTAATTTCGATAAGTTAAATGCTGAACATCATGATAGTTTAAGCTCATGCATAAAATGCCATGATCTAGAAACTCTCCAATAGGAAAACTTGCTACTTAAGGACACCTTGAAGAAATTCGAGGTTGGTAGCAAGTCATTAAACATGATCCTTACAAATAAGGGTCACGTTCCCAAAAGAAGTGGAATTGGATTTGTGAGAAGTCCTCACCAAAATCCAACCACCTTCATAAAAGGCCCCATGTTATATGTTAGACATCAAACCAAATACAACTTTTGTTGCAAATTTGGACACAAGACGCATTATTGTCCATTCAAGAAAATTAGTCCAAACAAATTGATTTGGATTCCTAAAGGAACCATGATAAATTCTATGCAACATGATAGACAATGTAGATCTATTTGTGAGGCACCCAAAAGCAAATGGGCACCTAAAAATCATCCCTTCCTGTAAAAAACATAAAATTTTAGGCTGGAGCAAGAAATAATATTCTGCTCCTTGATTCTCGATAGTCATGACCCAAGATCCAAAAAGGAACTCGCAATGCTCTCTAGCTTAAATAATAGGTGGAAATTATAAAATCACAAATGCGATTTGGATACAACCTTATTTAACTTTTCAGAATTAGAAATGTATGATTCCCAAACGGCGGACAACGAGCGAAGCGATTGGCATCACCGTCCCTGCTATACGAATGTCCCATCCAGCCCTTGTGCCACCCGGAGGGTCCTAGGGTGCTAAGATGGCTATCGTTTTGCTCCGCTCAAGTCGGTCGCCGCGGCACACAAGAACTGCCCAAAAACTAGCCAAAATGGCCCAAAAACGGGCCAAAACTGGCCATTTTTCGTCGAGCGAGCGAGCGACGAGTGGTGGACAGCGAGCGAAGCGAGAGGCAGCACCGTCCATGCTATACGAATGCCCCATCCAACCCTGTGCCACTAGGGGAGTTCCAGGGTGCTGAGATGGCTGACGTTTTGCTCCACTCACGCGGATTGCCGTGGCACGCAAGAACCGCCCATAAACTGGCCAAAACGGGCCAAACTAGCCATTTTTGACTGAGCGAGCGAGCGGCGAGCGGCGGACAGTGAGCAAAGTGAGAGGCAGCACCGTCCCTGCTATACAAAAGCCCCATCCAGCCCTGTGCCACCCGGGGGGTTCCAGGGTGCTGAGATGGCTGATGTTTTGCTTCGCTCATGTCGGTTGCTGTGGCACGCCAGAACAGCCCAAAAACTGGCCAAAACGGCCCAAAAACGGGCCAGAAACTGGCCATTTTTGGCTTAGAGAACGAGCGGCAAACGGCGGACAACGAGCGAAGCGATAGGCATCACCGTCTCTGCTATACGAATGTCCCATACAGCCTTGTGCCACCCGAGGGGTACCAAGGTGCTAAGATGGCTGACGTTTTGCTCCGCCCACGTTGGTCGGTGCGGCACGCAAGAACTCCCCAAAAACAAGCCAAAACGGCCCAAAAACGGGCCAAAACTGGCCATTTTTGGCTGAGCGAGCAAGCGGCGAGAGGCGGACAGCGAGCGAAGAGAGAGGCAACACCGTCCCAGCTATTCGAATGCCCCATCCAGCACTGTGCCACCCGGGGGGTTCCAGGGTACTGAGATGGCTGACGTTTTGCTCCGCTCACGTCGGTCGCCGTGGCACACAAGAATTGCCCTAAAACTGGCCATTTTTGGTTGAGCGAGCAAGAGGCGAGTGGCGGACAGTGAGCAAAGCGATAGGCAGCACCGTCCCTGCTATACGAATGCCCCATCCATCGCTGTGCCACCCGGGGGGTTCCATGGTGCTGAGATAGCTGACGTTTTTCTCCGCTCACGATGGTCTACACTGCATGCAAGAACTGCCCAAACACTATCCAAAATGGCCCCAAAACTGGCCAAAACTGGCCAGTTTTGGCTGAGTGAGCAAGCGGCGAGAGGCGGACAGCGAGCGAAGCGAGAGGCAGCTCCGTCCCTGCTATACGAATGCCCCATCCAGCCCTGAGCCACTAGGGGGGTTCCAGGGTACTGAGATGGCTGACGTTTTGCTCCGCTCACATCGGTCACCGTGGCACGCAAGAACTGCCCAAAAATGGCCAAAACGGCCCAAAAACAGGCCAAAACATGCCATTTTTGGCTGACGAGCGAGCGGCGAGCGGCGAACTGCGAGCGAAGCGAGAGGCAGCATCGTCCCTACTATACGAATGCCCCATCCAGCCCTGTGCCACCCGTGGGGTTCCAGGTTAATGAGATGGATGACGTTTTGCTCCGCTCACGTCGGTCGCCGCGGCACGCAAGAACTGCCCAAAAACTGGCCAAAACGGCCCAAAGACGGGCCAAATCTGGCCATTTTAGGCTGAGCGAGCGAGTGGCGAGCAGCGGACAACGAGCGAAGCGAGAGGCAGCACCATCCCTGCTATACGAATACGCCATCCAGCCCTGTGCCACCTGGGGGGTTCCAGGGTGCTGAGATGGCTCACTTTTTGCCCCGCTCACGTTGGTCAGAACTGCCTAAGAACAACCCAAAAACTTGCCAAAACGGCCCTAAAACGGGCCATTTTTGGCTGAGCGAGCGAGCGACGAGCGGCAGACAGCGAGCGAAGCGAGAGGCAGCACCGTCCATGCTTTACGAATGCCCCATCCAACCATGGTGCTGAGATGGCATATGTTTTGCTCCGCTCACGTCGATCGTCGCGGCACGCAAGAATTGCCCAAAAATGGCCAAAACGTCGCAAAAACGGGCCAAAACTGGCCATTTTTGGCTGATCAAGCGAGCAAAGCGAGAGGTAGCACCGTCCCTGCTATACGAATGCCCCATCCAGCCCTGTGCCACCCGAGGGTTTCCAGGGAGCTGAGATGGCTGACGTTTTGCTCCGCTCACGTCGGTCACCGCGACATGCAAGAACTACCCAAAAACTGGCCAAAATGGCCCAAAAACGGGAGAAAACTGGACATTTTTGGCTGAGCGAGCGAGGGGCGAGCGGCAAACAGCGAGCGAAGCGAGAGGCAACACCGTCCTTGCTATACGAATACCCCATCCAGCCCAGTGCCACCCGGGGTTTCCAGGATACTGAGATGGCTGACGTTTTGCTCCGCTTGTTGAATCTCGGATTTTGACGATACAATCAATTGATGGGTTAATTGATCTAATCCATATTATTGAGTTAAGTGTGCAGGATTAACTACGGTAACCAGAAAACACAAAGCAAGGATACCGGAGTCAAGTTCGATGGACGTTTAAGAGTCCGAAGAATCGTCGGAGATGCTGCCGGAACCAACCGAGAAGAAATCGGGAACCTGTCGGAATTTTCGGAAGTTCGCCAAAGAGATCGTCGGAGGTTCACGGACATCACCGAGAAGGCTCGGCTACTCATTAAAGTCATCACAAGTTCGGGAGCTTGCTGGGAGCCCGTCGGAAGAAGTTCGTCGGAAAGCTCGCCGGAACAAGACTCGACGTTCACGGTTGAAAAATTGCTTAGGATGTGTTTTTGTTATGTAGTTAATGTGTAATTAGGATTAGGATTAAGAGATAATCCTATATCCTGGTTAGGGGCCAACTGGGCCCAAAATTAGACTTGGTTTGGGCTAAGTTTGAAGCCCAACCAGTCAACCGAAGAGTCTAGCGGTAGCACTGCCAGACTGGGCGGTTGCACCCCCCAGCACCTGAGAGCTGGGCAGTGGCACCGCCCAGCACTGTCAGCGCCTGACACTGATAGGCGGTGGCACCGCCACTGACAGGCGGTGGCACCGCCAGCATCGGGAACTCCACAAGAATTCAAATTTGGAGCCCAAATTTGAATCCTCTTGAGGCCTATAAATACCCCTCAAATCTCAGCTAAGATTACAACTTTTTAGAGAAGCAATTGATTGAGAGAAAAGTCATAGAAGAGCCTTAGCTAGTGTTCACCTACTTCTTTCTAGCCGAAAATCTGTAAGAGAGTGAACCACTTGTAAAAGTTGTAAGAGGGGTATTTACCCTTCCCTTTCAAGAGATTTGCTAGTGGAAGGTGGGAGCCTCATCAAAGAGGGGCATCACAAGTGGATGTAGGTCATTTGACCGAACCACTGTAAAATCGACGTAATCTCTGGTTTGCATTTACTTATTATCATTTATATTGCTGCAAATCCTTTGCACTTTAATGCTCTACTTCTTTGTCTCTGTATTACTTATCCCTTTAAGTTAAAACGCAATCGAAACGGTTTCAAACGAAAACATTACTTTTATCGTACGAAGTTTCCGAAAGGTTTTAAATCACAAAAAGTTTTTCGCACTTTACCGCTACACTAATTCACCCACCCCCCCCCCCTCTTAGTGCAGCTCCGATCCTAACACCGCTCACGTCGATCGCCGCGGCACGCAAGAACTACCCAAAAATTGCCCAAAACAGCCCAAAAACAGGCCAAAACTGGCCATTTTTGGCTGAGTGAGCGAGCGATGAGCTGCGGACAGCGAGCGAAGCGAGAGGCAGCACCGTCCATGCTATACGAATGCCCCATCCAACCATGTACCACCCGAGGGGTTCCATGGTGCTGAGATGGCAGATGTTTTGCTCCCTCACGTCGGTCGCCGCGGCACACAAGAACTGCCCAAAAACTGGCCAAAACGTCCCAAAAACGGGCCAAAACTGGCCATTTTTGGCTGATCGAGCGAGCGACGAGCGACGGACAGCGAGTGAAGCAAGAGGTAGCACCGTCCCTGCTATACGAATGCCCCATCCAGCCCTGTGCCACCCGAGGGTTTCCAGGGAGCTGACATGGCTGACGTTTTGCTCCGCTCACGCCGGTCACCGCGGCATGCAAGAACTACCCAAAAACTTGCCAAAATGGCCCAAAAACTGGAGAAAACTGGACATTTTTCGCTGAGCAAGTGAGGGGCGAGTGACGAACAGCGAGCAAAGCGAGAAGCAACACCATCCCTGCTATACGAATACCCCATCTAGCCCAGTGCCACCCGGGGGGTTCCAGGATGCTGAGATGGCTGACGTTTTGCTCCGCTCATGTCGGTCGCCGCGGCAAGCAAGAACTGCCCAAAAACTGGCCAAAACAGCCCAAAAACGGGACAAAACTGGCCATTTTTGGCCGAGCGAGCGAGCGGCGCGCGGCGAGCGGCGGACTGCGAGCGAAGTGAGAGGCAGCATCGTCCAAGCTATACAAATGCCTCATCCAGCCCTGTGCCACCCGGGGGGTTCTAGGGTGCTGAGATAGCTGAAATTTTGCTCTGCGCACGTCGGTCGCTATGGCACGCAAGAACTGCACAAAAACTGGCCAAAACGGCCCAAAAATGGGCCAAAACTGGCCATTTTTAACCGAGCGAACGAGCGACGAGCGACGGACAGCGAGCAAAGTGAGAGGCAGCACCGTCCCTGCTATACAAATGCCCCATCTAGCCCTGTGCCACCCGGGGGGTTCCCGGGTGTTGAGATGGCTGACGTTTTGCCCGCTCACGTCGATCTCCGTGGTATGCAAGAACCGCCCAAAAACTAGCCAAAATGGCCTAAAAACGGGCCAAAACTGGCCATTTTTGGCTGAGCGATCGAGCGACGAGCGGCAGACAGCGAGCGAAGTGAGAGGCAGCACCATCCCTGCTATATGAATGCCCCATCCAACCCTATGCCACCCGGGGGGTTCCATGGTGCTGAGATGGCTGATGTTTTGCACCGCTCATGTCGGTTGCCGCGGCACGCAAGAACTACCTAAAAACTGGCCAAAACGTCCCAAAATGGGGCCAAAACTAGCCATTTTTGGCTGAGCGAGCGAGCGGCGACCGGCGGACAGCGAGCAAAGCGAGAGGCAGCACCGTCCCTGCTATACGAATGCCCCATCCAGCCCTGTACCACCCGGGGGGTTCGAGGGTGCTGAGATGGCTGACGTTTTGCTCCGCTAATGTCGGTCACTGTGGCACGCAAGAACTGCCCAAAAACTTGCCAAAACGGCCCAAAAAGGGCCAAAACATGCCATTTTTGGCAGAGCGAGCGAGCGACGGACAGCGAGCAAAGTGAGTGGTAGCACCGTCCTAGCTAAATGAATGCCCCATCCAGCCCTATGCGACCTGGGGGGTTCCAGGGTGCTAAGATGGCTGACGTTATCCTTCGCTCACGTCGGTCGCCACAACACGCAAGAACTGCACAAAAACTGGCCAAAACAGCTCAAAAACGGGCCAAAACTGGCCATTTTTGACCGAGCTAGCGAGCGGCGAGAGGTGGACAGCGAGCGAAGCGAGAGGCTGCACCGTCCCTGCTATACGAATGCCCCATCCAGACCTATGCCAACCGGGGGGTTCCAGGGTGCTGAGATGGCTGATGTTTTGTTCTGCTCACGTTGGTCGACGCGACACGTAAGAACTGCCCAAAAACTAGCCAAAACGACCTATAAACAGGCCAAAATAGGCCATTTTTGGATGAGCGAGCGAGCGACGAGCGGCGGATAGCGAGCGAAGCGAGAGGCAGCACCGTCCGTGCAATACGAATGCCCCATCCAGCCCTGTGCCACCCGGGGGGTTCTAGGGTGCTGAGATGGCTGACGTTTTGCTCCGCTCACGTCGGTCACCACGGCACGCAAGAACTGCCCAAAAACTGGCCAAAACGACCCAAAAACGGGCCAAAACTGGCCATTTTTGGCTGAGCAAGCGAGGGGCGAGCGGGGAACAGTGAGCGAAGCGAGAGGCAGCACCGTACCTGCTATACGAATGCCCCATCTATCCCTGTGGCACCCGGGAGGTTCCAGGGTGCTGAGATGGCTGACGTTTTGCTCCGCTCACGTCGGTCTTCATTGTACGCAAGAACTGCCCAAAAACTGGCCAAATCGTCCCAAAAAGGGGACAAAACTGGCCATTTTTCGTCGAGCGAGTGAGCTGCAAGCGGCGGACAACGAGCGAAGTGTGAGGCAGCACCGTCCATACTATACGAATGCCCCATCCAGCCCTGGACCACCCGAGGGGTTCCAGGGTGCTGAGATGGCTGACGTTTTGCTCCGCTCATGTATGTCACCGTGGCACAAAAGAACTGCCCAAAAACTGGCCAAAACGACCCAAAAAGGGCCAAAACTTGCCATTTTTGGCTGAGCGAGCGAGCGGTGGACAGCGAGCAAAGCGATAGGCAGCACTGTCCCACTATACGAATGCCCCATCCAGTCCTGTACCACCCAGGGGGTTCCAGGGTGCTGATATGGCTGATGTTTTGCTCCGCTCACGTCATCACCGCGGCATGCAAGAACAGCCCAAGAATTGGCCAAAACAACCCAAAAAGGGCCAAAACTGGCCATTTTTGGTAGAGCGAGCAAGCGGCGAGCGGGGGACAGCGAGCGAAGTGAGAGGCAGCACAGTCCCTGCTATACGAATGCCTCATTCAGCCTTGTGCCACCCGGGGGGTTCCAGGGTACTGAGATGGTAGACATTTTTCTCCGCTCACGTCGGTCGCCGCGACACGCAAGAACTGCCCCAAAACTGGCCAAAACGGCCCAAAAACGGGACATTTTTGGCCGTGCGAGCGAGCGGCGGACAGCGTGGGAAGCGAGAAGCAACACCGTCCCTGCTATACGAATGCCGCATCCAGCCCTGTGTCACCCGAGGAGTTCCAGGGTGTTGAGATGGATGACGGTTTGATCCGCTCACGTCGGTCGCCGCAACACGCAAGAACTGCCCAAAAACTTGCCAAAACAGCCCAAAAACGAGCCAAAACTGGCCAATTTTGACCGAGAGAGCGAGCGACGAGCGGTGGACAGCGAGCGAAGAGAGAGGCAGCACCGTCCCTGCTATACGAATGCCCCATCCAGCCCTATGCCACCTGGGGGGTTCCAGGGTGCTGAGATGGCTGATATTTTGCTTTGCTCACGTTGGTCGCCGTGGCATGCAAAACTGCCCAAAAACTAGCCAAAACGGCACAAAAATGGGCCAAAACCAGCCATTTTTGGCTGAGCGAGCGAGCGGAGAGCGACGGATAGTGAGCGAAGCGAGAGGCAGCAACGTCCCTACTATACGAATGCCCCATCCAGCCCTGTGCAACCCGGGGGGTTCCAGGGTGCTGAGATGGCCGACTTTTTGCTCCGCTAATGTTGGTCGTCGCGGCACGCAAGAACAACGCAAAAACTGGCCAAAACAGCCCGAAAACGAGCCAAAACAGGCCATTTTTGGCTGAGCGAGCGAGCAGTGAGCGGCGGACAGCGAGCAAACTAAGAGACAGCTCCGTCCCTGCTATACGAATGCCCCATCCAGCCCTGTGCCCCCCGAGGGGTTCCAGGGTGTTGAGATGGCTGACATTTGGCTCCGCTCACGTCGATCGCCACGACACGCAAGAATTGCCCAAAAACTGACCAAAACAGCTCGAAAATGGGCCAAATGGGCCATTTTTGCCTGAGCGATCGAGCGGCGAGCGGCGGACAGCGAGCGAAGCGAGAGGCAGCACCGTCCCTGCTAGACGAATGCCCCATCGAACCTTGTGCCACCCGGGGGGTTCTAGGGTACTGAGATGGCTGATGTTTTGCTCTGCTCACTTTAGTCGCCGTGGCACGCAAGAATTTTTTGGTAAGTAAAAGTAAATTAATTATGTGTAAAGTTTTTACAAATAGCTTTATCTATACAAGTCATAGACAAAGCCAAGTAACTTATGGAGTTCGAATGCGATAGTTATGACTACACACGTTGTAGACTATAACTCCTAATTATAATCAACATAGGAAATGTTTATCCAGATATATCAAAACTACCTGTGGGTACATAATTTGGCATCATTCCCAAGATCTTTAGCTAATAGCAAAATTAAATTTGATAAAAATATCTTTTTCTCTTTGGGTAAAGTGCTCCGTTTTGAGATCTTGCTCCATACAGGATCTTGAGTCTCTAATAATCTCTTTCAATAGCTGAGCATTGTTTGTGTGTTGACATTCAAAGATTCTGTTACATCTCTCCTTCCACATCCACCAAATAGCGCATCTGAAAGTAACCTTTGCCAGTTGAGTTGTGTGCGAGGCCCTTTTCTTGAGAAACATTGCATGAGGTCGCCTAGTTCTTGGTGCAAGTTTGGTTGCGGCAGTCTATTGAGTTCAAATTGCTAGAGAATCTCCTTCCATATCCATTTTGTATAATCACAAGCAAAATAGAGGTGGTCAACAGTTTCTTCTTGTTGCATACAAAGGGAGCATCGGTTAACATGATAGATACCTCTTCTTTTCATATTGTCTATTGTAGGTAGTTTATTGAGAAGGGCCTGCCATGTACATAAGGAATGTCTTTGTGATCCCGGTCGATCCCATGTCCAATTGCTTGGGACCCACTTGTTATTTCTTTGCCTAATTTGATTCCATGCGGATGTGGCACTAAATTTGCCATTGTCATGAGGCCAAATAAGTATATATGAAGAGTTGTTCCTGATTGGAATAGCTATAATAGTCGGCCAAAGTGATAACATTTCGGGAGAAATAGGATTAGGGAGACACCAGGTACCGTTAGCAATGAACTCAGAAACCTTCCAATCTTTGGGAGCCCCAAGATCTTTTCATATTCTGTCACCATATAATTGAAATATACTCTTCCCATTCACCCAAGGATCGTACCACATATTAGTACTAGTTCCAGAAGAGATTGTATAGGAAATGTGTTTGATTAGCCAATTCCTTGCCTTTAAAATTCCTTTCCAAGCTGTAGAGTGGTATGTTCTTGTTGAAATTTCCCAGATTGATTCCTTTGAAAGATACCTAGCAGAAACCCAATGTGACCATAAGGAACATTTGGTTTCAAAAGATCCCACAATTGCTGCACCAGACATGCTTGATTCCAATCTCTAGTATTTCTCAAGTTTAGCCCCCCTTCATCTTTCGGTTTGCAAATGCTATCCCAATTTATCATATGCATTACCTTATCATTTGTGCCATTCCAGAAGAAGTTCATTAATAACCGTTCAATATCTTGGAGAAGTCCATCAGGCAGAAGAAATGCATTACACCAATATATAGAGTAGGAGTGCAATACCGAACGGATGAGTTCGAGTCATCCTGCTTTTGATAGAAACCTATTTTTCCAAGAAGAAATTCTATTCTTTATTTTTTGCAAGATAGACTGATAGTGGGTTTTGTGAATGCCTGTGGATATGAGCAGGAGACCCAAATAAGGAACGGGCAAGCTTCCCTCACTAACCCCCAAAGTTTGTGCAATAAAGACATTATCCTCAACGTAAGGGCTCATATATACTTTACTTTTCGCATGATTTAACTGAAGTCCAGAAACCATACCAAAGTCATTCATAATAGTAGCCAGGTTCTTTACTGAAGTTGGTTCATTTTGGAGAAAGATAAGTAAGTCATCTGCAAATGTTATATGTGATATATGAACAGAACCAGCAATGGGTACCTTAATGCTGCCATTTATGACTGCGTGTTCCAACATACAACTAAGTCCTTCCATCACAATAGTAAAAAGATACAGAGAGAGTGGATCACTTTGTCGAATGCCATTCGTGCTCCCAAAAAAACCAATTGGTGAGCCATTAAAGAGTATCGAAAACTTTGGAGTTTCCAGGCAAGATTGAATCCAATTAACCCATTGCTGTGGGAAGTTCATATCGAGGAGCATCTTATAGATAAACTTCCTATTAACTGAATCAAAGGCTTTCCGTAAATCAGCTTTAAAACAGATTTTTGTCCCTCTTGCTTTTGAATGCAAATCATTGACCAAGTCATTAGCAAGCAAAATGTTATGATGTATACTTCTCCCTTTGATGAAAGCAACTTGATTTGGGCTAATGATCTTGTGTATTACCTTTTGCATTCTATTTGCTAATACTTTGGAGATGATCTTGTAAATAAAGTTGCATAATGATATGGGTTGATAGTTCTCTAGTGAATCAGCCCCTGCATTCTTCGGAATTAAGGAAATAAAAGTGCAGTTCATCTTTCTAAGAATATGACCTGAAGAGAAAAAATGTTGGCAAGCCTTGATCACATCATTTCCAATAATAGACCAAGCAGTTTGGTAAAATTCAGCTGGAAATCCATCTGGACCTGGGCTTTTGTGCTTTGGTGACTTAAAGACAACACATACAATTTCGTCATCTGTAATTGGGGCATTGAGGATTGAAATAGCTTCCGAATCAAGTTTTCTAGTCGGCTCCACATGAATGTTATTAGGTTTCCCAGCTTGATTGAGTAAAGAATAAAAAAATTGCTCTGTATGTGCTTTAACCTCATCTAAATTCTCAATAAGATTATCATCTTTGTCTTTGCATTTGCAAAACTTTCCTCCTGTTTTAAGGCTTGCATGAAGTTATTTCTGGCTTCTGCCTCTTTGTAGATAATATTTTCATCATTTAACTAAAGTTGCAGCTCATGTTGCAATGACATTAGTTCCTTTCTGCAAAATTGAACTCTGGTGTTAATATTACCAAAGGTATTTGTATTCCACTCCTTTAGTGCTGCTTTACAGGCTTTGAGCTTTTGACATAAGATGTAAGGGGGGGATCCATGCACATTAACATTCCAAGCAGATATGATAACATCAAGAAATTGAGGATGAGTACTCCACATGTTAAAGAATCTAAACGGTTTCTTGCCTCTTGGTGTCGCTTTTTCTGCGTGTATATACATTAAAGAATGGTCAGAAAACAAAGGAGCACCATACTCAAGAAGTGAATCTGGGTAAACTGTTAACCATTCATGATTAATCAAACACCTATCAAGTCAAGCCATTATTTTTCTGTTAGCAGCACCTTGATTACTCCAGGAGAGCCAATTACCCACAGATTTCATATCAAACAATGCTGCAGTGTCAATGTAATCATTAAAACTTTGAAGCTGGCTTTCTGAAAGTTGTCTACCCCCCTCTTTTTCATTTGTGTACCGAACAGTATTAAAGTCTCCAAGAGCAATCCAAGATACATTGAGACAGCCATTTACAATATTAGTCAGGTCAAACCAAAGAGTATTTCTTTCTTGCATACTGTTTGAAGCATATATACCAGTGAAATTGAATTGACAGCCATTCTTTTTATCCTCTACCTTAAGATGAATGAATTGATCAGTAGCAGAAATAAACCAAGCATTAATAGAGTTAGGATGCCATAAGACCCATATTCTACCAAAAGTTTCATTTGAGTCATTGGTAAACAGTTCTGCATACGGCCATATTAAATTCTTTTGAGATTGAACGTGCGATTGTTTAATTTTCGTTTCCACTAGAATAACAATATCACATGCGGTAGACTTGATTATTCTGTTGAGCTCCCGACACTTCTCCAGCTTATTAAGTCCGCGAACATTCCAGCATGTTATCTTCATTAGTAATAAACAAATGAAAAGGTAGTAAGGTATTCATCCTACGACTTTGGATGGATTGTACCATCCTTTTTCTTATCCTTCGGTTTTGTATTTTCCTCTCGCACAATATCCTTACCTTTAATGGCTTTATTCCTATATTTATCCACTTCATCTACAACTTGCAGATTTTTAAACTTTAAAGTACCTTGAATCATGAGATCTTGATTGGCAGGGTTTGTGTTAGGACTCTAGCTAGGAGAGTCCTAATTGAGAGGGACACTCTGTTAGGACTCTAACTAGGAGAGTCCTAATTGAGAGGGACATTTTGTTATGAGGTTTTTTTTTAGAGAAGAATTAGGAGTTGTAAGGGAATAGGAGTCTTGAGTATGAGTCATATTAGGAGTTGGTTAGAAGTAAGAGTCTTAAGTAGGAGTCCTATTAGGAGTTAGGGTTTAGAAGCCCTATAAATAGCCATGTATTCCTTCTCTTTTGACAAGCAATAGATGAATCTTTTCTGCAGCCTTTGAGCAACAACTTGGAGGGAGGAACCCCTATAGAGTTCCAAGGAGGCTGATCCCCTAAAGAGATCAACCCCAAGTTTAGAATCTGCAAAGGTTCTAACACCTGGTATCAGAGCAGCGTTCTTGGCATCTCGCTGCCCTTCCATAGCCATCCATCAACCCTCCACAACCATCCAAAGCAATTCCCACAATTGCTTAAAAGATCGTCGCCGAATTCCGCCATCATCTCCACCACCGCAGATCATCCTTTGATCTCCCCGTGAATTGCAATAGGTTCTGGTTTCCTACCTTACTGCTGCTGCAATTTATTTATCCCTATCCGAAAATCCAAAAAAAAAAAAAAAATTCGTTCCTATATTGCTGCAAATTTTCATCGTAAGTTGCTGAAATTTTTCGACGAGAATTCTGCTATCGCAACTTACACCAATTTTTTTGCTGTTACTACCAAAATTTTCTTGATGGACATCCTTGCTATCATATAAACTGAGATATTGTTGTCAACTCTCTCCTCAAATCTCTCAAATTTTTTGTGGAGATTTCGTCGAGAAACCGCTGTTTCTTCGACGATATTTCTGCTCTTATAAGACAACACAATTCTGCAGCAAACTTTCACTGATTTCTATCAAACCTATACATGCCTTTAACTCGTCAACAAAAGAGAGATCTTAACATCACAGATTTGGAGTCATATACTATGGCATATGAGGTGGCAATCAATGCTAAATTTGAAGCCTTTGAGGCACGAATGGAGGATAAGATTCGGACTCTCCTTACCGAATTCAGTCTGGGCAGACCACCAAGCCCGAAGAAATCACATCAAGGAGAGAGCTCTAACCAATCACATCATACCCAAAGAGATAACTTCCAAGAGAGGGGAGGCTCTATGACCGACCCCAACTATTTGTGCATGAGAGTGGACTTCCCTAGATGGGAAGACGGAGACCCAATTGGTTGGATCTCGCGCGCGGAGCGATATTTTCGGTACCATAAAACTGCGGATGCATCCATGGTGGAAATTGCATCTATACATCTTGAAGGGGATGCCATACAATGGTTTGACTGGTTTGAACATACTTATGGAGTCCTTTCATGGAGATAATTCAAAGAAGGACTACTGATCCGCTTCGGACCAACTTATTACGAGAACATTGACGGACAATTAGCAAAGATCCGACAAACCTCCACCATTCAGGAGTACCAAACCAGGTTTGAAAGGTTATCTAATCAAACTTGTGATTGGTCTAAAAAATAGTTATTGGGGACTTTTATTGAGGGCCTAAAGCCGGAGATCCGGGGAGAAGTTAAGGCGCGACAACCATACACGCTTATGGCAGCCATCTCTTTCGCACGACTTCAAGAGGAGCGATTGAACCATGAAGCCTGGAGGACTAGGATCACTCCACGACCTACAATACTAAAGCCCTCAGCCCCCCCCTACTATCAACCGAGTCCCTGCACCGAAAAGGTTAACAAGAGAAGAACTTCGGGAGCGATCTGCGACGGGGTTATGTTGGCATTGCGACGAGCCGTGGAGCCGCGAGCATCGCTGTAAAAAAGGTAGACTTCTTATGATTGAACCAGTAGAAGAAGAGGTCTTTGAACATCTAGAAGAGAGCCTTGAACATGAAGAAGAAGATATGGAAGAAGAGCCACAACCGACCGACATTACGGTACACGCACTAGCCGGCTACTCAAATCCGTAAACGATGAAAGTTGGAGGCCTTCTCAAACAACAGCCGATCACTATTCTCATCGACACGGGTAGCACTAATAACTTCCTGAATAGTAAGGTTGCTGCTTGGATGGCACAGCATATTGAAGGTTGCAGCATGTTCGACGTAAAGGTTGCCAATGGCAGAATCCTAAAGTGCGACCAAAGATGCCCACAGGTGAAACTATTACTGCAAGACCACGAAATTATCACCGATTTCTTCCTCCTACCTATCGATGACTATGAGGCAGTGCTTGGTATAGAATGGCTGACTACACTAGGTGATGTCTCTTGGAACTTTTCTAAATTAATTATGAAATTCTACTATAAGGCCAAACAGATCATCCTACGCGGGAAGCGCGGAAGCAACGTTACCACTGTTTCGACCCAACGAATGGAGAAAGTTTTACATAAGGTAAATGGTGCCTTTTTGATGCACCTCCAGCAGCAACCAAAGGGGAAGAAAATAGAATTTGAAGATCAAAATCTTGCCCAATTGCTTACTGAATTTGCCGACATATTTGCTGAACCGCGCGGTCTTCCTCCTTCTCTACAACAGGACCATCGAATTCCAATCCTTCCGGGCAAGCCACCAGCGAACACTCGACCATACCGATATCCTCACCTCCAGAAAGATGAAATTGAAAAGATCGTAAAGGAGATGCTTGAAATAGGGGTGATTCGACCAAGTTGCAGCCCGTATTCCTCACCGGTGCTACTTGTACGCAAGAAGGACGGAACTTGGCGGATGTGCATCGACTACCGAGCTTTAAATGGCATCACCATTAAGGACAAATACCCAATACCAGTGGTGGATGAACTTCTTGATGAATTGAAAGGAGCTCGAGTCTTCACGAAGCTGGACCTCCGATCCGGTTACCACCAAATTCGAGTATGTGACGATGACATTCCAAAAACTGCATTTCGCACACATGATGGCCATTATGAATTCTTGGTAATGCCTTTTGGACTCACTAATGCTCCTTCAACCTTTCAAAGTCTTATGAATGATATATTTCGGAGCTTTCTTCATAAATTTGTGCTGGTATTTTTCGATGATATTCTCGTTTACAGCCCTTCCCTTGAGACTAACTTTCAGCATTTACGGATTGTTTTGACGATCCTTCGGGAGAATACTCTTTTTGTTAAGCAACCAAAGTGCAGCTTTCTCCAGCAAAAATTAGAGTACCTTGGGCATATAATATCATAAGAAGGAGTGGCGGTAGACCCAACAAAAATTGAGGCAATGCAAGGCTGGCCGAAACCTACAAACGTGAAATTACTACGGGGGTTCCTTGGACTAACGGGCTACTACCGAAAATTTGTTAAGGACTATGAGAAGATCAGTGCACCACTCACTTCTTTACTGAAAAAAGTTGCTTTCCAATGGTCGGACAAAGCCTCTGCTACGTTCGACAAACTTAAAGCGGCCATGACAACGACGCCGGTACTTGCGCTACCAGATTTCAATAGACCCTTCATCATTGAGGCCGACGCATCTGGAGTCGGAATTGGAGTCGTTCTCATGCAAAATAGTCGACCACTCGCATATACTAGCAAGGCATTATCTCCCTCTCATCAAAATATGTCAGTATATGATAAGGAGATGCTTGCCATTGTACACGCAGTAACGAGGTGGAGACCCTACCTGATCGGCAGGCGATTTCAAATTAAAACTGATCATAAAAGCCTCAAGTACTCTTTGGAGCAAAAGATATCATCCCCTGAGCAGCAAAAATGGGTAACCAAACTTCTTGGATTTGATTATGAAATTATTTACAAAAAGGGGAAAGAAAACGTTGTTGCAGATGCACTCTCACGGCTACCAACAAGCTAAGGTTTCAAAATATCTCCCTTCCTACCACCGGTATCATCGAGGACATTAGGGAAGAATGGAAGAAGGATCCAGAGATCAGCAAGATCATAAAAAAAATTGGAGGAGGATCCAAGTGCAATAGCCCACTACACCTGGGATTCGAGGGGATTTACGCTACAAAGGTCGCATTGTGCTTACACTGACTCCCCTTGCATCGCAATCATCTTGCATGAAATGCACTCTATACCTTCAGCAGGTCACTCTGGATTCCTAAGAACCTACAAAAGAGTGAAGCAAAATTTTTATTGGAGAGGGATGAAAAACATTATTGCTGAATATGTGGCACAATGTGATATATGTCAACAGCACAAGGGTGAAACTATGGCAAATCCAGGGAAGCTACAACCACTACCCATACCAGACTCGGTGTGGACTGACATTTCCATGGAGTTTATTGAAGGGCTACCATCTTCCAAAGGTAAAAGCACGATTCTCGTGGTGGTTGATCGACTTACGAAATATGCTCATTTTTGTGCTGTGAGAAATCCCTAAACTGCTGCTAGTATTGCCCAGATTTTCATAGAAAATATTGTTAAACTGCATGGGATGCCAAGGTCCATCGTAAGCGATCATGATAGGATCTTCACTAGTAAATTTTGGACCGAGTTATTTCAGTTACAAGGCACCAAACTCAAGATGAGCACAACGTATCATCCACAAACTGACGGCCAAACAGAGATGGTAAATAGGTGCTTAGAGACGTACCTCCGGTGTTTCGCTAGCGACCGACCAAAAGAGTGGGCGAAATGGCTTCCCTGGGCCGAATGGTGGTATAATACTACATATCATTCATCTACAAAATGTGCCCCTTATGAAGCATTGTATGGTCGACCAGCACCTGTGATTCCAAAGTATGTAATTGGCTCGGCCAAGGTAGATCAGGTTGACCAAGAATTGATTGATAGGGACAAACTCTTACAACTATTAAAAGATAATCTCTCTACCGCTCAAGCCAGAATGAAGCAGCAAGCCGACACACGACGAAGTGAAAGAGAATTTTCAGTGGGAGATTGGGTTTATCTTCGCCTACAACCATACAAGCAACTCTCTATCAACACTCGAGCCTCTATGAAGCTATCCCCACGTTTTTATGGGCCCTATCAGATCACAGAGCATATTGGAGCCGTGGCATACAGACTTAAATTACCTGAGGATGCCAAAATTCATCCTGTCTTCCACGTATCATGCCTAAAGCCCAAGTTGGGAGAACACGAGTCACCCCAGATCCAACTGCCCAACACAACTGAGGATGGAGTAATTCAAGCCCAACCACAGGCTATCCTCGATCGCAGGATCGTGATGCGTCGCCGACATCCCTCTACTGAAGTACTAGTGCATTGGAATAATCTACCACTTGAAGATGCCACATGGGAACCATATGAGGAGCTGAAGACCCGGTTCCCCGAGTTCATGGAATCTCAGCCTCGAGGACAAGGCTGATTTGAAGAGGGCGGGTCTGTTAGGACTCTAGCTAGGAGAGTCCTAATTGAGATGGACACTCTGTTAGGAGGCTTTTTCTTAGAGAAGAATTAGGAGTTGTAAGGGAATAGGAGTCTTGAGTATGAGTCATATTAGGAGTTGGTTAGAAGTAAGAGTCTTAAGTAGGAGTCCTATTAGGAGTTAGGGTTTAGAAGCCCTATAAATAGCCATGTATTCCTTCTCTTTTGACAAGCAATAGATGAATCTTTTCTGCAGCCTTTGAGCAGCAACTTGGAGGGAGTAACCCCTATAGAGTTCCAAGGAGGCCGATCCCCTAAAGAGATCAACCCCAAGTTTAGAATCTGCAAGGGTTCTAATAGTTTGTTGAAGCTCGATAAGATTGTTGCAGCACAATATCCTGGATAGTACTTGTTGAAGCAGTTTGGCTAGAGAGGTTTGTTGGGGCATGAGTTTGTTGAGACAGAATATCCTTGTTGGCGATGTTTGTTGTGGCCTGAGTTTGTTGAGGAAGAATATCCTTGCTAGCGAGATTTGCTTGGACCTGAGTTCGTTGAGCTATTGTGGATGAATCCAATGATATTGGAAGAGAAGAAGTTCCTGACTTATGTTTCTCCTGTCCACTAGTACCATAGGAAACCTCTGTTGTGGAAGGCTCTGACATTATAGGTAGAGATAAAGTTTTGGAATTGTCCTTCTGTCCGCGGTGCTTTCCTTGCGAGTCGGAATGCTCAATAGTTTTCGCCACCATCGGTGCTACTGCCATTAGAGAAGAATCACTTTGTTGCTGAGGCGCTTGACGTGGTCGATAGACCTTTGTGGTTGGTTTTGGGGTTTACTGACAAGCTCCATTTGCATGACCAAAAGATAAGCAACGCTGACATCGTTGTGGCTTCCAGGAATATGAGACATGTACCTTCCGAGTGTTCCCATCAAGATCACGATAGAAAACCTCATTAGGAAGATCTTCATCGGAAGAAACCAGCACACATGCTTGTGCAAATGCTAATCTCGTCTGAGCTGCTGCTGCTTTGTCGATGTAGAGTGGTTGTCCCAGAGTGCTGCATAACTTTGCAATAAAACATCGACTCCAAAGATGTAGAGGCAGTCCTTGAAAGGATACCCATAATGGAATAGACTGTAGGCTATCTAACTCCAAACGGACATCAGGAGACCAACGCCGTAGAATCATTGGATGACTGCGGATAGTCCAGAATCCTTCGAGGATTTGTTGCAAATCTTCTTCAGAGTATAGCTTGCAAACAAAGAATCCGTTCTCCAGCATATGAATATCAAATGACGATATTCCCCATCGAGTTTTGATAAATGAGGATAGTGGGAAATAAGGTGTTTTGAGACCTACCACATAGCCAACAATCGCCATAGACCATGTCTCAATAAGCTCTGCTGAATCAGCAGTCTCGTATACAATAATCTTCTTATCAGCCTGAACTTCTGGAGTAAAGAATTCCAAGCTTAGATCTGGACTTCCAACCGGAGCCTTGAAGAGGCTAGTCCAAGGCCGAGGATCGCTGGAAATGAGAGAAGGCTGTCGCGATCTAGAGCGCGACCTGCTTCGATGCTGCTTCGTCGAAGGAGTTTCTCTCTGGAAAGGATATGGTGGAAGAGCAACTTGGGGGGTAGCGGTAGGGAGCCTTGCCATTGTTTCAACCCTCTCGCCACAATTGCTGCCATGTTTGATCCCTCTGGTCGCCACTACAGAAACGACGCCATTGGGAAAAGCCACCGCTGCAGTATATTAGATCGCCGCTATGGTACCGTCGCCCTAGGGAGATCTGGTTGCTGCTATAGTATCGTCGCTAGTCATAGGTGCCCAGCAAGCCAATCACGTGAGTGATGGCACGTGTGACTTAATACAGAATCTTTTTGCTTATTATATTTTTGGCGTATATCACTTTATAACTATTGCATAAATGCATATATATATTGTGATGTCCTTGGATTTATACAATGGGAATCGGATCGTGATGAGATCACGATAATGAGATCGATTCACCTTTAAACACATATCCTAAATAATCCCGGTCATAGGTTACCGAGAGGGACATCGTGATAACCGGATAGACCGGTGTCTTGTATACTGCCCCATATGATGGATGCAGTGGGTCTCATAGTCGCCGTGTAGGGACACTAGGGATACAAGATGTGCTCATTGGAGAATGAGTTCACTTGATTGATCCGCTTACGGAATGCCGGATGGTTGATGATGCCTTATTGTCGGACAAATGATTCCGTAAGTCCTAGTGGTGTATCTGGTCATTAGACTTGAGACACCAAGGATGTCCTGTATGAGTGCTCCACTCTTTGATACCGACTTATAGGTTTGGCTGTCCCGCATCTAGTACAAATGGTCATTGGGAGTGGTAGTCGACCTTCACGAGGGGCTATTGAGTGTCGATAGAGGATCATCCACTCTCGGCGTCATGAGAGGAATATCCCATGTGTTCTTGCTCGGACAAATCCCCTGCCGGGTCATTTGGGTTGAGAGAGAAAGAGTTCTCCCGAGAGAACCGATTAGAGCGAGACTTCAGTAGAAACCGTATGGGTCTGACAACACCATGCTCGATATACGGTCTCAGGGATATTAGATGATGAGGGACTATAGGTACATAGTAACTGAGGACAGATAGGTCCAATGGATTGGATTCCCCTATATCGTCTGGGGACTACGGCGTAGTGGCCTAGTACGTCCGTAGTCGATGAGTCGAGTGAATTATTACAGAGATAATAATTCACTGAGGTAGAAGGAGTTCTGACAGGTATGACTCACGGCCAGCTCGATATTGGGCCTAGAGGGTCACACACATATGGTAGGCATTGCGATGAGTAGAGGTTCGGATATGAGATATCCGACGGAGCCCTTGTCTTATTGGATGCAGATCTAATACCCACTAGGGAAGGACCCATTAGGGTTTGACACGGGATCTCTATAAATAGGAGGGATTCACAGCCTCATGGGCTAGAGTCTTTGCTTGCCTTTCCTATTCTCCTCTCCCTCTCCACCACCTCGAGGCCTGGGAGTTTTGAGGAGGGTCGTCACAACCCTCGCTGTGTGGGATCACCGCTAGAGAGGAAGACGCTTGACCTCCTTCACCCTCTCCTAAGGATCTACAAGGAAACAGGGATATACGATCTCCCTAGGTAACACAATCTCTATACGCAGTTTTGTGTTTTGCGGATTTTTGCGCACCAATCTTCGCACGACGACGAACATCTTTTTGGGAATCGAGGATTTTTGTTTTCTTGTTCTTCCGCTGCGCATATGATGTTGCCTCCCCATGATTTCCCAACAGTGGTATCAGAGCCAGGTTGTTCGTGCGAATGATTGGTTTTGAACTGCGTGTGTTGTTTTTAGGGAGAATATTAACGTCAAAATCGTTGACGCAAAAGCAAGGAAGGGCAGCAACAGTTGCTGCCCTCGATCTACATGCCTGCAGCCACCGCGACAAGAGTCGCCAGCCACCGAACAAATAATGCGGGCGATGCGCAAGCGCCAGCGTTCAGCGGCCGGCCCGACGGTTCGCTTCTTTCAGAAGCCAGTTTATGGGGCGGGGCTAGCAGCCCGTGGGTAGAGGCGCCTGGCAGGGACCCCCCCGGGTAGAGGCGCCATGGGCAACAGCGGGGTCGAGGCAATCCAGGGCAGGGTGCCTCCCGGGTCGATGTCTCCCACCGGCAAAACCCCCAGGCAGGCCGCCGAGGAGGCAAGACCGCCATGGGCCCACCACTGGCAGAACCGCCATGCGGCGGCGCGGCCTCGGGCGGCACCTGCAGCCCACAGCATCCCCCGGGCGCGCACTGGGGCATTGCATTCGAGGGTTGTTGCCGCCCTCATCCCCAGGTCACCGCCAAATAGTGGCGCCGCAAGGGCAGCAGCAGAGGGAATTAGGGTTTTGGGCAAAAGGATAGTTTTGCCCCTGTGAATTTGAGAAATTCCAGTTTCTGTCTTTTGTCCAAATTATGAAAATACCCTTAGGAATTGAGAAATTCCCTACATGTCCCTGATTTCAGAAAAATATTAATTAATTAAAAGGTTTAGTTGATTATTATTTTTTTATTATTATCTAGTAGTCCTACATGATGATGATTATTTATACATGTGATGTATGATGTGTGGACGGATGATCATGGACCGTGTGATGTGTGTACTTGTGATTATTATTATTGAGGTCTGCGAACCTCCATTATATTTCTCGTTTATTGTCGGGCCTGCGTGCCTATGATTAAGTTGTAATCACATGAGGAGGCGCAGCAGGAGCGTGGATGCGATAGTGGGACCCACGAGACGGACGATCGTGATGCATGGAAATGCATCAAGATGTCGACGGAACCGACGAGGACAAGATGGACGATCACAGGGCATGGATATGCACCGTTGCACACATAGATCTTGATGTGAGTGATTAGGACTACTGACTCGGGCCTAATCATATTAGGTTGTGGTCCATGATCATCTGATGTGATTGCTTATACACATACTAGATATGTATATATATTTGCATGCGATGTAGATATATATTAAATATGTATATGTGTGACATGTCATATTAGGAGACCAAATTATAGAAATATCTCTCGATAATATTAAGTCGGTAAATGTGAGGCAATTAGATTGACCCACGTGGCCTTCCATCGTTATGAGTAGGAACCGATTCCCGGTGTAGGTTGAGTTGGTCGAGTCCCTCGAGACTCACCTATATCGCGATTCGCTATCTTGCTTACGACATAGAAATGTCACCGTGACCGAGGACATGGTATGCTTGGTCGAGTCCCTCGAGGGTATATCATCAAAATCAGACTCATCTTGTAACGGCGGTGTTGACTTAACTGAGCATCATGGTTGGTCGAGTCCCTCGAGGCCATGGTGATTCGAGGTCGAACAGGGCGGGAATCACAAGGAGTTGTGATTGGCAAGAGTTGCCTACCTTTTTTAGGCTTAGTGTGATTGGTCGAGTCCCTCGAGGTTACACTAAGACGCCGATTGATCCTCGATCCCCACTAGAAGTTCATCGAGACTTCCGTTTCACGCGTCGGCCGAGGGTGTCGCGTGACTCGTTAGTAAAATAGTGGGAGCATATTAAGATAGAAGTCCATATCTTGATAGTTTATTTCTTGCAAAATCTGCATGTTATTCATTTCTACACATCTTTATTTTCAGAAAATGTCGCCAAATCCCTTACGCGGCATACATGATGTCAACCGCCTTCATCGGTCCAAATTATACTGATTGGCTCCGTAACTTGAGAATTGTTCTCACAAATGGAAAAATCGTGGTAATCGCCCTTGATACAATGATGCCTACGCCTCAAGAAGGGGCAAGCGAGGATGAGATCGCCGCCACGTGAAGTACATTGATGACTCCACTCTTGCTCGCGTGCTATATGTTGGGCTCTATGACTCCGAGTTACAGAGACAACATGAAAAGATGGATGCCATATCCATTCTCCTACATGTCCCAAAAAATTGTTTGAGGAACAGGGAAGGACTCAACGATATGAGATATCCAAGAGCCTTTTCCGCTAGGATGACCGAGGGGGGACACCGTTCAGAACCATGTCCTAAGGATGATTGAGTGGATAGAGAAACTCACAGGTCTAGGAATGGTCCTAGAGGATAACTTGTGTGTCGACATTGTGCTTCAGTCCCTACCAGATTCCTTTTCACAGTTCATAATGAATTTTAATATGAACAAGCTTGAGGTGACTCTCCCAGAGCTCCTCAATATGTTGAGGGAGGCAGAGAGTACTATTAAGAAAGAGAAGCCAGTTCTCTACACTGGTGAGACCAGAAAGAAAAGAAAAGCAGAAAGGTCCCTTAAGAAGGGAAAGGGCAAGGGCAAACAAGGTAAAGCAAAGGTTGCTAAGAAAGACCCAAAGCAAAGGACAAAGGCCAGTGCTTCCACTGTGGGTAAAGATGGGCATTGGAAGAGAAACTGCAAAGAGTACCTTGCAGAAAAAGCTAAACAAAAAAAAGCTTGATGAAGCTTCTGCAGTACATTCATGATCGGTCTCCATTTGTCGACTCTTATGATAACACATGGGTATTGGATACCGGGTAGTGCTTATCATATATGTAATCTGTTGCAGGTTCGGCAAGGCCTAGGAGACTACAGAGAGGCGAGATGGACCTCAAGATGGGTAATGGAGCAAAAGTTGCTATATTAGTCTGTTGGCAGGTCGCCCTACATCCCCTAGTAGAGCTTTTTATTGCATTAGATGCATGTTATTTTGTTCCTTCTATTATCAAAAAAAACATTATCTCCATTTCATGTTTAACAGCTAGTGGATATAAATTTATTTTTGAGAACAATGGTTGTTCGATATTATTAGATGATAAGATCATCACGAAAGGAACATTGCATAATGGTTTATTTATGTTAGACACCACTCCACATATCATGAATGTAAATATGTCCAAAAGGAAACGAGATGAGTTGAACAGTGCATACCTGTGGCATTGTAGGCTAGGTCACATCCATGAAAGAAGGATTCAAAAGTTGCTAAATGATAGATATCTAGATCCATTCGACTATGTGTCATATACGACTTGTGAGCCTTGCATTCGTGGAAAACTGACCAAATCTCCATTTAGTAGAACTGGAGAGAGAGAGAGCCAATGAGTTGTTGGAACTCATACATAGTGATGTATGTGGACCCATGTCAACTCATACCATTGGAGGTTACTCCTACTTCATTACATTTACTGATGATTTCTCAAGGTATGGATATGTGTACTTAATGAAGTACAAGTCTGAGGCCTTTGAGAAATTCAGAGAGTATAAGAATGAGGTGGAGAACCAGACTGGAAAGAGTATCAAAACTCTTCGATCAGATCGAGGAGGTGAATACTTAAGTACAGAATTTTACTCGGTTCCTCAAGGACCATGGGATATTATCCCAATGGACACCTCCTTATACACCTCAGCTCAATGGTGTCTCTGAAAGGAGAAATCGTACATTATTAGATATGGTAATGGTCCATGATGAGTTTCACCTACCCTACCCATCTCATTCTAGGGATATGCCCTAGAAACCATAGCTTACCTTCTGAACATAGTTCCAACTAAGTCGGTAGTGTCTACACCATATGAGATATGGAAAGGGAAGAAGCCCCCATCTTAAGGTTGTTAAGATATGGAGCTGCCCCTGCCATGTTAGAAGACACAACCCCATAAGTTAGAATCAAGGACGAAGCGATGCAAATTTGTGGGATACCCCAAGGAAACTTGTGGGTATTATTTCTTTTCATCTCGAGGACCAAAAGGTCTTTGTAGCTAAAGAGAGCAGTGTTCCTTGAGAAGGAACACATTCTTGACGGAGACAATGGGAGAATGATAGAATTGAGCGAGGTTGGAGAACCAAGCTCAAGCACCACTCTGACCAAGTCCATTCGGGTACCTAATACACAAGTATCAACTTTACGCAGTCCGATAGAGTATCCCATCCTCCCCTGAGAGATATGTGGGACATATTAGAGCAGAGAATGTAGAGGATATTGATCCTCATCCCTCTGAGGAGGCTATTATGAGTATAGACTCCGGAAAGTGTAAAGAAGCCATGAATTCTAAGATGGATTCTATGTACTCCAATAAGGTTTGGAACCTAGTTGATGCTTGAAGGTATTGTACCCATCGGTTGCAAGTGGATCTTTAAGAAAAGATCGGAGTAGATGGAAAGGTAGAGACCTATAAAGCAAGGCTAGTGGCTAAGGGGTATCGTCAAAGGCAAGGTGTTGACTATGACGAAAACTTTCTCACCCGTAGCAATGCTAAAATCCATCAAATTCTATTGGCTATTGCAGCACACTATGATTATGAGATCCGGCATGGATGTGAAAATCGCATTCCTCAACGGGAACCTCGAGGAGGAGGTGTATATGATGCAACCTGAGGGATTCGTGTCCAAGAACTGCCCAGATAAGGTGTGTAGGTTGCTTAGATCCATTTATGGACTAAAGCAAGCTTCCCAAAGTTGGAACATAAGATTTGATGAGGCAATCAGATCTTATGACATCGTTAAGAATGAAGATGAGCCTTGTGTATACAGAAAGGTAAGTGGGAGCGCTATCACCTTTTTGGTGTTATATGTGGATGACATCCTCATCATTGGGAATGACATAGGAATGCTATCCACAGTAAAGGCTTGGTTATCTAGACACTTCTCCATGAAGGACTTAGGGGAAGCATCTTATATCTTGGGGATTAGAATCTATAGAGATAGATCCAAGAGGATGCTTGGCTTGTCCCAGTCCAGGTACATAGAAACTATTGTCAAAAGGTTTGGCATGGAAAATTCCAAGAGAGGTCTCATACCGATGAGACATGGGATATCGCTTTCTACGAATATGTCCCCAAAGACTCCAGAAGAAAGGGCGAACATGGATAAGATACCTTATGCCTCAGCAATAAGGTCTATCATATATGCCATGCTATGTACTAGGCCTGATATTGCGCATGCTCTGAGTGTCACGAGCAGGTATCAGGCGGATCCAGGCTTGGAGCACTGGAAAGCAGTAAAGTGTATCCTTAAGTACTTGAGAAGGACTAAGGATCTTTTACTAGTATATGGAGGTAATAGCCTTAAGGTTGAAGGCTACACTAACTCAAGTTTTCAGTCTGATATCGATGATAGCAAGTCGAATTCAGGGTATGTGTACACCTTGAATAGAGGAGCAGTGTGCTTGAAGAGTTCCAAGCAAGATACCACTGCTGACTCGACCACAGAGGCGGAGTATATTGTTGCATCAGATGCAGCAAAGGAGGGAGTCTGGGTGAAGAAGTTCATCACAGATTTAGGAGTCGTGCCGGGTAGCGAGGAGCCGATCTCCTTATATTGCGATAATAACGGGGCGATTATTCAAGTAAGGGAACCCGGGTCTCATCAGAAGTGTTCTGAGGAGGTTCCAACTTATTAGAGAGATCGTAACCCGAGTAGATGTAGCAGTGGAAAGAGTTCCATCCGAAGATAACATTGCAGATCCACTAACAAAGCCGTTGTCTCATTTTGTCTTTGAGCGTAATAGGGGTCTGATGGGGTTCAGACACATAGGTGATTGGCTTTAGGTCAAGTGGGAGATTACTAGTCATAGGTGCCCAGCAAGCCAATCACGTGAGTGATGGCACATGTGACTTAATACAGAATCTTTTTGCTTATTATATTTTTGGCATATATCACTTTATAACTATTGCATAAATGCATATATATATATTGTGATGTCCTTGGATTTGTGCAATGGGAATCGGATCGTGATGAGATCACGATAATGAGATCGATTCACCTTTAAACACATATCCTAAATAATCCCGGTCATAGGTTACTTTCGAGAGGGACATCGTGATAACCGGATAGACTGGTGTCTTTGTATACTCATCCATATGATGGATGCAGCCGGTGTCATAGCTGCTTTTCGTGTAGGGACACTAGGGATACAAGACATGTGCTCATTGGAGAATGAGTTCATCGATTGATCCGCTTACGGAATGCTTTGGATGGTTGATGATGCCTTATTGTCGGACAAATGATTCCGTAGTCCTAGTGGTGTATCGGTCCTTAGACTTGAGACACCAAGGATGTCCTGTATGAGTGCTCCACTCTTTGATACCATTTATAGGTTTGCCTGTCCCGGATCTAGTATAGCTGGTCATTGGGAGTGGTAGTCGACCTTTACGAGGGCTATTAAGTGTCGATAGAGGATCATCCACTCTGGCGTCATGAGAGGAATATCCCATGTGTTCTTGCTCGGACAAATCCACTGCTAGGGTCATTCGGGTTGAGAGAGAAAGAGTTCTCTGGGAGAATCCGTTTAGAGCGAGACGCGGTAGAAAAACCGTGGGTCCGACAACACCATGCTCGATATACGGTCTGGGGATATTAGATGGATGAGGACTATAGGTACATGGTAATCGAGGACGACAGGTCCAATGGATTGGATTCCCCTCAGATCGTTGCGGGACTACTGCAGTGGGCCTAGTAATGCCCGTAGTCGATGAGTCGAAAGAATTATTACAGAGATAATAATTCACTGAGTTCGAAGGAGTTCTGACAGGTATGACTCACGGCCAGCTCGATATTGGGCCTAGAGGGTCACACATATATGGTAGGCATTGCGATGAGTAGAGGTTCGGATATGAGATATCCGACGGAGCCCTTGTCTTATTGGATGCAGATCCAATACCCACTAGGGAAGGACCCATTAGGGTTTGACATGGGATCTCTATAAATAGGAGGGATTCACAGCCTCATGGGCTAGAGTCTTTGCTTGCCTTTCCTATTCTCCTCTCCCTGTCCACCTCAGAGGCCTGGAGTTTTGAGGAGGGTCGTCGCAACCCTACTGTGTGGATCACCGCTAGAGAGGAGGACGCTTGACCTCCTTCACCCTCTCCTAAGGATTTGCAAGGAAATAGGGATATACGATCTCCCTAGGTAACACAATCTCTATACGCAGTTTTGTGTTTTGCAGATTTTTGCGCACCAATCTTCGCACGACGACGAACATCTTTTTGGGAATCGGGGATTTTTGTTTTCTTGTTCTTCTGCTGCGCATATGATGTCGCCCCCCCATGATTTCCCAACAATCGTCGCCCTTGGGGTGAAGCCGACGCTACGGAGATCTGGTCGCCGCTACAGTGTCGTCGCCCTAGATCTGGTCTCCGCTACTATGTCGTCGCCGCTACTATACCATCGCCCAAGATCTGGTCGCTGCTACAGTGTCGTCGCCGCCGCTACAGTACCGTCGTCCTTGGGAGATCTGATCGCCTCTACAGTGTCGTCGCCCTTCGCTCGTAGGAGAAAGCCGACGCTGCAGGAGTTAGATCGCCTTAGGGAGATATGGTCGTCGCTACAGTACTGTCGCCCTAGATCTGGGCCCCCATCGCTACAGTAGCGTCGCCCTTGGGAGATCTGATCGCCACTACAGTGCCGTCGCCCTTCGCCCGTGGGAGAAAGCCGACGCTGCAGGAGGCGGATCGTCCTAGGGAGATCTGGTCGTCGCTACAGTACCGTCGCCCTAGATCTAGTTGCCGCTACAGTATCGCCGCCACCGCTACAGTACCGTCGTCGCTACAGTACACTTACCAAAAAAAAATTTATTATTGGAAATGATGTGATCAAGGCATGCCAACATTTTTTCTCTTCAGGTCATATTCTTATAGAGATGAATTTCACTTTTATTTCTTTAATTCCTAAGAATGCAAGGGCTGATTCACTAGAGAACTATCGACCCCATATCATTATGCAACTTTATTTACAAGATTATCTCCAAAGTATTGGCAAATAGAATGCAAAAGGTAATACACAAGATCATTAGCCCAAATCAAGCTGCTTTCATCAAAGGGAGAAGTATACATCATAACATTTTGCTTGCTAATGACTTGGTTAAAGATTTGCATTCAAAAGCAAGAGGGACAAAAATCTGTTTTAAAGCTGATTTACGGAAAGCCTTTGATTCAGTTAATAGGAAATTTATCTATAAGATGCTCCTCGATATGAACTTCCCACAGCAATGGGTTAATTGGATTCAATCTTGCCTGGAAACTCCAAAGTTTTCGATACTCTTTAATGGCTCACCTATTGGTTTTTTTGGGAGCACGAATGGCATCCGACAAGGTGATCCACTCTCTTTGTATCTCTTTACTATTGCGATGGAAGGACTTAGCTGTATGTTGGAACATGCAGTCTTAAATGGCAGCATTAAGGTACCGTAACATTTGCAAATGACTTACTTATCTTTCTACAAAATGAACCAACTTCAGTAAAGAACCTAGCTACTATTATGAATGACTTTGGTATGGTTTCTGGACTTCAGTTAAATCATGCAAAAAGTAAAGTATATATGAGCCCTTACGTTGAGGATAAGGTCTTTATTGAACAAACTTTGGGGGTTAGTGAGGGAAGCTTGCCAGTTCCTTATTTGGGTCTCCCGCTCATATCCATAGGCATTCACAAAACCCACTGTCAGCCTATCTTGCAAAAAATAAAGAATAGAATTTCTTCTTGGAAAAATAGGTTTCTATCAAAAGCAGGACGACTCGAACTCATCCGTTCGGTATTGCACTCCTACTCTATATATTGGTGTAATGCATTTCTTCTGCCTGCTGGACTTCTCCAAGATATTGAACGGTTATTAATGAACTTCTTCTGGAATGGCATAATTGATAAGGCAATGTATATGGTAAATTGGGATAGCATTTGCAAACCGAAAGATGAAGGGGGGCTAAACTTGAGAAATACTAGAGATTGGAATCAAGCATGTTTGGTACAGCAATTGTGGGATATTTTGCAAAATAAATGTTCCTTATGGTCACATTGGGTTTCTGCTAGGTATCTTTCAAAGGAATCAATCTGGGAAATTTCAACAAGAACGTACCACTCTGCAGCTTGGAAAGGAATTTTAAAGGAAAGGAATTGGCTAATCAAACACATTTCTTATGCAATATCTTCTGGAACTAGTACTAATATGTTGTACGTGTTGAATCTCATATTTTGATGATAAAATCAATTGATGGGTTAATTGATCTAATCCATATTATTGAGTTAAGTGTGCAGGATTAACTACGATAACCAGAAAACGCAAAGCAAGAATATCGCAGTCTAGTTCGATGGATGTTTAAGAATCCGAAGAATCGTCGGAGATGCTACCGGAACCAACCGAGAAGAAATCGGGAACCTGTAGAAATTTTCGGAAGTTCGCTGAAGAGATCGTCGGAGGTTCACGAAGATCACCGAGAAGGCTCGGCTACTCATTAAAGTCATCACAGGTTCAGGATCTTGTTGGGAGTCCGTTGGGAGAAGTTTGTCGGAAAGCTCGCCGGAACAAGACTCGACATTCGTGGTTGAAAACTTGCTTTGGATGTTTTTTTTGTTATGTAGTTCACTTGTAATTAGGATTAGGATTAAGAGATAATCCTATATCCTGGTTAGGGGCCAACTAGGCCCAAAATTAGATTTGGTTTGGGCTAAGTTTGAAGCCCAACCAGTGAACCGAAGGGTCTAGCGGTGGCACTGCCAGACTAGGCGGTTGCACCGCCCAGCACTGTCAACGTCTGACACTGACAGGCGGTGACACCGCCACTGACAGGTGGTGGCACCCCAATATCGGGAACCCAATGAGAATTCAAATTTGGAGCCCAAATTTGAATCCTCTTGAGGCCTATAAATACCCCTCAAATCTTAGCTGAGATTACAACTTTTTGAGCAGCAATTGTTTAAGAGAAAGGCCTTAGAAAAGTCTTAGCTAGTCTTGTTTTCAATTTTCTAGTGTTCACCTCCTTCTTTCTTGCTGAAAATCTGTAAGAGAGTGAACCGCTTGTAAAAGAGTTGTAAGATGGGTATTCACCCTTCCCTTTCAAGAGATTTGCTAGTGGAAGGTGGGAGCCTCATCGAAGAGGGGCCTCGCAAGTGGATGTAGGTCACTTGACCGAACCACTTCAAAAACGGCGTAATCTCTGGTTTGCATTTCATTACTGCTATTTACATTACTGCAAACCTTCTTACTTGCTTTATTTCATCATTACCTTTGTTGCACAACTTTGCGAATACACTTTCAAGTTAAGCACTTCCGATTCCGATTTTTATCGTATGAAAGATTTGTTGAAACCAACGTTTTAATCCACTACACTAATTCACCCCCCCCTCGTAGTGCCGCTCCGATCCTAACAATTGGTATCAGAGCCAGGTTCACTCTCATATTTGGTTTAATACCCAAGAGAGATGGCTTACTCCGGCATGCATGAGAGACACTCTATCGCACATCCACCTATGTTTAATGGGTCGGATTACACGTATTGGAAAACTCGGATGAGGATCTTCCTCATTTCTATGGATTTCGAGCTTTGGACTATTGTTGAAAACGGATTTCAAAAATCTTCTCTTCCGATGAGCGAATGGAATGAATCGGAGAAGAAGGTTTTTTCTTTAAATGCAAAGGCTATGAATGCCTTGTTTTGTGCACTAGACAAAAATGAATTTAATCGTGTTTCAATTTGTGATTCGGCTTTTGATATTTGGAGAACTCTTGAGGTCATTCATGAAGGCACTAGCCGAGTGAAAGAGTCCAAAATCAACATCCTTGTGCACTCTTACGAACTTTTTCGAATGAAACCAAGTGAGTCCATCGGAGACATGTGCACCCGGTTTTCGGATGTCATCAATGGACTCAAAGCTCTTGGTAAAGATTTTACTAACTTTGAACTAGTAACTAAAATCTTAAGATCCCTCCCTAAAAGTTGGGATCCAAAAGTTACGGCCATTCAAGAGGCCAAAGACTTTAAAACATTCCCTCTTGAAGAACTCAATGGGTCTCTAATGACCTACAAAATGACATGTCAAGCTCATGACGAGCTTGAGAACCCCCTTCCAAAGAACAGGAAGGATATGGCACTCAAATCACAAGAAGACCACTTGAAAATAACATCAAGTGATGAGGACAGTGACAATGACATTGCACTTTTGACTCAAAAATTTAAAAAATATTTAAGGAAGAACAAATTTAAAAATAATTCAAAAAATAAATTTGAACAAAAGAAGGACCAAGTGATTTGCTATGAATACAAAATACCGGGACACTACAAGAATGATTGTCCTCAAGCCAAAAAGAGAACATCAAAGAAGAAGGCGCTCAAGGCAACGTGGGATGATTCAAGCACGTCCGAAGAAGAGGAGTCCAACACCGAGCAAGTTGCTCATTACGCGCTAATGGCTTTAGGAGAAGAGGTATGTGATTTATTTAATGAAGATTTATCTTTTGAACAACTCTCTATCACTTTTCATGAATTATTTGATGAATGTAGAACTATTAGCAAGAAGTTTTCGATACTCTTTAATGGCTCACCAATTGGTTTTTTTGGGAGCACGAATGGCATCCGACAAGGTGATCCACTCTCTCCGTATCTTTTTACTATTGCGATGGAAGGACTTAGTTGTATGTTGGAACACGCAGTCTTAAATGGCAGCATTAAGGTACCCATTGCTGGTTCTGTTCATATATCACATATAACATTTGCAGATGACTTACTTATCTTTCTCCAAAATGAACAAACTTCAGTAAAGAACCTGGCTACTATTATGAATGACTTTGGTATGGTTTCTAGACTTCAGTTAAATCATACGAAAAGTAAAGTATATATGAGCCCTTACGTTGAGGATAATGTCTTTATTGTATAAACTTTGGGGGTTAGTGAGGGAAGCTTGCCAGTTCCTTATTTGGGTCTCCCGCTCATATCCACAGGCATTAAAAAAACCCACTGTCAGCCTATCTTGCAAAAAATAAATAATAGAATTTCTTCTTGGAAAAATAGGTTTATATCAAAAGCAGGACGACTCGAACTCATCCGTTCGGTATTGCACTCCTACTCTATATATTGGTGTAATGCATTTCTTCTGCCTATTGGACTTCTCCAAGATATTGAACGATTATTAATGAACTTCTTCTGGAATGGCACAAATGATAAGGCAATGCATATGGTAAATTGGGATAGCATTTGCAAACTGAAAGATGAAGGGGGGCTAAACTTGAGAAATACTAGAGATTGGAATCAAGCATGTCTGGTGCAGCAATTGTGGGATCTTTTGCAAAACAAATGTTCCTTATGGTCACATTAGGATTCTGCTAGGTATCTTTCAAAGGAATCAATCTGCGAAATTTCAATAAGAACATATCACTCTGCAACTTGGAAAAGAATTTTAAAGGCAAGGAATTGGCTAATCAAACACATTTCCTATGCAATCTCTTCTAGAACTAGTACTAATATGTGGTACGATCCTTGGGTGAATGGGAAGAGTATATTTCAATTATATGGTGATAGAATATGAAAAGATCTTGGGGCTCACAAAGATTGGAAGGTTTCTGAGTTCATTGCTAATGGTACCTGGTGTCTCCCTAATCCTATTTCTCCCGAAATGTTATCGCTTTGGCCGACTATTATAGCTATTCCAATCAGGAACAACTCTTCAGATATACTTATTTGGCCTCATGACAATGGCAAATTTAGTGTCATATCCGCATGGAATCAAATTAGGCAAAGAAATAACAAGTGGGTCCCAAGCAATTGGACATGGGATCGACCGGGATCACAAAGACATTCCTTATAGCAAGGATGGTGTTGCCTCTCGCTTTGCTCGCTGTCCGCCGCTCGCCGCTCGCTCGCTCAGACAAAAATGGCCAGTTTTGGCCCGTTTTTGGGCCGTTTTGGCCACTTTTTGGGCAGTTCTTGCGTGCCACAGTGATCGACGTGAGCGGTGCAAAACGTCCGCCATCTCAACACCCTGGAACCTCCCGGTTGGCACAGAGCTGGATGGGGCATTCTTATTGCAGGGACGGTGCTGCCTCTCGCTCCGCTCGCTGTCCGCAGCTCGCCGCTCACTCGCTCGGCCAAAAATGGCCAGTTTTGGCCTGTTTATGGGCCGTTTTGGCCAGGTTTTGCGCAGTTCATGTGTTCCGCGGCTATAATATCCCTCACTTTTGAAAATTTATTAATAAGGATTTATATATAAATTTGAGGACCTATATGTAAATATAGAAATTTCAAGGACTAAAGTGTTAAGTTGAAAAAAAAAAAGAAATAAAGAAAACCGAAAATTTCGGTTTTATCCCACCGCCTCCCACGCTCTCTGTTTCCGAAACAGAGAGAGGAGCGGTGGGGCGTGGGGAGAAGAAGAAGAGAAGTAGAGGGAGAAGAGAAGAAAAGAAGAAGAAGACGGAAAAGAAGAGAGGAGGAAGAAGAGGGAGAAGAGAAGAATAGAAGAGGAAGAAAAAGAGAAGGAAGTGGGAGAGGAGCGAGAGGTGGAAGCAGCTAGGGCTGCAGCACCTCTGTTTCCTGCAGGCGGAAACAGAGGAGGCGAGGTATGGGGCGTTGGGTAGGAGAAGAAGAAGAAGAGGACAAAGAAGAAGAGAAAAAGAAAAAAAAGGGAAGAATGGCTGCGGCTGTGGCAGCTGCAGCTGTGGCAGGGAAAGAGGGAGAGGAAGGAAGAAGGGAAGGAGAGGAAGAAGACAAGGGGAAGAAGGAGCTGTGGCTGCGGCGATGGTAGCTGCAGTTGGAAGAGAAGAAGGAGCGGAAGATGAGCAGGGGAGGAAGAAGAGGCTGCACCGTGGCTGAGGCTGCGACTGCAGCATTACAGCTGGGAAAGAAGAGAAGGAAAGGAAGAAGAAGAGAAAGGAAAAGGGAAGAAGAGAGGAAGAGGAGAAGGGGAGGCAGCTGCGGCAGTGGTAGCTGCAGCTGGAAGAGAAGGAGAGGAAACAGAGCAGGGGAGGAAGAAGAGGCTCCGGCTGCGGTAGCTGCGGCAGCGGTGGTGGCTGCAGCAGCTGCTTTTGGGAAATAGAAAGAAAGGAAAGGGAAAAAAAAAAAAAAAACGGGGGGCTGGGGCCATGACTGCGGCTGCGGTGGTGGCGGCTGTGCCTTCGGCAGCTGTGTTTGGGAAAGAAAAAGTAGGAACGAAAGAAGGGAGGAAGGCAGTGCGGTGGAAGGGGCTGCGACTGTGGCAACGGCAGCGGCGGTGGCTGTGGCAGCTGCGTTTGGGAAAGAAAAAGAATGAAAGAGAGTAAGAGAGAGCAGGTGACTGTGCCTCGATGTTCGACACGTGGTGCAGTTGCGAAAAAAGAAAGAAAACGAGTGCACAAAACGAAACAGGGATGGGACGGAGGAAAAGTAGAAAAAAGATTCAAGCGTACACCTTCTTCGAATCTTTGGATCAAAACCTTCAAAAGGCAAGTTTCCAATCCTTTCCATTGTAAGCTTTCTAATCTTTTCTATTGCAAGTTTCCGATCATTTCCATTATAAGCTTTCTTATCTTTTCTATTGCAAGTTTCCGATCCTTTCCATTGTAAGCTTTCTAATCTTTTCTATTGCAAGTTTCCGATCCTTTCCATTGTAAGCTTTCTAATCTTTCCTATTGCAAATGTCCTGATCTTTCTTTACTGCAATTTTATCTCTATATTTGCTTTGAATATGAGGAACTTTGAATTGTTCTAGCCTTCATTTGATATATCACCTGTTCAGACATAACGATTCGAATCTGTGCAACTTCTAAAATTCTGACCTTTTGATACCGTGCTGCCTATAATAAGTCTTTGTTGGAAACTCTGATTTGTTCAAAACTGATTTCATTGAAAACTAGACTCGTAGATCTTTCTTTTGATATATGGATTGAAAGATTTGGAATCCAAACACCTGCCCAATTATCTGTTGAATCTGACCTTATGAATTCTGCCAAACAGAGATTATGTTCTACGACCCTTGTTTATCAACTTATTTGTAACTCTCTCCGTTGGACAGTTCAATTCATATGAAACTTGTTTTATTTGAACGTAGATTGAAATATATTTCCAATGATATATTTCTGAGTAAATTGGAGCACAATTGATAGTTTGAATCGTTTGTTCAATGTGCCCTTTGAATTCTACTAGAAATCGAGCTTTGGTCGATTTCGCCTATTTCTGGTTTCATTCCTTTGAAAATTGATTTCATCTAACTTTTTTATTTGAATTGAGCTATATGTGATAGCTTGGAATCCTTGTACACTCTTGCTTTTATTTCCTTTCAAATCTGAATACATTTGTGAAGGATTATGTTTGCATCGTATTGACTCATAAAGGCACATGTACATTCGTTATTCCGCATGTGCTTCCGATTTGTCCCAATTTATTGTTCACAATACCCTTTTGTACTCTGGTGTTTGTAGGATTATTTGGACCTTTGCCAGAAATGGTAACGGGTATGTGCTTAGAGCCCGCGATGCTCTAGATTATGACTGGTGGTCATTCAGAAATGGATGAATCACATTCTGTCTGTGGTCCCACTACACCTTCTGTATGTTCGATTTTGCCTATTCTGGTTTCACTCCTTTGGAAATTGATATCCTTTAGCATTCTTATTCAATTGAGCTTTATATTACTGCTTTGAATTCTTGTATGTTCTTGTCCTTAAAATTATTTGCATTCTTGAAAACTATTGTGTAACTTTTTTGCTATATCACACTGACTCGTAAAGGCACGTGTACGTTTTGTTGTTCCGCGTGTGCTTCCGATATGTGCTATTTATTGTTCATACTACCTTTTATACTCTGGTTTTTGTGGGATTATCTGGACCTTTGCTAGAAATGGTAAAGGGTATGTGCATAGAGCCTGAGATGCTCTGCCGGCCCCCTCTGACTTCACCTTGACGTGGGTGGATGGAGCTCCCAAACGTGGGAGACTTCTGTCTGGTGGTCATTCAGAAATGGATGATTCACATTCTGTCTGCGGTCCCACTGCACCTTCTGTATGTTTGATATGATATCCAGAGCTTTGGCTATGTGTTTCTATACATGCTTTGGATAAGAATGAAATGAATGCAACGTCAATTCGACGTTTCAACTTCTATTTCGTATTCATTCTTTGAAATGCTCTGAAATGGTCCATACGCCATTGATATGTTCCGAAATGTTTCATTTATCATTGATATGTTCCGAAATGTTTCATTTATCATTGATATGCTCCGGAACATTTCATACGCCTTTGATATGCTCCGAAATGTTTCATTTGCTATTGTTATGCTTCGAAATGTTCCATTTGTCATTGATATGCTTCAGAACATTTCCTATGCTATTGATATGCTCCAATTACTCTATGCTCCAATTGTTATGAATCAAATAGGTTTTTGAATGACATGGCACATGATTTTGTATCTAATGATATTGGTTTCTTGAAAATTCTTGTATTCTGCCTCGCATTACGATACCTTACTTATTGAAATCAATCCTTTTGTTTTGAATATGCTTTGTCCCTTGCTGAGTTGTTTTTAGCTCACTCCGTTGTTATATAAAATCTTTCAGGTCAGCTTGTCACTCTTTGAGATGTTTTGAATTGGGCTAAGGCAGTGGAGAGCTATTCAGAATTATGGGCAAGTCTTGTTGGTTATTATGTTATTATTGTATAAGCACATTTTGTATGTAATGAAATGTTGTTGATGAATCGAAATGGATATACTGTGTAAAAGTGTTGGAAGATCTCTTTTATTTGGAATTTCAGAATGTTAAATCTAGTTTATGATGATATGAACTTGTGGTGAATAATTGGAGTTCTGATTGTATAATTTATTTAGCTTGTGGATTTATAAATGTTGTTCATGTTTGTTAAGTTGGCTTGGATTGCCATAAATGTGAATTATCGAGTGATGTGATATATGATTATAAACTGCACAGGTTTTATAGATGTGAATTTGATAGAATGTTTTTCAGTGTCCTCAAATGTATGTTTGGATCCTGGATGGATTTGTGATGAAAATTTTTAATATCATGGGAATTTGAGGGGGCGTGACAGAGGTGGTATCAGAGCATAGTTTGAGGATTACTGAAATATTTGATATGTTGACATGCAAAATATATTGAGGTCTAATGAACTATAGTGATTGGTGGAAATTTTTTTGATGCATTTTAGGAATCTAGGATGATGAGAATATTTGGTCCTATTTCATTTATTTTTGATTAATTAAAGGGGATGAAAAGGTTGATCGAGGATACTAAATCAGAGTAGCACAATGAAAGCATGATGAACCTAATTTTATTGGTGGTAGAAAAACGGATGATGCAAACAGTGAAGATATTTGATGTCCAAAATTGTTCTGATGATCGAAAGATTTCTTTTGCCACCTTATATTGGAAGTAGAGGCAGATCATTAGTGGCAACAATGAAATGAATTTTTGGAGATCAATTGCAAGAATGATAAGGCCAAGTTTACCAATAAAAATATGATTGGAAATGAATCAGAAAGTAATAACAAGAATTGTTAGGATCGGAGCAGCACTAAGAGGGGGGGGTGAATTAGTGCAGCGGATTAAAACTTCGGTTTTTAAAAAATCTTTCGTATGATAAGAGCGGAACTTGACAAGCTTAATCTTGAAAGCGTATTCTTAAATATGCGTAGCAAAAGTAAGAAGGAACTAAAGTATATAAGAAGGTTTGCAATAATGTAAATAGCAATAATGAAATGCAAACCAAGGATCACGCCGATTTTAGAGTGGTTCGGTCAAATGACCTACTCCACTTGCGAGGCCCCTCTTCGATGAGGCTCCCACCTTCCACTAGCAAGTCTCTTGAAATGGAAGGGTAAATACCCCTTTTACAACTCTTTACAAGCGGTTCACTCTCTTACAGATTTTCGAGAAGAGATGAGGTGAACACTAGCAAATTGAAAAGAAGACAAGCTAACACTTTTCTAAGACCTTTCTCTCAAACTCTTGCTACTCAAAAAAGTTATTTTCTCACCGAGATTTGAGGGGTATTTATAGGCCTCAAGAGGATTCAAATTTGGGCTCCAAAATTCAAATTCTCTTTGGGTTCCCGATCTTTGGCGGTGCCACCGCCAGCCAGAGGTGTCACCGCCCAAAGACTTTCGGTGTCTTTGGGCGGTGCCACTGCCAGCCCAGCGGTGCCACCGCCTACAAGATGTTTTCAGCCCACCGTCTACAAGAGTTTTTCACCCTACAAGAAAGATAGGCCCCTACTTGGGTTATAGGATTAATACCTAATCCTAACCCTAATTAACATGCTAACTACGAATTTTAAAGACATTATATAAGCTATTACAAAGTCCATAAGTCAAGACTTCTTCCGGTGAGCTTCCCATGAACTTTCTGCGGTCTTTCGATAAACTCTCTAAACCATTCTGCGGACTCCCTAAGCTCTTAAACTTCACGATTTGATCTTGGCGAAGTTCCAACGAGCTTCTTCGGCAAGCTCCGATCTTTCTCGGCAAACTCTGCGAACTTCCCACGAACCTTCCGGCGAGCTTCCAAAAACCCTTCAAAAAAAGCTCCCTACTCATTCTCGGCTGGTTTCGGAGCGTTCCCGATGATCCTTCCGGACTTCCGTCGAACTCTTGAACTCCCAAACGAATCCTTCGTTCTTGACTCCACACTTTGTTTCACTTTATGCCTTCATCGTTATCGTAGTTAATCCTGCACATGCAAACCAAAACTCTACTCCGATCTAGACAGTTATTACAACGCGAATCGACATTCCGTTGCCCGGCACGTCATTGGTTGGCGTTTCGTCCGATTCTTCAGCGCATCATCCTCTCTTGCGGCTTGTTGCCCAATCGGTAGTTGACCTCCTCAACCCCGATATCCTTGGTGCAATTCCGCTCTCCTTAGCCCGATGCCCGACGTTCGAAGCCTTCTGCCGTCCAATATCCTGACGTGATCTCCTCCGGCGCAACGTCAATTCCTCCTGCATTATCTGTCTAATTCTGATCGAGTAGACCTGCATCACTCAAAATGCAGTTAAACATCTAAACACAATCAATTAGTTTCATCATCAAAATCCTAGATTCAACAATCTCCCCCTTTTTGATGATGACAACTAATTGATGACTAACGGAGTTAACCTTAACTCCCCGGAGTTTAAACAAACTCCCCCTATCAATATGCCATTGATAGAACACTTGGATTATCTCAAATCCAAGTAACATTCATCACATGTTATGAAAAACATTTAAACCATCATGCAAATATATAAAATGTTTAATTCAATGCATGAAGTCATCAATATACTTCTCCCCCTATGTCATCAACAAAAAGGAGAAGTAGCTCTAGCTATTTTAAAAGATATGCAAGTTTTTACAACATGAAGCTAGATTTTCATCACAACATATAGGCACAAAAGCATGGCAATTCAACACTTGAATTTTTGTGCAAGATTACACTTTGCTTTTCTTTGCAAGTAACAATATTTATGATGTTTGATATAGCAAATTTTATATCATGTGAGGTAGCAAACTTTTGTGATGTTTCAAGATAGTAATTTCTTTCTTCTCTTTTGAGAAGTGCTATTTTCGCTTCCTTTACAAAGTGCAAGCTAGCAAAGTGTTTGAAAAAAGTGAGCAAGTTTTGCAACATAGAAGCTAGCAAAAAAAAATTTCGAAAAGCAAATACAAGATAGCTTTCTTGTTGGAGTGTGTAAGCTATCGATTCTTGCTTCCTATTGTAATGTGTAGGTTGCAAGTCTTGCTTCTTGAGATAGGCAAGATAGTGATGTTCAAGAAGACAACTTTTGCTTCTTGAAATAAGCAAGTTAGTAATCTTTGCTACTTAAGATAGGCAAGCTAGCAATAACTTTCTCCCCTTTGTCAATGTCAAAAAAAAGAAGGAGGGAACCAATGATTTAGACTTTTACATCAACTTTGCATCAATCAATATTTCAATCATCACATAATGCATACAAGACAATAATGTAATGAAATCATTTCACGAAGGATACCAATGTGAAAATTCACTAAGGATCACATGAAACAATCACAAATCATGATATCATTATGCGATACATCATGATATGATAATAGTCTAAAAAAAAATTAATTTGTGATACATGTGATACATTCATGATACACTAAAAAATTCATTATGCGATGCTTTTAAGGATATCAACATATTTTTTATACAAAGCATGGCAAGAGCAATTTTGTTGCAAGTTTTCTAAGTTTTACAATTTTTTACTTCTTTTCGAGATAGCAATTCTTTTGCTTCTCTCTGAGCTAACAACTTTTAATGATATGCAAGTTTTACTACATATAAGCTAGCAAATTTAAAGATTTGCAAGTTAGCATATTTGCTTTTCTTTATGATGTGCATGATAGCATTTCTTTGTAATGTTTAAGATAGCAAATTGTACATTATGCTAGCTAGAAAATTAAAGATGTTCAAGAAAGCAAGCACTTTCTTCTCTTTTGAGAAGTGTCAATTTTTTGCTTCCTTAGCAAAATGTCAACCTAACAAGAGACAATGTTTTACATGAGGCAAGCAAACAATTTGGCAAGTGTTACATTTGCATCTTCTCTTTAGATGTGCAAGAAAGTAAGGAAGTTTTTGCATTTTCTTGACTTGTGCAAGGTAGCTAATTTCTGTTTGAGATGACCCTTTACATCAATTCAAGATATCACATTAGTAACTCTTTCTCTCCCGTTGTCATTGGCAAAAAGAAAGGAAGATTCAAGTCATGAATATCAAAATAATAATTTTGTCATAAGTATTTCATCATTGCGTATATCATTATTATATGCATAATACCAAATCATCATATATTCAAAACATATTAACTCATCATTATATGCATGATTCCAAATCATCATTCATATCATTTCAATCATTGTTTCAATCATCACTATAACTCATCATGCACATGATGTAAAATCATCTAACATGATACAAATATTTATTTTCAAAATGTTTATCACTATTTTCATGTATGATAATAAAGTATTCATGATGCATATTTCATCACAATACAAAGCAATTGCATACATAATTTCAAAGTATAAATATTTCAAATCATGAAGATATTAACTTGTCAAATTTCATCCAATCATGCATGATTATAACTTTTCATTTGTATACATCAAAATAATATCAAGAGTATTTCATGCATAATTTTAATCACCACATAAGGAATATCAAGAAGAAAGTAATTGGGTGATGCGATAAACATTTCATGAATACAAGGAATTGTATAAAAATCATATCATGAAAAGATAATAATAGAAGACACATTTTGTTTTGAAAAATCACCTCTTAAATAATCAAGGAAAAATCTTAGGAGATCGATTAATGAAAAAATCTTGATTCATAATAAATCTTAATTTGTAAATATCACGGAATCAAGATCATGATTTTGAATAAAACTCATTCAAATTCAAATCATCCAAATCATCAAAATCTCAATATTTCTTTCAAGAGATTCAAAATGGCATAGATAGTTTTATTGGTCTCTTAGGTAGAAATCAATAAGATAAAGGATTACATTTCATTTTTATAAATTTCTATTCATGTGATTTGCTTCTTATGAGCATGCCTTAGTCTTTATATGCCAAATCAATATAAGCATTAAAGTTCAAGATGTAAAGGCAAAATCTTATAAGACAACTCATTTATAAAATATTCATCATGTTTATTTTCATGAGATTCATAAGATTGGTAAAATAAATTCATTAATCTCAATAGAATAGAAAATTTATTTTCATTTCATACAATTGATTTCATGTGAGAGTGTTCAAGTCTTTTTGTGAAAACATTGTATCATCATTTAAAGTCAAAACATAAGTTTCGTCATAAAGCCGTCAAGCCCAAACACATCAAAAATAAAACATCATGATATCACATCTATCATCAAAAGACTATCAAGAAATTCATACATAGATGTACATGCACTATGTCATCTTAATATGTCATGAGAATGTCATCTTAATTCGTCATAAAAATGATTAAACCAAAAACATGTTAATCCAAAATGAGAGTATCAAATCAACATTTACTTCTTCAAAAACTCATGTATGTCATAAAATCATCAAGATACACATGTATGGATTAATCCTAAGCATTATCACATATCATATAATTATCATCCCTAATGTTGTATACATCATTTAACATTTCAAAAACATAACATGCATGAAACCTTAGCAATATACATTTCATGATCAAAGTTTTTAATTTTTCAAAAGATGCTAAAAAGAAAAACATGATATAATTTTGAAAAATAATTTTTATTTCCTATTCCTACTATCTAAATTAAGCACTCATGAAAAACTTCAAGTAATTTCAAAATAATTCAAGAGAGTTGAGTTAGTTACCTTGTAGTCGAAGCCCATCAAAGCCCAATTCGCCGTTTCATCTTTGGAAGTTCTTGATTCATCCTTGGGTGCCTTCCTTTTCTTTAGCCTCTTCCTCCGCTCAAGTTCATTGTTCATTTTAGATTTTTGTTTAATGAACTTATTAAGAGTTAGTGTTCAAGTTCAAGTTCATCATTGTCCTCATCACTTGAGTCATCGCTCAAGTGGTATTTATTTGTCGAGGAGTTCCAAATCCTTCCTATTCTTTGGAAGGTGGTTCAAGTGTTCATTGTGTTCATCATGTGCATTAAGCACCATTTCATATGTCATCAATGAGTGATAAGTTCTTCAAGTGGAAAAATATTTAAATCTTTTGTTTCTTGTATTGTCAGTAACTTTTGATTCCCAAACTTTAGAAAGTGATCGTAAAACTTTACTAACAAGTTCAAAATTCGAGAAACATTTGCCAAGAGTTTGTAAACCATTGACGACATCCGTAAAACGGGTGTACATGTCAACAATGGTTTCGCTTCGGCTTCATTTGAAAAAAGCTCGAAATCATGCATTAAAATGTTAACTTTCGAGTCTTTGACTCTACTAGTTCCCTCGCAGGTGATTTCAAGTGTTCGCCAAATATCAAAAGCCGTTTTCAAGACGTAGAAATCCGATTGAACTCATTTTTGTCTAAAGCGCAAAAAATAAGGCATTCATAGCCTTTATGCTTTAAGAAAAAAAAATACTTCTTCTCCAAATCCGACCATTCGCTCAAATGGTTTAGAGGGAAGTTGAAAACCATTTTCAACAATATTCCATATATCTAAATTTATAGAAATCAAGAAAACTCTCATTCGAAGTTTCCCAATAAGTGTAGTCCAACTGTTAAACAACGGTGGATCTAAAACCGATAAGCCCTCATGAAAGCCATGAAGAGCCATTTCTCTCGGGTGTAAATCCAAATGAGAAATACCGGCTCTGATACCAATTGTTAGGATCGAGCAGCACTAAGAGGGGGTGAATTAGTGCAGCGGATTAAAACTTTGGTTTTTTTAAAAATCTTTCAGTATGATAAGAGCGAACTTGACAAGCTTAATCTTGAAAGCGTATTCTTAAATATGAAAGCAAAAAAGTAATAAGGAACTAAAGTATATAAGAAGGTTTGCAATAATGTAAATAGCAATAATGAAATGCAAACCAAGGATCACGCCGATTTTAGAGTGGTTCGGTCAAATGACCTACTCCACTTTTGCGAGGCCCCTCTTCGATGAGGCTCCCACCTTCCACTAGCAAGTCTCTTGAAATGGAAGGGTAAATACCCTCTTACAACTCTTTACAAGCGGTTCACTCTCTTACAGATTTTCGAGAAGAGATGAGGTGAACACTAGCAAATTGAAAAAAAAAGACAAGCTAACACTTTTCTAAGACCTTTCTCTCAAACTCTTGCTGCTCAAAAAAAGTTGTTTTCTCACCGAGATTTGAGGGGTATTTATAGGCCTCAAGAGGATTCAAATTTGGGCTCCAAAATTTGGGCTCCAAAATTCAAATTCTCTTTGGGTTCCCGATCTTTGGCGGTGCCACCGCCCATAAAGCGGTGCCACCGCCCAGCCTTCAGGTGCTGGGGTGCCACCCTTCAAATTCCCAGCGGTGCCACCGCCTCAATGTTTTCAGCCCCACCGCCTCTGAGGTTTTTCCCCTTCTGAGTTGTTTTAGGCCCCTATTTGGGTTATAGGATTAATACCTAATCCTAACCCTAATTAACATGCTAACTACGAATTTTAAAGACATTATATAAGCTATTACAAAGTCCATAAGTCAAGACTTCTTCCCATGAAGCCCCGCTTAACTTTCGGCGGTCTTCCGATAAACTCTCTAAAACCATTCTCATGGACTCCCAAGCTCTTAAACTTCACGATTTGATCTTGGCGAAGTTCCAACGAGCTTCTTCGGCAAGTTCGATCTTTCTCGGCAAACTCTGCGAACTTCCCACGAACCTTCCGTGAAGCTTCCAAAAACCCTTGACAAGCTCCCTACTACATTCTCGGCTAGTTCCTAGTTGCGTTCCGATGATCCTTCTGGACTTCCGTCGAACTCTTGAACTCCCAACGAATCCTTCGTTCTTGACTCCACACTTTGTTTCACTTTTATGCCTTCATCGTTATCGTAGTTAATCCTGCACATGCAAACCAAAACTCTACTCTGATCTAGACAGTTATTACAACGAATCGACATTCCGTTGTTCTAAGACGCCATTGGTTGGTTGGCGTTTAGTCCGATTCTTCAACAAGATCGTCCTCTCTTGCGGCTTGTTGCCCAATCGGTAGTTGACCTCCTCAACCCCGATATCCTTGGTGCAATTCCTCTCTCCTTAGCCCGATGCCCGACGTTCGAAGCCTTCTACCGTCCAATATCCTGACGTGATCTCCTCCGGCGCAACGTCAATTCCTCCTGCGTTAACTGTCTAATTCTGATCGAGTAGACCTGCATCACTCAAAATGCAGTTAAACATCTAAACACAATCAATTAGTTTCATCATCAAAATCCTAGATTCAACAAGAATGTCAAGACATTTGGAATTGAAATGGAAAGTCATGACAAATGACTCAATCATGTGTGAATTGCAAGTTAAATTATGAAACAAGTTTGTGTTTTCTTATGAAACAAGTTTGTGTTTTCCGGTGATTGGAGTCTATTTTGCTTGTGGAAAGTTGGATCATAAAATAAAAGACTACCCCATGAACAAGAAGAAAGAGTCACTGCCACTTAAATCATTAGCCCATGTCAGAGTGTATACTATCACTGAATATGATTCTAAAACTTCTGAATTAGTGATCGAAGGTATTATGCATGTATATGAAAGAATGCAAATATTTGTTTGACCACGGGTCCCATCTACGATTTGATTCGTAATATTTTGCTTATCACTTGGGTATTCAACCTAGACCACTGCATTATGTGGTATATGTAAATACGATCATTGGAGATTCTTTGATAACGAACTTGAATCTGGTCCTCTTGTCTGATTTTTATTGGAGAACTTGAACTTTTTGCTGATTTAGTTCTCCTAGAGATTTAGAGTTTTGATATTATACTTTGTATGGATTGGCTATTTTCCTATCATACCAGTATGGATTGGTATATAACAAATGATCACTTTTTGCATATTTGATCAGTCGATCTTTTATTTTAAGAGTATTGGACATGATTTATCTCCTTGCCTAATGTATCCCAGAATGACTTGCTTGGATTACCTCCAAAACGTGATTTTGCTTTTGATTTAGTCTTTGAGACAATCTCAATATCTAAGCCTCTCTGCAGAATGATATCATTTGAGTAAGTGGAATTGAAAAAGCAACTACAAGGACTATTAAATGAGGATTTTATTTGGCTTAATATTTCATCATGGGGTGCTCCAGTGTTAGTTAAAAAGATGGATGGAACATTGAGGCTTTGTATTGATTATAGACAGTTGAATCGTGTGACCAACTGTGTGACCAAAAAAAAAAAAACGAGTATTCTCTAAAGTGACAACTTGTTTAATTAATTGAATGATGCACATTTCAAAGATTGATTGAAGGTCGGGTTACCATCTATTGAGAATCAAGGAGGAGAATATTTCGGTCACTATAGGAAAATTGTGTAATTGTATTGTATTGATGAAACTATTTGAGAGCACGAGTAGGAATTAAAGAAATCATAATCCTCATTTTTTCATTGATTGAGTTATGACTAATTTAGAGGACTAAATTTTCTTTTAAGGGGGGAGAGTATAATATCCCTCATTTTTAAAAATTTATTAATAAGGATTTATATGTAAATTGAAGGACCTATATGTAAATATAGAAATTTCAAGGACTAAACAGTTAAGTTGTAAAAAAAAAAAAAGAAATAAAGAAAACAGAAAATTTTGGTTTTATCCCACCACCTCCCACTCTCTCTGTTTCCGAAACAGAGAGAGGAGCGGTGGGGCGTGGGGAGAAGAAGAAGAGAAGTAGAGGGAGAAGAGAAGCAAAGAAGAAGAAGAGGGAAAAGAAGAGTGGAGGAAGAAGAGGGAGAAGAGAAGAATAGAAGAGGAAGGAAAAGAGAGGGAAGTGGGAGAGGAGCGAGAGGTGGAAGCAGCTAGGGCTGCAGCACCTCTGTTTCCTGCAGGCGGAAACAGAGGAGGCGAGGTCTGGGGCGTTGGGGAGGAGAAGAAGAAGAAGAGGACAAATAAGAAGAGAAAAAGAAAAAAAAGAGAAGAATGGCTGCAGCTGTGGCAGGGAAAGAGGGAGAGGAAGGAAGAAGGGAAGGAGAGGAAGAAGACAAGGGGACGAAGGAGCTGCGGCTGCGGCGATGGTAGCTGCAGTTGGAAGAGAAGAAGGAGCGGAAGATGAGCAGGGGAGGAAGAAGAGGTTGCGGCCGTGGCTGAGGCTGCGACTGCAGCAGTACAGCTGGGAAAGAAGAGAAGGAAAGGAAGAAGAAGAGAAAGGAAAAGCGAGGAAGAGAGGAAGAGGAGAAGGGGAGGCAGCTGCGGCAGTGGCAGCTGCAGCTGGAAGAGAAGGAGAGGAAACAGAGTAGGGGAGGAAGAAGAGGCTCCGGCTGCGGTGCTGCGGCAGCGGTGGTGGCTGCAGCAGCTGCTTTTGGGAAATAGAAAGAAAGGAAAGGGAAAAGAAAAAAAAAAAAAGGGGGGGGGCTGGGGTCATGATTGCGGCTGCGGTGGTGCCGGTTGCGCATTCGACAGTTGTGTTTGTGAAAGAAAAAGTAGGAACGAGAGAAGGGAGGAAGGCAGAGCGATGGAAGGGGCTGCGACTGTGGCAACGACAACGGCGATGGTTGTGGTAGCTGCGTTTGGGAAAGAAAAAGAATGAAAGAGAGTAAGAGAGAGCAGGTGACTGTGCCTCGATGTTCAACACGTGGTGCAGTTGCGAAGAAAGAAAGAAAACGAGTGCACAAAACGAAACAGGGAGGGGACAAAGGAAAAGTAGAAAAAAGATTCGAGCGTACACCTTCTTCGAATCTTTGGATCAAAACCTTCAAAAGGCAAGTTTCCAATCCTTTCCATTGTATGCTTTCTAATATTTTCTATTGCAAGTTTCCGATCCTTTCCATTGTAAGCTTTTTTATCTTTTCTATTGCAAGTTTCCAATCCTTTCCATTGTAAGCTTTCTAATCTTTTCTATTGCAAGTTTCTGATCCTTTCCATTGTAAGCTTTCTTATCTTTTCTATTGCAAGTTTCCGATCCTTTCCATTGTAAGCTTTCTAATCTTTTCTATTGCAAGTTTCCGATCCTTTCCATTGTAAGATTTCTAATATTTTCTATTGCAAGTTTCCGATCCTTTCCACTGTAAGCTTTCTAATCTTTCCTATTACAAATGTCCTGATCTTTCCTTACTGCAATTTTATCTCTACATTTGCTTTGAATATGAGGAACTTTGAATTGTTCTAGCCTTGCATTTGATATATCACCTGTTTAGACATAACGATTCGAATCTGTGCAACTTCTAAAATTCTGACCTTTTGATACAGTGCTACCTATAATAAGTCTTTGTTGGAAACTCTGATTTGTTCAAAACTGATTTCATTGAAAACTAGACTCGTAGATCTTTCTTTTGATATATGGATTGAAAGATTTGGAATCCAAACACCTGCCCAGTTATCTGTTGAATCTGACCTTATGAATTCTGCCAAACAGAGATTTTGTTTTGCGACCCTTGTTTATCAAATTATTTGTAACTCTCTCTGTTGGACAGTTCAATTCATATGAAACTTGTTTTATTTGAACGTAGATTGAAATATATTTCCAATGATATATTTCTGAGTAAATTGGAGCACAATTGATAGTTTGAATCATTTGTTCAATGTGCCTCTTGAATTCTGCTAGAAATCGAGCTTTGGTCGATTTCGCCTATTTCTGGATTCATTCCTTTGGAAATTGATTTCATCTAACTTTTTTATTTGAATTGAGCTATATGTGATTGCTTGGAATCCTTGTACACTCTTGCTTTTATTTCCTTTCAAATCTGAATACCTTTGTGAAGGATTATGTTTGCATCGTATTGACTCATAAAGGCACATGCACATTCGTTATTCCGCATGTGCTTCCGATATGTCCCAATTTATTGTTCACAATACCCTTTTGTACTCTGGTGTTTGTGGGATTATTTGGACCTTTGCCAGAAATGATAAAGGGTATGTGTTTAGAGCCCGCGATGCTCTAGATTATGTCTGGTGGTCATTCAGAAATGGATGAATCACATTCTGTCTGTGGTCCCACTGCACCTTCTGTATGTTTGATATGATATCCAGAGCTTTGGTCGATTTCGCCTATTCTGGTTTCACTCCTTTGGAAATTGATATCCTTTAGCTTTCTTATTCAATTGAGCTTTATATTACTGTTTTGAATTCTTGTATGTTCTTGTCCTTAAAATTATTTGCATTCTTGAAAACTATTGTGTAACTTTTATGCTATATCACACTGACTCGTAAAGGCACATGTACGTTTTGTTGTTCCGCGTGTGCTTCCGATATGTGCTATTTATTGTTCATACTACCTTTTGTACTTTGGTGTTTGTGGGATTATCTGGACCTTTGCCAGAAATGGTAAAGGGTATATGCATAGAGCCTGAGATGCTCTGCCGGCCCCCTCTGACTTCACCTAGACGTGGGTGGATGGAGCTCCCAGACGTGGGAGACTTCTGTCTGGTGGTCATTCAGAAATGGATGATTCACATTCTGTCTGCGGTCCCACTGCACCTTCTGTATGTTTGATATGATATCTAGAGCTTTGGCTATGTGTTTCTATACATGCTTTGGATAAGAATGAAATGAATGCAACGTCAATTCGACGTTTCAGCTTCTGTTTCATATTCGTTCTTTGAAATGCTCCGAAATGGTCCATACGCCATCGATATGTTCCGAAATATTTCATTTATCATTGATATGCTCCGGAACATTTCATACGCATTTGATATGCTTCGAAATATTTCATTTGCTATTGTTATGTTTCGAAATGTTCCATTTGTCATTGATATGCTCCGGAACATTTCCTATGCTATTGATATGCTCCAATTACTCTATGCTCCATTTGTTATGAATCAAATAGGTTTTTAAATGACATGGCACATGATTTTGTATCTAATGATATTGGTATCTTGAAAATTCTTGTATTCTGCCTCGCATTACGATACCTTACTTGTTGAAATCATTCCTTTTGTTTTGAATATGCTTTGTCACTTGCTAAGCTGTTTTTAGCTCACTCCGTTGTTATATAAAATCTTTCAGGTCAGCTTGTCACTCTTTTAGATGTTTTGAATTGGGCTAAGGCAGTGGAGAGCTATTCAGAATTATGGGCAGGTCTTGTTGGTTATTATGTTATTATTGTATAAGCACATTTTGTATGTAATGAAATGTTGTCGATGAATTGAAATGGATATACTGTGTAAAAGTGTTAGAAGATCTCTCTTATTTGGAATTTCAGAATGTTAAATCTAGTTTATGATGATATGAACTTGTGGTGAATAATTGGAGTTCTGATTGTATAATTTATTTAGCTTGTGGATTTATAAATGTTGTTCATGTTTGTTAAGTTGGCTTGGATTGCCATAAATGTGAATTATCGAGTGATGTGATATATGATTATAAACTGCACAGGTTTTATAGATGTGAATTTGATAGAATATTTTTCAGTGTCCTCAAATGTATGTTTGGATCCTCGATGGATTTGTGATGAAAATTTTTAATATCATGGGAATTTGAAGGGGCGTGACAGCGGCGACCGACGTGAGCGGAGCAAAACGTCAGCCATCTCAGCACCCCGGAACCCACGGGTGGCACAGGACTGGATGGGGCATTCGTATAGCAGGGACGGTGCTGCCTCTCACTTCGCTCATTGTTCGCCACTCGCCCCTTGCTCGCTCAGTCAAAAATGGCTAGTTTTGCTCATTTTGGTGCCGTTTTGGCCAGTTCTTGCGTGTCGCGGTGACCGACATGAGCGGAGCAAAACGTCAGCCATCTCAGCTCCCTGGAACCCCTCGGGTGGCACAGGGCTAGATGGGGCATTCGTATAGCAGGGACGATGCTGCCTCTCGCTTCGCTCGCTGTCCGCCGCTTGCTCGTTCAGCCAAAAATATCTGGTTTAAGGGTAGTTCTTGCGTGCCGTGGCTACCAACGTGAGCGGAGCAAAACGTCAGCCATCTCAGCACCCTGGAACCCCTCGGGTGGCACAGGGCTGGATGGGCCATTGGTATAGCAGGGACGGTGCTGCCTCTCGCTTCGCTCGTTGTCCGCTGCCCGCCGCTCGCTCGCTCAGCCAAAAATGGCCAATTTTGGCCCGTTTTTGCCAGATTTTGGGCAGTTTTTGCGTGCCGCGACAACCGACGTGAGCGGTGCATAACTTCAGCCATCTCAGCACCCTAGAACCCCCCAGGTGGCATAGGGCTGGATGGGGCATTCGTATTGCAGGGATGGTGCTGCCTCTCGCTTCGTTGGCTGTCCACCGCTCGCCGCTCGCTCGCTCAGGAAAAAATGGCCAGTTTTTGCCCCTTTTTGGGTTGGTTTTGCCAGTTTTTGGGCAGTTCTTGTGTGTCACGGTGACCGACGTGAGCGGAGCAAAACGTAAGCCATCTCAGCACCCTAGAACCCCCCGGGTGGCACAGGGCTGGATGGGGAATTCGTATAGCAGGCACAGTGCTGCCTATCGCTTTGCTCGCAGTCCGCCGCTCTCTCGCTTACCCAAAAATGGAAATTTTGGCCCTTTTTCTGGCGTTTTGGCCTGTTTTTGGGCAGTTCTTGCTGGCCACGGTGACCGACATGAGCAGAGCAAAACGTCAGCCATCTCAGCACCCTGGAACCCCCAGGGTGGTACAGGGCTGTATGGTGCATTCGTATAGCTGGGACAGTGCTGCCTCTCACTTTGCTCGCTGTCCGCCGCTCGTCGCTCGCTTGTTCAGCCAAAAATGGCCAGTTTTGGTCCATTTTTCGATCGTTTTGTCCAATTTTTGGGCAGTTCTTGCGTGCCACGGCGACCGACGTGAGCGGAGCAAAACGTCAGCCATCTCAGAACCCTGGAAGCCCCCGGGTGGCACAGGGCTGGATGGGGCATTCGTATAGCAGGGTCTGTGCTGCCTCTCGCTTAGCTCGCTGTCCGCCACTCGCCGCTCGATCGCTCATGCAAAAATTGCCCATTTTGGCCCGTTTTTGGGCTATTTCGGCCAGTTTTTGGGCAGTTCTTGCGTGCCATGGCGACCGACGTGAGTGGAGCAAAACATCAGCCATCTCAGCACCCTGGAACCCCCAGGGTGGCACAAGGCTGGATTGGGCATTCATATAGCAGGGACGGAGCTGCCTCTCGTTTTGCTCCTTGTCTGCCGCTCGTCGCTCGCTCGCTCAGCCAAAAATGGCCAGTTTTGGCCTGTTTTCAGGCCGTTTTGGCCAATTTTTGGGCAGTTCTTGCGTGCCGAGGCGACCAACGTGAGTCGAGCAAAAAGTCAGCCATCTCAGCACCCTAGAACCCCCCGGGTTGCACAGGGCTGGATGGGGCATTCGTATAGCAGGGACGGAGCTGCCTCTCGCTTCGCTCGCTATCCGCCGCTCGCCGCTCGCTCGCTCAGCCAAAAATGACCAGTTTTGGCCCGTTTTTTGGACGATTTGGCCAGTTTTTGGGCAGTTCTTGCATGTCGCGGCAACAGACGTGAGCGGGCAAAACGTCAGCCATCTCAGCACCCTGGAACCCTCCTGGCGGCACAGGGCAGGATGGGGCATTCGTATAGCAAGGACGGTGCTACCTATCGCTTTGCTCGCTGTTCGTCGCTCACTCAGCAAAAAATGGCAAGTTTTGGCCCTTTATGGGCCGTTTTCGCTAGTTTTTGGGCAGTTCTAGCATGCCACGGTGACCGACATGAGCGGAGCAAAACCTAAGCCATCTCAGCACCCTGGAACCCCCCGCGTGGTACAGGGTTGGATTGGGCATTCATATAGCAGGGACGGTGCTGCCTCTCGCTTCGCTCGCTGTCCGCCGCTCGGTGCTCACTCGCTCGGCCAAAAATGACCAGTTTTGGCCCCTTTTTTGGCCGTTTTGGCCAGTTTTTGGGCAGTTCTTGCGTGCAGGGGCGACCGACATGAGCGGAGCAAAACGTCAGCCATCTCAGCACCCTGGAACCCCCCGGGTGGCACAGGGATGGATGGGGCATTCGTATAGCAAGGACGGTGCTGCCTCTCGCTTTGCTCGCTGTTCGCCTCTCGCCGCTCGCTCGCTGTCCGCCTCTCGCCGCTCGCTCGCTGTCCGCCTCTCGCCGCTCGCTCGCTCAGCCAAAAATGGCCAGTTTTGACCCGTTTTTGGGCCGTTTTGGCCTGTTTTTGGGCAATTCTAGCGTGCCATGGCGACCGACGTGAGCAGAGCAAAACGTCAGCCATCTCAGTGCTAGTCATAGGTGCCCAGCAAGCCAATCACGTAAGTGATGGCACGTGTGACTTAATACAGAATCTTTTTGCTTATTATATTTTGGCATATATCACTTTATAACTATTGCATAAATGCATACATATATTGTGATGTCCTTGGATTTGTGCAATGGGAATCAGATCGTGATGAGATCACTATAGTGAGATCGATTCACCTTTAAACACATATCCTAAATAATCCCGGTCATAGGTTACTCGAGAGGGATATCATGATTGTTGAATCTCGGATTTTGATAATACAATTAATTGATGGGTTAATTGATCTAATCCATATTATTGAGTTAAGTGTGCAGGATTAACTATGATAATAAGAAAATACAAAGCAATGATACCGGAGTCAAGTTCGATGGACGTTTAAGAGTCCGAAGAATCGTCGGAGATACTGCCAGAACCAACCGAGAAGAAATCGGGAACCTGTCGAAATTTTCGGAAGTTCGCCGAAGAGATCATCAGAGGTTCACGGAGATCACCGAGAAGGCTCGGCTACTCATTAAAGTCATCACAAGGTTCGTCGGAAAACTCGCCGGAACAAGACTCGACGTTCGCGGTTGAAAACTTGCTTAGGATGTTTTTTTTATGTAGTTAACGTGTAATTAGGATTAGGATTAAGAGATAATCCTATATCCTGGTTAGGGGCCAATTGGGCTCAAAATTAGACTTGGTTTGGGCTAAGTTTGAAGTCCAACCAACAACCAAGAGTCCGGCGATGGTATCAAGAAGATCAAGGGGTTGCACCGCCAAAAGACCGAGAGTCGGGCAAGGGTAATCGCCAAAGACTATCGATGAACCGAAGTTTCTTCACGTGGTTATGAACTCATGTGGTCATATTAATTTTTGGTTATTTAATTAGGTTCCATGTCAAAGGAAGAATGATTAAGTTATTGTTATTGTTGTTGTGAAATAAATAGATTTTGGCATGTAAAATTTGTTGTATATTTTCCTTTGGAAGCTTATGCTTTGGCATACCTTTGGAACCTTTTGAAGCTCGTGTTTTTATTTTTTATTTTTTTAATTGAAAATGAGAGAAAATATTAGGTGTGAATCCATAGCCTTTTATCTCAATTATTTAATAATAATAATAATAATAATAATATTTGTCCTTGAAGTTTTTGTGTTTTACGCACATCCTTTTTAGTTATTTATACCAGGTTAATTATTAACCTTTTTTTTGCCCAACACTCACTATTTGAGTAAATTTTTGATAAAAATATAAAAATATAAATAAATTTTTTTGTGGTTGTTGCTAGGGTTTTGGGCAACAGATTGAGATTTGTATATTCATTATTCTCATAGTGGATTATCTCTAATTTGCCCCGTGGTTTTTGTAACACCCATCATTTTCGAATTTTCGTATAAGTTTCTGGTGATAATGTAAGCATTTATTTTAAATTGACAAAAGAAATAGAGTATGAATCAGAGGTAACTTATTTATAAGATTTGGGAGATCTGTTCAAAAAAAAAAAAAAAAAATCTGAGGACCTATATGTAAACCCTGAGGACCTAATCGTAAATATGTTAAATACAAGGACTAAACTGTAAAATGTACAAAAATACAAACTCCACCGCTTAAGCCTCTCTGCCTTCGTTCTTAAGGAAGCAGAGAAGGCAGCTGCGTGGATGATATGGGAAAGAAAGAAAGAAAGAAGAAGAAGAAGAAGAAGAAGAAGAAGAAGAAGAAGAAGAAGAAGAAGAAGAAGAAGAAGAAATTGGGGCTTTAAGTTTTCTTGCTCAATCTTCTCAATTGGGGGTCAAAAATTCTCAAAGGCAAGTGTTCTAACCCCATCCTACAGAATTTTTAGTCTCTGTTTTTATGTTGAATCAAAATAAATTGAAGGATTTCTATTTAGAAACTGATATGTCTCTCTTTGGACATAGAACCATGGATTTTGAAGTCTTTTTTTCGGTAAACTGACCCCTATACACTGTTTCAGCTATAAGTTTTAGTACAAAATGTGAATTCGGGCAGGAACTATTTTGTTTGAAAATTAGACTCTTATATCTTCCTGTTGACACTGATTTTGTAGATTTTGGACACCGAATACTTACCCAAACATCTGATTCAATTGAGCCTATAGACGCTGTAAAACAGGGTTCAAGATTTCTGACCTGTCGATACTAAAATGCCTATAACTCCCTGTTGAAAATTCTGAATTGTACCAAATTGATTTTATTTGAAACTAGACTTGAAAATATTTCTTTTGACTTATAGTTTGAATTTTGGATTTCAATTGCCTACCCTATTGTCTGTTGAATCCGACCCTATAAATTCTGCAAACCAGTGATTGTGTTTTTGACCTTGTGTTACCAAATCAAAGGTAACTCCGCATTGGGAACCCTGTTTCATATGAAATTTGTTCCATTAGAATATAGATTGATATATGGTTCGACCATAGTTTTCTTATGGGCATTGGAGCATAATTGATATTCTGAAGTATTTGTTTGATGTGCCACTGGAATTCTGTCTGAAATCGAGCTTTGGTCGATTTCAAGATATTCTGTCTCCTTTGGATATTTGAATTCGTTTAACCTTCTTATTGGATTTGAGCTAAATATGATTGCTTGGAAATTCCTGTACACTCTTGTTTTTATTTCATTCCAAATCTGAATACATTTGTGAGAGATTTGTTCTTTGTTTCATATTGTCTCGAAAAGGCACATGCACGTTTGTTGTTCCGCATGTGCTTCTGATATATACTACTTATTGTTAAAAATGCCCTCTTGTACTCTGGTGTGTGGGATTGTCTGGACCTTTGCCAGAAATGGTAAAGGGTATGCGCTTAATACTCGCTCTGTGGGGTCCCGCTCCGTGGGATATTCTGGACCTTTGCTAGAAATGGTAAAGGGTATGTGCTTAGAGCTCATGATGCTCTCAAAATTCCCTCGACTTCACCTAGACGTGGGTGGAGGGATCTCCCAGACGGGGGAGACTTTTGTCGTGGTCATTCAAAATGGATGAATCACATTCTGACCGAGATCCCACCACACCTTCTATATGTTTGATATGACATCCAGAGTTTTGGTGAGTTGTTTACGCTCATGCTCGGATAAGAATGATATGATTGCAACGCCAAGGACGACGCCCGAGCTTCTGTGGCGATATTTGTTTTGATATACTCGATATGCTTCATTCATCGATGATTTTGCTTCAAATGTTCCATATGCCGTTGATATGCTTCGAACATTTTATATGCCATTGATAAGTCTCGATATGTTTCCTTTGTTACCGATATGCTCCAATTACTCTATGCCCCAATCTGTCCAAGAACCAAATATGTAAGATTGAAATGACAATTGTGTTCTGCTCTTAATGATACTATGTCTACGAAATCGTATATTCTGCCTTGTATTTTGGAACTGTATCTCTTTGGAAGTTGTACTATTTTGATATGGATATGTTAGTCACTTGTCGAGCTCTTTATGCTCACCCCGCTTTGTTGATAAATTTTTCAGATAGCATATTGCTTGCTTAAATGATAAGATTGGGCTGAGGCGGTGGAAAGTTTAGAAGTTTTTGGGCAGATCTTTGTTAGCATATGTGTATTTGTTGTATAAGATACTCTGCATCTTATGAAATGTGACGATGAATCTAAACCTGTGGATTTTGTGTAAGATAAAGGATCCCTCATGTATAGGATTTTGGTATGTTAAGTTATATTCGTGTAATGATATGATCTTATGATAATCGTTGGTTTGGTGACTGCATAGACTTCCCCATTTGTGAATTTATGTTGTGGTTATTTTTTTGATGAGTTGAGTTCTGATTGTGTGAATTATCGAGTGATGTGTGGTATGTTTATGAAATGCACAGGGTTATGAATTTGTAGACTATAGAGGTGAAATTTTGATCTGAATGTTTTCTTAGTGACCTCAAATGTGTGCTTGGATCCTGGGTTAGTTATGATGAAAATTTTAAATATTGTCGATATATTTTTGAGGGGCGTGACAGTTTTTACCCTTCATATTGAAAGGGTTTTCCACGTATATCTTGGTGTTTTGTTTGATTGTGTTTCCATTTTATTCCACTGCGTATTATGGTCTTCTAGTATTTGTTCATATACAAAGGTTATTCCTCTTTATATCCCCATCAGTCAAGACTTCTTCCGGCGAGCTTCCGGCGAACTTTCGGCGGTCTTCCGATAGACTCTCGGAAACCATTATGCGGACTCCTGGCAAGCTCTTAAACTTCACGATTTGATCTTGGCGAGTTCCGATCTCTCTCGGCGAGCTCCGCGAACTTCCCACGAACCTTTCGGTGAGCTTCCAAAAATCCCTTCGGCAAGCTCCCTACTCATTCTCGGCTAGTTCCGGCAGCATTCCCGACGAACCTTCGGACTTCCGTTGAACTCTCGAACTCCCAATGAATCCTTCGCGCTTGACTCCACACTTTATTTCGCTTTATGTCTTTCTCATTATCATAGTTATTCCTGTACACACAAACTAAAACTCTACTCCGATCAACTCAGACGTAAAAGCGCAGAACACAGTAGGCTATGAAGGAGGTTTGCAGTAAAGATAATGAACTCAAAGTAAATGCAAACTAGAGAGCAGCGCGATTTAGAGTAGTTCGGTCAGTCTTGACCTACATCCACTTCTGGCTTCCTCAACCGATAAGGTTGCCGACGTCCACTAGAGGCCTTCCCTCAATAGGCGAAGGCCAACCACCTTTTTACAGATTCACTCCTTTTGACAGGCTTAGGAGACAACCCTTACAAACTTTTCTCTCCTCTCTTGACAGATCTGAACTTGGAAGTGTTGAATCTCAGATTTTGATGATAAAATCAATTGATGGGTTAAATGATCTAATCCATATTATTGAGTTAAATGTGCAGGATTAACTACGATAACCAGAAAACACAAAGCAAGGATACCGGAGTCAAGTTCGATGGACGTTTAATTGTCCGAAGAATCGTTGGAGATGTTGCCGGAACCAACCGAGAAGAAATCGGGAACCTGTCGGAATATTCGGAAGTTCACCAAAGAGATCGTCAAAGGTTCACAGAGATTACCGAGAACGCTCGGCTACTCATTAAAGTCATCACAAGTTCGGGAGCTTGCTGGGAGCCCGTCGGAAGAAGTTCGTCGGAAAGCTCGCCGGAACAATACTCGACGTTCGCAGTTGAAAACTTGCTTAGGATGTGTTTTGTTATGTAGTTCACTTGTAATTAGGATTAGGATTAAGAGATAATCCTATATCCTGGTTAGGGGCCAACTGGGCCCAAAATTAGACTTGGTTTGGGCTAAATTTGAAGCCCAACAAGTGAACCGAAGGGTCTGGCGGTGGCACCGCTAGACTGGGCGGTTGCACCACCCAACACCCGAGAGCTGGGCGGTACCACCGCCTGGGCTGGGTGGTGGCACCGCCCAACACTATCAGTGTCTGACACTAACAGGCGGTGGCACCGCCACTGACAGGCGATGGCACCGCTAGCATCGGGAACTCAAAGAGAATTCAAATTTTGGAGCCCAAATTTGAATCCTCTTGAGGCCTATAAATACCCCTCAAATCTCAGCTGAGAGAACAACTTTTTGAGTAGCAAGTGTTCGAGAGAAAGGCCTTAGAAAAGTCTTAGCTAGCCTTGTTTTCAATTTGCTAGTGTTCAACTCCTACTTTCTTGTTGAAAATCTGTAAGAGAGTGAACTGCTTGTAAAAAGTTGTAAGAGGGGTATTCACCCTTCCCTTTCAAGAGATTTGCTAGTGGAAGGTGGGAGCCTCACCGAAGAGGGGCCTCGCAAGTGGATGTAGGTCACTTGACCGAACCACTGTAAAATCGGCGTGATCTCTGGTTTGCATTTACTTATTGTCATTTACATTACTGCAAACCATTTGCACTTTAATGCTATACTGCTTTGTCTCCCTCTTACTTATCCCTTCAAGTTAAAATGCAATCAAAACGATTTTAAACAAAAACATTGCTTTTATCGTATGAAGTTCCGAAAAGTGTTTAAATCATGAAAAGTTATCGCACTTTACCGCTGCACTAATTCACCCCCCCCCCTCTTAGTGCCACTCCGATCGTAACAATTGGTATCAGAGCAAGGCTCACTCTCATATTTGGTTTAATACCCAAGAGAGATGGCTTACTCCGGCATGCATGAGGGACACTCTATCACACGTCCACCTATGTTTAATGGGTTGGATTACACGTATTGGAAGACCCGTATGAGGATCTTCCTCATTTCCATGGATTTTGAACTTTGGACTATTGTCGAAAACGGATTTCAAAAATCTTCTCTTCCGATGAGCGAATGGAATGAATCGGAGAAGAAGGTTTTTGCTTTAAACGCAAAGGCTATGAATGCCTTGTTTTGTGCACTAGATAAAAAATGAATTTAATCGTGTTTCAATTTGTGATTCGCTTTTGATATTTCGAGAACTCTTGAGGTCACTCATGAAGGTACTAGCCGAAAGTGAAAGAGTCCAAAATCAACATCCTTATGCACTCTTATGAACTTTTCCTTCCTATGAAACCAAGTGAGTCCATCGGAGACATGTACACCCGCTTCACGATGTCATCAATGGACTCAAAGCTCTTGGTAAAGATTTTACTAACTTTGAACTAGTAACTAAAATCTTAAGATCCCTCCCTAAAAGTTGGGATCCAAAAGTTACGGCAATTCAAGAGGCCAAAGACCTTAAAACATTCCCTCTTGAAGAACTTATTGGGTCTCTAATGACCTATGAAATGACATGTCAAGCTTATGATGAGCTCGAGAACCCCCTTCCAAAGAACAGGAAGGATATGACACTCACATCACAAGAAGACCACTTGAAAGGAACATCAAGTGATGAGGACAGTGACAATGACATTGCACTTTTGACTCAAAAAATTAAAAAATATTTAATAAAGAATAAATTTAAAAATAATACAAAAAATAAGTTCGAACACAAGAAGGACCAAGTGATTTGCTATAAATGCAAAAAACCGGGACACTACAAGAACGATTGCCCTCAAGCCAAAAAGAGAACATCAAAGAAGAAGGCGCTCAAGGCAACGTGGGATGATTCGAGCGCGTCCGAAGTAGAGGAGTCCAACACCGAGCAAGTTGCTCATTACGCCCTAATGGCCATCGGAGAAGAGATAATAGATTTAATTGATGCAGATTTACGTTATCATGAATTATTAAATGTTTTCATGAGTTATTTGATGAATGTAAGACAATTAGTAGAAAATATAAATTGCTAAAAAAGGAACATGATAGTCTCACTTGTGATATTGATAAATTAAAAACTAAATATCATGATAGTTTAGCTCCATGTATAAAATGTCATGATCTAGAATCTCTCCAAAAGGAGAACTTGCTACTTAAGGACACCTTGAAGAAATTCGAGGTTGGTAGCAAATCTTTGAATATGATCCTTACAAATAAGGGTCACGTTCCTAAAAGAAGTGGAATCGGATTTGTGAGAAGTCCTCACCAAAATCCAACCACCTTCATTAAAGGCCCCGTCTTACATGTTCGGCACCAAAGCAATTGTAACTTTTGTTGCAAATATGGACATAAAACTTATAAATGTCCATTCAAGAAAATTAGTCCGAACAAACTAATTTGGGTTCCTAAAGGAACCATGATCAACTCTATGCAATATGATGAACAAGTTAAATCAGTTTTTAAGGCACCCAAAAGAAAATGGGTACTTAAAAATAATCCCTTCTTGTAGAAACATACACCATCACAAGCTAGGAGCAAGACATGGTATCTAGATAGTGGATGCTCAAGACATATGACTGGAGATCCATCTCATTTCTCTATGCTCACTAGCAAAGAAGAAGGGTACGTCACCTTCGGAGACAACAACCAAGGGAAAATCATTGGCAAGGGAACCATAGGTAACAAATTAAAATTTTCTATTGATGATGTCTTACTAGTTAATGGATTGAAACATAATCTCTTGAGTGTTAATCAATTATGCGATAAAGGTTATATCGTTAGATTTGAATCAAATGTATGTATTATTGAAAAACCAAACCATAACATGACTATGATTGCATTAAAACAAAATAATATCTACACCATCAACCTTGATGAACTAAGTAATGAAATGTGCTTCTCTATTTTAAATGATGATGCTTGGCTTTGGCATAGGAGACTAGGCCATGCAAGCATGAAACTAATATCTAAGATCTCATCTAGAGAATTAGTGCGAGGAATTCCAAATATAAAGTTTATTAAGGACAAAGTATGCAATGCATGTCAACTAGGTAAACAAATAAAAACTAGTTTCAAATCAAAAACTCAAATTAGCACCACTAGACCATTACAATTGATTCATTTGGACTTATTTGGACCAATTGATACGACAAGTCTAGGAGGAAGCAAATATGCATTTGTAATTGTGGATGACTATACTAGATACACTTGGACCTATTTCTTAGCTCAGAAAAGTGATTGTTTCAAGTGTTTCTCTAAATTTTATAAACTCACTCAAAACGAAAAAGGTTTCCTGATTTCATCAATTCGGAGTGATCACGGTGGCGAATTTCAAAGCCGTGACTTTCAAAATTTTTGTGAAGTTAATGGATACAATCACAACTTCTCCACTCCGAGAAATCCCCAACAAAATGGAGTAGTTGAAAGAAAAAATAGAAACCTACAAGAAATGGCAAGAACTATGTTAAATGAACATAGTTTACCTAAGTATTTTTGGGCCGAAGCCGCAAATACGGCTTGCTACATCATGAATAGGGTCCGAATAAGACTATCCCTATCAAAAACTCCCTATGAATTATGGAATAACAAAAAACCAAATATTTCCTATTTTAAAGTTTTTGGTTGTAAATGCTTTATTTTGAATGAAAAGGATGCCTTAGGAAAATTTGATGCTAAATCCGATAAAGGCATCTTTCTTGGTTACTCTTCCGTTTCTAAGGCTTTTCGGGTTTTTAACAAAAGAACCTTAGTAATAGAAAAGTATATTCATGTAGTTTTTAATGAAATTTCTAATTTAAAGAAAAATAATTTTGATGATGATCTTGGTTTTGATAATTTGAATTTAAATGAACCCCCTCTTCAAAATAGCAACTTGGATGCACCTTCTCCCGAAATTTTCTTACCCAAGGAATGGAAGTTTATAGATGCTCATCCAAAGGAGCTAATTATAGGTGATACATCAAAAGGGGTTCAAACTCGTTCCTCTTTCAAGAATTTTTGTGCTAATGCCGCCTTCCTTTCTCAAATCGAACCTAAGTGCATTGACGAGGCCATAAAAGATGATTTTTGGGTTATTGCAATGCAAGAGGAATTGAATCAATTTGAGAGGAATAAGGTGTGGAAGCTTGTTCCTAGACCTAGTGACCATTTAGGCATTGGTACTAAATGGGTCTTTAGAAACAAGCAAGATGAAAATGGTATCGTGGTTAGAAACAAGACTAGATTAGTGGCCAAAGGTTTCAACCAAGAAGAAGGTATCAATTACGAAGAAACCTTCGCTCCCGTGGCTCGATTAGAAGCCATAAGGATGCTCCTTGCTTATGCTAGTAGTAATAATTTTAAACTATTTCAAATGGATGTCAAAAGTGCCTTCTTGAATGGTTTTATTTCCGAAGAAGTATATGTCGAACAACCTCCCGGATTTGAAAATTCTCTTCTTCCTAATCATGTATTCAAATTGACTAAGGCTCTCTATGGCTTGAAACAAGCTCCTAGAGCTTGGTATGAAAGGCTTAGTTCCTTTCTTATTTTAAATAATTTTACCAAAGGCAAGGTTGATACTACATTGTTTATTAAACATTTTGAAAATAATTTTGTTATTGTGCAAATTTATGTTGACGATATTATTTTTGGCTCTTCAGATGAATCACTATGTGAATCATTTGCCAAATGTATGAGTCTTGAATTTGAAATGAGCTTAATGGGTGAAATAACTTTCTTTTTAGGATTACAAATCAAACAACTTAGTGATGGTATATTTCTTAACCAATCTAAATATACATTAGAATTGTTAAAATGATTTAACATGGATAATTCAAAAGCAATAAACACCCCTATGAGTACTGTGACTAAGTTAGATATGGATGAAAATAGTGAAAATTTCGATAAAAAAATATATAGGGGAATGATAGGTAGTCTACTCTACCTTACCGCAACTAGACCGGATATTATGTTTAGTGTAGGACTTTGCGCAAGGTTTCAATCAAATCCTAAATTATCTCATCTTAAAAGTGTTAAAAGAATATTTAGGTATCTTAAAGGAACTCCAAATATAGGACTATGGTATCCAAAATCTGAAAAATTCAATTTAATAACTTATGCAGATGCCGATTTTGGCGGATGCAGGATAGATAGAAAAAGTACATACGGAACATGCCAATTTTTATGACATGCACTTGTTTCTTGGACTTCCAAGAAACAAAATTCAGTTGCACTATCTACAGCGGAAGCCAAATACATTGCTGCAAGTGCATGCTGTGCACAAGTTGTTTGGATGAAAAATACATTAGGCATCAAGTGCATGCTGTTCACTTCAAAAATATTCCCATAAAATGTGATAATACTAGTGCCATATGTCTTACTAAAAATCAAATTCAGCACTCTAGAACTAATCACATCGACGTTAGGCATCATTTCATATGCGATCATGTCCTTAACAATGATGTTGTTCTAGAATTCATTGACACAAAGCATCAATTAGCAGATATATTTACAAAAGCCTTGAATGAAGACCAATTTGAATTCATTAGAAGGGAATTACGTATGTTAAATTGTCCCTAAACAATAAACTTGTTTGAATGGATTTTCCGTAAAGTTTTTCATCTTCTCTCCGTTCCTCGGTGAATCTAATCCTTCTCCTTCAATTCTAAATGACATGTTAAATTATCTTATCCTACTGCTCCAATCTGCTCAAGATTAATGATTTTATGACATTTTGTGAATCTCGAAATTGATTTTTTGATTATGAGTTTCAAGTTGACAATTTGAATTTAAATGAGTTTGTATTCGAATTATGATCTTGACTTATTGAAGTTACTACTTTAAATTTTTTTTTATCCCAATCTCTTCCTTGTACATCTATAATTTCTGTTATTTATAGAAAGAAGAGATTAGATAATATGGATGCATGCTGAATTTTCCTTTAAGATGAACTCTGCGTAAATATTTTTGCATACTTAATTTTGAATGATAAAATCTTTGTATGACAAAGGGGGAGAAAAGTGATGACTTGTATCATTTTAACAGTATGACTTATATGAATTGCAAAAGCTTTTCAAAATCTTTGAGAAAAGTGATCGATCGATGAATGTCTTATATGCCTTGCAAAATCCTTCAGAATATCGCAAGATCGATTGATCATATTGAAAGCATGTCTAACATGTATATCATGAAATTCATGTTGAAAATCTTTATCTCATGTTATAGTAAAAATTGTCTCTTATCATTCGACTTGAAAATGATTTTCATCGAAGTTTCGCATTTACATTATGCTTAATGAGAATAACGATAAGTTCTACTGTTAGAACTTATCGGTTTATGCTTGATTTCAATGGGATGGAATTCAAGTGTTTTTATCTTCTCATAATATGGCATATAGATAGGGGGAGTTATGTTTAACTCCGTCATCGATTGATTGTCATCATAAAAAAGGGGGAGATTGTTGAATCTCGGATTTTAATGATAAAATCAATTGATGGGTTAAATGATCTAATTCATATTATTGAGTTAAGTGTGCATGATTAACTACGATAACCAGAAAACACAAAGCAAGGATACCGGAGTCAAGTTCGATGGACATTTAAGAGTCCGAAAAATCGTTGGAGATGCTGCCGGAACCAACCGAGAAGAAATCGGGAACCTGTCGGAATTTTCGGAAGTTCGCCGAAGAGATCGTCGGAGGTTCACAGAGATCACCGAGAAGGTTCGGCTACTCATTAAAGTCATCACAAGTTCGGGAGCTTGCTGGGAGCCCGTCGGAAGAAGTACGTCGGAAAGCTCGCCGGAACAATACTCGACGTTTGCGGTTGAAAACTTGCTTAGGATGTGTTTTGTTATGTAGTTCACTTGTAATTAGGATTAGGATTAAGAGATAATCCTGTTAGGATCAAGAGCACTAAGAGGGGGGGGGGGGTGAATTAGTGCAGCGGAAACTTTCTACGGTTAAAACGAAACTGCGTTCAAACGATAAAAACAATTTCTGTTTGAAAGCCGATTCTAAGATTACTTTAACTTAAGATCAAGCAAGATGATGTTAAAGTCAATCTATGAAGGCAGTTTGCAGTTATGATGAAAACCAGAATATAAGCGCAAACTGAAATACGACGTTCGTACGAAGAAACTGATTTACATCTAAATGCTGATTCGTAAATCACTTGATTAGGCGAGATTCTGTTTAAGCAAGGGTATAAAGGCAGTTTGCAGTTACGGTAAAAATCAAAACGTAAACGTAATCTGAAATATGATGATTGTACGAAAAAGCAGATTTACGTCTAAACGCAGATTCGGAAAGTGCAAAGCTTGAAACCCGATCGTATATGCGCAGAAAGCAGTAAGCTTCATAGGAGGTTTGCAGTAAAGATAATATGCTCAAAGTAAATGCAAACCGAGATTTAGAGTGGTTCGGTCGATCTTGACCTACTCCACTTTTGGCTTCCTCCACCGACGAGGTCACCGACGTCAACTAGAGGCCTTCCTTCAATAGGCGAAGGCCAACCACCCTTTTACAGTTTCACTCCTTTTGACGGGCTTAGGAGACAACCCTTACAGAAATTTTCTCTTCTCTCTTTACAACTCAAAACTTTGAAGAACTGAGGGAGGAGAACTTTTGGCCTTTACAACAATTTTGAGCTCTAAGAATCACAGAAAGAGATCAAGATTTCGAGTATGTCTGTGTGCTTTCAGTGCTGAATGGGTGGGGTATTTATAGGCCCCAACCCAGTTCAAATTTGGAGCTCAAAACTATCAAATCCCGGAATTCCGGGATCAGGCGGTTGCACCGCCTGGCAGAGCTCGAAGACCGAGCTCAGGCGGTGCTACCTCTCTATCAGGGGAGGTTGCACTACCCAGTCTCGCTTGGAGACTGAGCCCAGGCGGTTGCACCTCCAGATTGAGGCGGTTACACCGCCTGCCAGAGCTCGAAGACCGAGCTCAAGCGGTGCTACCTCTTTGTCAGGGGAGGTTGCGCCGCCCAATCTCGCTCGGAGACTGAGCCCAGGCGGTTGCACCTCCTGGCTGGGGTAGTTGCTCCGCCCAGTCTCCCTGGGAGACTTAGCCCAGGCGGTGCTACCTCCTGGCTTGGGCGGTTGCACCGCACATTGCAATCATGGTCCGAATGGGTTGATCCATTTGGCCCAATTTGGGTTTTTCAGGGGCCCAATTGCCCGAAGATTAAGCTAATGGGATCACCTCCCATTTTCAACTTAATCATTGTGCTAACTACGATAAATCCTAAGACAATTTCTGCAGCTTGCTCCGGTACGTCAATCGCTTCTTCTGGCGAGTTTCCGACGAACTTCCGTCGATCAACCGATGAACCCTCGGTGATGCTCCTGCGGACTTTCGGCAAACTCCTGGACTTGCGACGATCCACTTGGCGAGTTCCGACGAGATTCTTTTGGCAAGCTTATGGACTTCTCGGATTTGTTCTCGTAGAACCTCCGACGATTGTCCGAACTTCCGTCGAACTCTCGAACTCCCAACGTGATTGTCTTGACTTCGGCGCAACTCCTGCTGCATGTCTAACTTTCATCGTAGTTAATCCTGCACACTTATCTCAACACATAGATTAGACAACAAATGACAATTGACTTCATCATCAAAATCCGAGATTCAACAATCTCCCCCTTTTTGATGATGACAATCAATTGATAATGGAGTTAATCATAACTCCCCCTGTCTATATGCCATACTTGAGATAAGTCATTCTTGAATTCAAGACCTAAGAATTCAAGCGACATATTGATATTTAAATCATTTGAACTTATCAATACTTTCATCATGATTCCATCATGATGTATCTCTCTGAAGATGATGTCAAGGCTTGACATTCATTTTCAGATTTTATATTACAAGTTTGAATGATGGTAATAGTAACAATTTATCATATTGTAAGATATCAACATGTAAAGCTATGAAGTAAGATTTTGATATCATTACATGATGTACACATTTCAAATATCTTGGCAAATGTTGCATTTCTTCAAATGGTAAGATATCAACTCAAGGCATAATGCAAATTATAGCATCTGTTCATATATCTCTTAGTGATGCAAGCATGGCAGCATAATCATAGCATCAGTGTTTATAGCATCAATTCATATATTTATAATGCAAATTATAGCATCTGTTCATATATCTCTTGGTGATGCAAACATGGCATAATCATAGCATCAGTGTTTTTAGCATCAATTCATATATTTCTCCCCCTTTGTCATCAACAAAAAGCATGGTAGTTGTGATACCAGGAAAACAATATAAGCAAGTTATCAAGCATATAAAGGAAGGCGTGATACGTAGATTGCTTTGAATACTTCTTCCTTCTTTTTTTTGTTATAATCCTTTGTGCATGAAGGAGGAAAGCCATTTGTGATTCCAGCTATTTGTGAGTTTACTTTGAGTCAAGATATGTGTTTGAAACAACTTTTTGCAAGTAAAAATACTATCATCCATATTTCAAGATGGAATTCATAAGCAGGAATCATTTCATCAAATCCATTTCAAAAAAAATAATTTTCATAAGAGTGTATGAGAAAATTTGATTTTTAGTATTCCAACTCTTAAGCGAATCTGAAAATGAGATGAACACTTTCATGCATTCGGACAAGACTATGCTACAGATTTTCAAATACAATCATGAAGACAAAACATTTCAACACATGTTATGTAATGGCAATCAAGTGATTTGATCATTCAATAAAGTCCGAAAAATAATTTTAACTAGTTTATCTATTCGGACACATCAACATTCCTAATTCTCTTCTTATAAAATCAAATTGTTCTTCACTTAGAAGTTTTGTAAAAATGTCAGTTAGTTGATGTTTACTATTAATGGCAATGACTTATCAACTGTATTGGTATATCACTTTTTCAAACTATATTTATCATGGAAATCAAAGCACAAGGTTTTCAAAACTTTTAGTTTCAATATAAAATCCGAGATAACCATTTAGTTTATATTTACCACAAGGCACAAGGCATATATTTACCACGATAGATGTTTACAACTCCACATATGCTCACAATATATTAGGCAACCATATCAAGGATCAAGACAAAGTACATCATGGTGAGTAACATAAGGAGTTTACAACAACAACAGATGGTTGTGTTCATACAAGCTCATTCATGAGGTGGAAAATTAAAGTGCCTAAACAAGGAGTCAAATTGACAATGAATTTACTGCAGCTCAGATAGGATTTGATCTTGTTGTTGTTCAAGCCATTCTTGTCTTTGTTCGAATCGGTCTATCTGAATCCCAATATCTTCTACAGATGATGTATGAGTTTGCTCAAATGGATGTGTTTCCTCAAAGGGACAAATCGGAGGAGATTGGGTACCCCTAAATACTGGTGTTTCTGGTTCTGGTTCAGGTTGAGGGGGATCAGTTCTTCTTAGCATTCTAACCCAGTTACCGTTTCTATAAAAACATCTTAATCGGTGAAGTAGATTTTTATTTATTATGCTAAATCTATCTATTTTTATTACTTCTTCTTCCAGTGGTATTAGAATATCGTAGGCTTTCATTATTCTAGTGATTATACCGCCATATGGGAGCATCATGTCTTTCTTAGACAGTTCTAATATGTTTTGTTGGATAAGATAACCAAGACAGATGTCATGTCCTTTCATGATCAAATACATAGTTCCTAATTCTAATTGACTTACTTCATCTTGATGGTATTGTTTAGGGAGAATGATGCTAGTTAGGATATGATGAAGTACCTTAGTATTTAGAGGCAATAGATATTCACAACTTTTAGGAACAAATGCTAAGTTGGGATTGGCAAAAATTGTTCCTAAGGCTTCAACATATGTTGTTCCAACAGTTTCTTCATCCCATGATCCTCTAAAGTAAAGTCCTATACTTTTCATAGGAATGCCTATCATGTCGCAAATGAATCTATCCGTAATTGAGATGTGTTGTCCTAAAAGATAGGTGGACATTCTTTCTTCTTCATCTATTTGTATGTTGTTGTAAAACAATCTAACAAGTCTTGGATAGATGGGTTCGTTAATTTGCAAAATTGGAAGTAGATCTAAGTTTGCAAACCATTGGATTGTCTCTAAGTCTCTTAGTTCATTTAAATCTATGTATTTTCCCTTATTGACACTCCTAAGTTCGAAAGAGGAAAATTTTTCAGCATGGTGTTTTGAATCGAAAAGGGTGAGATCAAAATCTTCTACTAATCTCCTCTTTCCTTTGTCCCTTGAGGATCTTCTAGATCCCATAACTACTGCTGTTTAGAAGAATATGCTAGTCATAGGTGCCCAGCAAGCCAATCACGTGAGTGATGGCACGTATGACTTGATACAAAATCTTTTTGCTTATTATATTTTGGCGTATATCACTTTATAACTATTGCATAAATGCATATATATATATATATTGTGATGTCCTTGGATTTGTGCAATGGGAATCGGATCGTGATGAGATCACGATAATGAGATCGATTCACCTTTAAACACATATCCTAAATAATCCCGGTCATAGGTTACTCGAGAGGGATATCGTGATAACCGGACAGGCCGGGTGTCTTTGTATACCCGTCCATATGATGGATGCAGCTGGTCTCATAGTCTGCTCGTGTAGGGACACTAGGGATATAGTACAGTGCTCATTGGAGAATGAGTTCAATTTGATTGATCCGCTTACGGAATCTTTGGATGGTTGATGATGCCTTATTGTCGACAAATGATTCCGTAGTCCTAGTGGTGTATTTGGTCCTTAGACTTGAGACACCAAGGATGTCCTGTATGAGTGCTCCACTCTTTGATACCGAACTTATAGGTTTGGCTGTCCCATCTAGTACAACCGGGTCATTTGGAGTGGTAGTCGACCTTTACGAGGGCTATTGAGTGTCGATAGAGGATCATCCACTCTCGGCGTCATGAGAGGAATATCCTATGTGTTCTTGCTCTCAGACAAATCCCTGGCGTGGTCATTCGGGTTGAGAGAAAAAGAGTTCTCCTGAGAATCCGATTAGAGCGAGACTTCGGTAGAAACCGTATGGGTCCGACAACACCATGCTCGATATACGGTCTCCGGGATATTAGATGGATGAGGGACTATAGGTACATGGTAATCGAGGACAGACAGGTCCAATAGATTGGATTCCCCAGATCGTCCGGGGACTACGGTGTAGTGGCCTAGTACGTCCCTGTAGTCGATGAGTCGAGTGAATTATTACGAGATAATAATTCACCGAAGTTAGAAGGAGTTCTCGACGGTATGACTCACGGCCCAGCTCGATATTGGGCCTAGAGGGGGTCACACATATGGTAGGCATTGCGATGAGTAGAGGTTCGGATATGAGATATCCGACGGAGCCCTTGTCTTATTGGATGCATCCAATACCCATTAGGGAAGGACCCATTAGGGTTTGACACGGGATCTCTATAAATAGGAGGGATTCACAAACCTCATAGGCTAGAGTCTTTGCTTGCCTTTCCTATTCTCCTCTCCCTCTCCACCTCGTGAGGCCCGGAGTTTTTTTGAGGAGGGTCGTCGCAACCCTTCCTGTGGTGGATCACCGCTAGAGAGGAGGACGCTTGACCTCCTTCACCCTCTCCTAAGGATCTGCAAGGAAACAGGGGATATACGATCTCCCTAGGTAACACAATCTCTATCTCGCAGTTTTGTGTTTTTTTTGGATTTTTACGCACCAATCTTATATCTACGACGACGAACATCTTTTTTTGGGAATCGGGGATTTTTTTGTTTTCTTGTTCTTCCGCCGCGCATGATGTCGCCCCCCCATGATTTCCCAGCCAGTGGGTATCGAGCCAGTTGTTCGTGCGAATGATTAGTTTTGAACTGCGTGTGTTGTGTTTAGGAAGAATATTGACGCCAAAATTGTTGACGCAACAGTTGCTGCCCCCCCGATCTGCGTCGGGCCGCGCAGGTATTGGGCGGGCGGCAAGAAGCTGCGGTTCGGCAAAGAAATTGACGGCTGGCGGTCGCTCGCGAAGAGGTTTGTTGCCGGCGGGCTCGGCAGCCCACGCGGGCGAGGCGCCAGGAGCGCGCCTGCTACCGCCATTAGGGCAGCGACGCCGCCGCCGCGAATGGAGCGGCGCCGCCGCCGCAGGGCGCGGCGCCGCCGCCGGGAGCGACGCCGCCGCCGCCAGCAGCGACGCCACCGCCGCTCCCCAGCAAAACCCCCCCCCCACATTGGGGCGGTGGCCGGGCGGGACAAAGACCGCCGGAGGCAGCCGGCGCCGCGAGGAGGGCGCCCACCAGCGATGGATCGCCGCCGCCGCCAGTGCGCGTCACCTTAGGCGCGAGGGCTCGCCCTCGCCTGAACCGCGAGCCGGCCAGGCCGGGTGGCGGCGACGGCAGCACCGAAAGGGGGAAAGGGCATTAGGGTTTTTCTGGGCAAAGACAATTTTGCCCCTCGGAATTTGAGAAATTCCAGTTTTTGTCTTTTGTCAAAATTACGAAAATACCCTTAGGAATTGAGAAATTCCCTACATATCCTTGATTTCAGAAAATATTAATTAATTAAAAGGTTTAATTGATTATTATTTTTATTATTATCTAGTAGTCCTACATGATGATGATTATTTATACATGTGATGTATGATGTGTGGACGGATGATCATGGACCGTGTGATGTGTGTACTTGTGATTATTATTATTGAGGTCTGCGAACCTCCATTATATTTCTCGTTTATTGTCGGGCCTGCGTGCTTATGATTAAGTTGTAATCACATGAGGAGGCGCAGCGGAAGCGTGGATGCTATAGCGGGACCCACGAGACGGACGATCGTGATGCATGGAGATGCATCAAGATGTCAACGAAACCGACGAGGACGAGATGAACGATCACAAGGCATGGAGATGCACCATTGCACACATAGATCTTGATGTGAGTGATTAGGCCTACTGGCTCGGGCCTAATCATATTAGGTTGTGGTCCATGATCATCCGATGTGATTGCTTATACACATACTAGATATGTATATATATTTGCATGCGATGTAGATATATATTAAATATGTATATGTGTGACATGTCATATTAGGAGACCAAATTATAGAAACATCTCTCGATAATATTAAGTCGGTAAACGTGAGGCAATTAGATTGACCCACGTGGCCTTCCATCGTTATGAGTAGGAATCGATTCCCGGTGTAGGTTGAGTTGGTCGAGTCCCTCGAGACTCACCTATATCGTGATTCGCTATCTTGCTTACGACATAGAGATGTCACCGGTGACCTGAGGACATGGTATGCTTGGTCGAGTCCCTCGAGGGTATATCATCAAATCCGACTCATCTTGTAACGAAGGTGTTGACTTAACCGAGCATCATGGTTGGTCGAGTCCCTCGAGGCCATGGTGATTCGGAGGCCGAACAGGACGGGAATCATAAGGAGTTGTGATCGACAAGAGTTGCCTACCTTTTAGGCTTAGTGTGATTGGTCGAGTCCCTCGAGGTTACACTAAGACGCTGATTGGATCCTGATCCCCACTAGAAGTCTGCTGGAGACTTCCGTTTCACGTGCTGAGGGTGTCGCGTGACTCGTTAGTAAAATAGTGGGAGCATTTTAAGATAAAAGTCCATATCTTGATAGATTATTTCTTGCAAAATCTGCATGTTATTCATTTCTGCTACATCTTTATTTTCAGAAAATGTCGCTTTCAAATCCCTTACGTGGCATACTTGATGTCAACCGCCTTACTGGTCCAAATTATACGGATTGGCTCCGTAACTTGAGAATTGTTCTCACAGCGGAGAAAATCGTGGTAATGCCCTTGATACAAATGATGCCTACGCCAAAGAAGGGGCAAGCGAGGATGAGATCGCCGCTACGTGAAGTACATTGATGACTCCACTCTTGCTCGCTTGCTATATGTTGGGCTCTATGACTCTAGAGTTCTGAGAGACAACATGAAAAGATGGATGCCGATCCATTCTCCTACATGTCCCAAAAATTGTTTGAGGAACAGGGGAAGGACTCAACGATATGAGATATCCAAGAGCCTTTTCTCAAGCTAGGATGACCGAGGGGACACCGGTTGAGAACCATGTCCTAAAGATGATTGAGTGGATAGAGAAACTCACAGTCTAGGAATGGTCCTAGAGGATAACTTGTGTATGGACATTGTGCTTCAGTCCCTACCAGATTCCTTTTCACAGTTCATAATGAATTTTAATATGAACAAGCTTAAGGTGACTCTCCCAGAGCTCCTCAATATGTTGAGGGAGGTAGAGAGTACTATTAAGAAAGAGAAGCCAGTTCTCTACACTAGTGAGACCAGAAAGAAAAGGAAAGAAAGAAAAGGTCCCTTAAGAAGGGAAAGGGCAAGGGAAAACAAGGTAAAGCAAAGGTTGCTAAGAAAGACCCAAAAAACACAAAGGCCAGTGCTTCCACTATGGTAAAGATGGGCATTGGAGAGAAACTGCAAAGAGTACCTTGCAGAAAGGGCGAAACAAAAGCTTGATGAAGCTTTAGGTACATTCATGATCATCTCCATTTGTCGGACTCTTATGATAACACATGGGTATTGGATACCGTAGTGCTTATCATATATGCAATTCGTTGCGTGGTTACGCAAGGCCTAGGAGACTACTGAGAGGCGAGATGGACCTCAAGATGGGTAATGGAGCAAAAGTTGTTTGTATTAGCTGTTGGCGAGAGGTCAGCCCTACATCCCGCCTAGTGAAGCTTTTATTGCATTAGATGCATGTTATTTTTGTTCCTTCTATTATCAAAAACATTATCTCCATTTCATGTTTAATGCTTAGTGGATATAAATTTGTTTTTTTGAGAACAATGGTTGTTCGATATTATTAGATGATAAGATCATCACGAAAAGAACATTGCATAATGGTTTATTTATGTTAGACACCACTCCACATATCATGAATGTAAATGTGTCCAAAAGGAAACGAGATGAGTTGAACAAGGCATACCGTGGCATTGTAGGCTAGGTCACATCCATGAAAGAAGGATTCAAAAGTTGCTAAATGATGGATATCTAGATCCATTCGACTATGTGTCATATACAACTTGTGAGCCTTGCATTCGTGGAAAACTAACCAAATCTTCATTTAGTAGAATCGAGAGAGAGCCAATGAGTTGTTGGAACTCATACATAGTGATGTATGTGGACCCATGTCAACTCATGCCATTGGAGGTTACTCCTACTTCATTACATTTATTGATGATTTCTCAAGGTATGGATATGTGTACTTAATGAAGTACAAGTCCGAGGCCTTTGAGAAATTCAGAGAGTATAAGAATGAGGTGGAGAACCGACTGAAAGAGTGTCAAAACTCTTCGATCGGATCGAGGAGGTGAATACTTAAGTACAGAGTTTACTCAGTTCCTCAAGGACCATGGGATATTATCCCAATGGACACCTCCTTATACACCTCAGCTCAATGGTGTCTCTGAAAGGAGAAATCGTACATTATTAGATATGGTACGGGTCCATGATGAGTTTCACCGACCTAACCATCTCATTCGGGGATATGCCCTAGAAACCCATGACTTACCTTCTGAACAGAGTTCCAACTAAGTCGGTAGTGTCTACACCATATGAGATATGGAAAGGGAAGAAGCCTGATCTTAAGGTTGTTAAGATCCGGGGCTGCCTGCCCATGTTAGAAGACACAACCCCCGGATAAGTTAGAATCAAGGACAGAGCGATGCAAATTTGTGGGATACCCCAAGGAAACTTGTGGGTATTATTTCTATCATCTCGAGGACCAAAAGGTCTTTGTAGCTAAGAGAGTAGTGTTCCTTGAGAAGGAACACATTCTTGACGGAGACAGTGGGGGAGAATGATAGAATTGAGCGAGGGTTGGAGAACCAAGCTCAAGCACTACTCTCTGCCCAGTCCTGTTCGGTACCCTAATACACAAGTATCAACTTTACGCAGGTCCGATAGAGTATCCCATCCTCCCCGAGAGATATGTGGCACATATTAGAGCAGAGGATGTAGAGGATATTGATCCTCGGACCTCTACGAGGAGGCTATTATGAGTATAGACTCGGAAAGTGGAAAAAAAGCCATGAATTCCGAGATGGATTCTATGTACTCCAATAAGGTTTGGAACCTAGTTGATGCTTAAAGGTATTGTATCCATCGGTTGCAAGTGGATCTTTAAGAAAAAGATCGGAGTAGATGGAAAGGTAGAGACCTATAAAGCAAGGCTAGTGGCTAAGGGGTATCACAAAGGCAAGGTGTTGACTACTGACGAAAACTTTTCTCACCAGTAAAGCAATGCTAAAATCCATCAAATTCTATTGGCTATTGCAGCACACTATGATTATGAGATCCGGCAGATGGATGTGAAAACCGCATTCCTTAACGGAACCTCGAGGAGGAGGTGTATATGATGCAACCCGAGGATTCGTGTCCAAGAACTGCCCAGATAAGGTGTGTAGGTTGCTTAGATCCATTTATGGACTAAAGCAAGCTTCCCCGGGTTGGAACATAAGATTTGATGAGGCAATTAGATCTTATGACTTCGTTAAGAACGAAGATGAGCCTTGTGTATACTGAGAAAGGTAAGTGGGAGCTATCACCTTTTTTGGTGTTATATGTGGATGACATCCTCATCATTGGGAATGACATAGGAATGCTATCCACAAAAGAAAGGCTTGGTTATCTAGACACTTCTCCATGAAGGACTTAGGGGAAGCATCTTATATCTTGGGGATTAGAATCTATAGAGATAGATCCAAGAGGATGCTTGGCTTGTCCCAAAATCAGTGTACATAGAAACTATTGTCAAAAGGTTTGACATGGAAAATTCCAAGAGAGGCCTCATACCGAGATGAGACATGGGATATCGCTTTTTTTTCTTAATGTCCCCAAAGACTCCGGAAGAAAAGGCGAACATGGATATGATACCTTATGCCTCAAAGAATAGGGTCTATCATGTATGCCATGCTATGTACTAGGCCTGATATAGCGCATGCTCCGAGTGTCACGATGCGGTGTATCAGCGGATCCAAGCTTGGAGACTGGAAAGCAAGAAAAGTGTATCCTTAAGTACTTGAGAAGGACTAAGGATCTTTTACTAGTATATGGAGGTAATAGCCTTAAGGTTCAAGGCTACACCCGACTCAAGTTTTCACCGATGTCGATGATAGCAAGTCAATTCAGGTATGTGTACACCTTGAATGGAGGAGCAAAAGTTTGGAAAGAGTTCCAAGCAAGATACCATCTGGCGACTTCGACCACGAGGGCGAGTACATTGCTGCATCGATGCAGCAAAGGAGGGAGTCCGGGGTGAAGAAGTTCATCACAGATTTGGGAGTCGATACTGATAGCGACAAGTCGACTTCCTTATATTGCATTAACTATGGGGTGATTACTCAAATAAGGGAACCCGGGTCTCATCGGAAGTTCTTCGAGGAGGTTCCACTTATAAGAGAGATCGTGACCCGAGGAGATGTAGTAGTGGAAAGAGTTCCATCCGAAGATAACATTGCAGATCCACTAACAAAGCCGTTGTCTCATTTTGTCTTTGAGCGTCACAGGGGTCTGATGGGGATCAGACACATAGGTGATTGGCTTTAGGTCAAGTGGGAGATTGCTAGTCATAGGTGCCCATCAAGCCAATCACGTGAGTGATGGCACGTATGACTTGATAGAGAATCTTTTTGCTTATTATATTTTGGCGTATATCACTTTATAACTATTGCATAAATGCATATATATATATTGTGATGTCCTTGGATTTGTGCAATGGGAATCGGATCGTGATGAGATCACGATAATGAGATCGATTCACCTTTAAACACATATCCTAAATAATCCCGGTCATAGGTTACTCGAGAGGGATATCGTGATAACCGGACAGACGGGTGTCAGATACCCGTCCATATGATGGATGTAGCCGGTCTCATAGCTGCTCATGTAGGGACACTAGGATACAAGACAGTGCTCATTGGAGAATGAGTTCACTGATTGATCCGCTTACGGAATGCTTTGGATGGTTGATGATGCCTTATTGTCGGGAAAGATTCCGTAGTTCTAGTGGTGTATTTGGTCCTTAGACTTGAGACACCAAGGATGTCCTGTATGAGTGCTCCACTCTTTGATACCGAACTTATAGGTTTGGCTGTCCCAGATCTAGTACAATTGGTCATTGGGAGTGGTAGTCGACCTTACGAGGGCTATTGAGTGTCGATAGAGGATCATCCACTCTCCATGAGAGGAATATCCTATGTGTTCTTGCTCGGACAAAATCCCCGCGCCGGGTCATTCAGGTTGAGAGAGAAAGAGTTCTCCGGAGAATCCGATTAGAGCGAGACTCGAGTAGAAACCGTGATGGGTCCGACAACACCATGCTCGATATACGGTCTGGGATATTAGATGGATGAGGGACTATAGGTACATGGTAATCGAGGACGAGACAGGTCCAATGGATTGGATTCCCACAGATCGTCTGGGGACTTCTGGCAGTAGTGGCCTAGTAAATCCGTCCGTGATGAGTCGTCGAGTGAATTATTACAGAGATAATAATTCACCGAGTTAGAAGGAGTTCTCGACAGTATGACTCACACCACAGCTTCGATATTGGGCCTAGAGGGTCACACACATATGGTAGGCATTATGATGAGTAGAGGTTCGATATGAGATATCCGATGGAGCCCTTGTCTTATTGGATGCAGATCCAATACCCCCATTAGGGAAGGACCCATTAGGGTTTGACACGGGATCTCTATAAATAGGAGGGATTCACAGCCTCATAGGCTAGAGTCTTTGCTTGCCTTTCCTATTCTCCTCTCCCTCTCCACCTCGAGGCCCGAGTTTTTTTGAGGAGGTCGTCGCTAAACCCTTTGTGTGTGGATCACCGCTAGAGAGGAGGACGCTTGACCTCCTTCACCCTCTCCTAAGGATCTGCAAGGAAACAGGGATATATCTGATCTCCCTAGGTAACACAATCTCTATAATGCAGTTTTGTGTTTTCTTGGATTTTTTTTCCAATCTTCTTCCTGACATCAACATCTTTTTGGGAATCGGGGATTTTTGTTTTCTTGTTCTTCCGCTGCGCATATGATGTCGCCCCCATGATTTCCCAGCAGAGTAGTGATGAGCAAGAGTAAATGAATGAAAAAACAGAGTTTAAGGGCTTCTTAGAGAGTACCTTAGTGAGATCTTCAAGAGAGGGAAGGATTGTTGATGTTTTGCTCCGAAATGAGGGGTATTTGGGATGCTAAGAGGGATGAAATGGGGATGGAGGAGGCTTGGAAGAGTAGAGGAGGGAAGGGAGTGAGTTGGGGTCGGTTTCACCGCCGGCCCTAGCTTGGGTTAAAAAGGGTAGAGTTGCGGGCGTTTGCACCTCTGGCTGGAGCGGTGCAACCGCTGGCAACACGTGATAGCTGGAGGTGCTACCTCTAGCTGGGGCGGTGCCACCGCCTGCAGGCGGTGAGCACTTGTTCTGATTAGTGTGATCTGATCTGAGAGGTTTTTTTTTTTTTTTTTTGCCTTGAGAAGAATTTTCATTCAGAGCAATCAACTTTACTTACGTAATCACGTAAGAGTTTTTATTTTAAGGCAAGGACTTTTGCACGATCAAGATAGATCTTTTAACGTGCATACTCTCAATGTTGTACACATGTTTGTGATAGTTTGTTCAAGTTGGTAAGCCTTGCAAGTTTCTGACAGACTAGTTACTTCATGATATAGAGTTGGATTCGAAGGTTATGAACGGATGAAATTGATGGGTTCGAAAATCCAAAGGATATGTGAATTTGGGAATCATACGTCTCTAATTCTGAAAAGTCAAATAAGGTTATATCTTTTGGGAATGTGACCCTTGTTTGTAAGGATCATGTTTAATGACTTGCTACCAACCTCAAATTTCTTCAAGGTGTCCTTATGTAGCAAGTTTTCCTTTTGGAGAGTTTCTAGATCATGGCATTTTATGTATGAGCTTAAACTATCATGATGTTCAGCTCTTAACTTATCGAAATTACAAATAAGACTATCATGCTCCTTTTTAGCAATTTGTATTTTCTACTAATTGTCTTACATTCATCAAATAATTCATGGAAAGAATTTAATAATTCATGATAAGGTAAATCTGCATCAATTAAATTTGTTACCTCATCTCCGATTGCCATTAAGGCGTAATGAGCAACTTGCTCGGTGTTGGACTCCTCTTCTTCAGATGCGCTCGAATCATCCCATGTTGCTTTGAGCGCCTTCTTCTTGGATGTTGTTTTCTTGGCTTGGGGACAATCGTTCTTGTAGTGTCCCGGCTTTTTGCACTCATAGCAAATAACTTGGTCCTTCTTGGGTTCAAGTTTATTTTTTGCGTCATTCTTAAACTTGTTTCTTTTAAAGAATTTTTTAAATTTTCTTGTTAGAAGTGCCAAGTCATCATCAAAGTCCTCATCACTTGAGTTTTCTCTCAAGTGGCCTTCTGAAGTTTTAAGTGTCATATCCTTCCTGTTCTTTGGAAGGATGTCTTCTTGCTCTTCATGAGCTTTACAAGTCATCTCGTAGGTCATTAATGACCCGATTAGTTCTTCAAGAGGGAAGTTGCGTAGATCTTTTGTCTCTTGAATAGCAGTGACTTTAGGATCCCAACTCTTAGGAAGGGATCTAAGAATCTTATTTACGAGCTCAAAATCCGAAAAACTTTTTCCGAGTGCTTTTAGACCGTTGACGACATCCGTGAAACGGGTAAACATGTCGCCAATGGTTTCACTCAGTTTTATCTGGAAAAGTTCGAAAGAATGTAATAGAATATTGATTTTTGACTCTTTCACTCTACTTGTGCCTTCCTGAGTCACTCCGAGTGTGTGCCAAATATCAAATGCGGTTTCACAAGTTGAAACACGGTTAAACTTGTTTTTATCAAATGCACAAAATAAGGCATTCATAGCCTTTGCATTATGAGTGAAAGCCTTCTTCTCCAATTCATTCCAATCGATCATTGGAAGAGAAGACTTCGAAAATCTGTTTTCGATAAGATTCCAGAGTTCAAAATCCATAGAAATAAGAAAGATCCTCATTCGGGTCTTCCAATAGGTATAGTCCGTCCCACTGAACATGGGTGGACATGTAATAGAATGACCCTCTTGGTTTCCGGTATATGCCATCTCTCTTGGGTTTTAATCCGTTAGAGAGTTAACCTCGCTCTGATACCAATTGTTAAAACGATTTCCGTTAGTGCAGCAGAAAACTTTCTGCGATTAAAACGAAACTGCGTTCAAACGATAAAAACGATTTATGTTTGAAAGCCAATTCTAAGAATACTTTAACTTAAGATCAAGCAAGATGATGTTAAAGTCAATCTATAAAGGCAGTTTGCAGTTATGATGAAAACCAGAATATAAGCGCAAACTAAAATACAACGTTCGTATGAAGAAACTGATTTATGTCTAAATGCTGATTCGTAAATCACTTGATTAGGCGAGATGCTGTTTAAGCAAGGGTATAAAGGCAGTTTGCAGTTATGGTGAAAATCAAAACGTAAACGTAATCTGAAATATGATGATCGTACGAAAAAGCAGATTTAAGTCTAAACGCAGATTCGGAAAGTGCAAAGCTTGAAACCCGATCGTATATGCGCAGAAAGCAGTAAGCTTCAGAGGAGGTTTGCAGTAAAGATAATAAGCTCAAAGTAAATGCAAACCGAGATTTAGAGTGGTTCGGTCAATCTTGACCTACTCCACTTTTGGCTTCCTCCACCGACGAGGTCACCGACGTCAACTAGAGGCCTTCCTTCAATAGGCGAAGGCCAACCACCCTTTTATAGTTTCACTCCTTTTGACGGGCTTAGGAGACGACCCTTACAGAAATTTTCTCTCCTCTATTTACAACTCAAAACTTTGAAGAACTGAGGGAGGAGAACTTTTGGCCTTTACAACAATTTTGAGCTCTAAGAATCACAGAAAGAGATCAAGATTTCGAGTATGTCTGCGTGCTTTCAATGCTGAATGGTTGGGGTATTTATAGGGCCCAACCCAGTTCAAATTTGGAGCTCAAAACTATCAAATCCCGGAATTCTGGGATCAGGCGGTTGCACCGCCTGGCAGAGCTCGAAGTCTGAGCTCAGGCGGTGCTACCTCTCTATCAGGGGAGGTTGCACCACCCAGTCTCGCTTGGAGACTGAGCCCAAGCGGTTGCACCTCTTGACTGAGGCGGTTGCATCGCCTGCCAGAGCTCGAAGACTGAGCTCAGGCGGTGCTACCTCTTTGTTAGGGGAGGTTGCACCGCGCAGTCTCGCTCGGAGACTGAGCCCTGTCGGTTGCACCTCCTGGCTGGGGCGGTTGCACCACCCAGTCTCCCAGGGAGACTTAGCCCAGGCGGTGCTACCTCCTGGCTTGGGCGGTTGCACCGCCCAGTGCAATCAGGGTTTGAATGGGTTGATCCATTCGACCTAATTTGGGTTTTTCAAGGGCCCAATTGCCCCAAGATTAAGCTAATGGGATCACCTCCCATTTCCAACTTAATCATTGTGCTAACTACGATAAATCCTAAGACAATTTCTGCAGCTTGCTCCGGTACGTCAATCGCTTCTTCCGGCGAGTTTCCGGCGAACTTCCGTCGATCAACTGATGAACCCTCGATGATGCTCCTGCGGACTTCCGGCAAACTCCTGGACTTGCGACGATCCACTTGGCGAGTTCCGACGAGCTTCTTTTGGCAAGCTTATGGACTTCTCAGATTTGTTCCCGCAGAACCTCCGACGACTATCCGAACTTCCGTCGAACTCTCGAACTCCCAACATGATCATTGTCTTGACTCTGGCGCAACTCCTGCTGCATGTCTAACTTTCATCGTAGTTAAACCTGCACACTTATCTCAACACATAGATTAGACAACAAATGACAATTGACTTCATCATCAAAATCCGAGATTCAACAAATCCAATATCCTGGTTAGGGGCCAACTTGGCCTAAAATTAAACTTGGTTTGAGCTAAATTTGAGGCGCAACAAGTGAACCGAAGGGTCTTGTGGTGGCATCGCCAGACTGGGCGGTTGCACCACCCATCACCCGTGAGCTAGGCGGTAGCACCGCCTGGGCTGGGTGGTGGCACCGCCCAACACTGTCAGTGTCTGACACTGACAAGCGGTGGCACCGCCACTGACAGGCAGTGGCACTGCCAGCATCGGGAACTCAAAGAGAATTCAAATTTTGGAGCCCAAATTTGAATCCTATTGAGGCCTATAAATACCCCTCAAATCTCAACTGAGAGAACAACTTTTTAAGCAGCAAGTGTTTGAGAGAAAAGCCTTAGAAAAGTCTTAGCTAGCCTTGTTTTCAATTTGCTAGTGTTCACCTCCTACATTCTTGTTGAAAATCTGTAAGAGAGTGAACTACTTATAAAAAGTTGTAAGAGGGGTATTCACCCTTCCCTTTCAAGAGATTTGCTAGTCGAAGGTGGGAGCCTCACCGAAGGGGGGCCTCGCAAGTGGATGCAGGTCACTTGACCGAACCACTGTAAAATCGGCGTGATCTCTGGTTTGCATTTACTTATTGTCATTTACATTACTGCAAACCATTTGTACTTTAATGCTATACTGCAATGTCTCAGTCTTACTTATCCCTTCAAGTTAAAACGCAATCGAAACAATTTTAAACAAAAACATTGCTTTTATCGTATGAAGTTTCCGAAAAGTGTTTAAATCGTGAAAAGTTATCGCACTTTACCGCTGCACTAATTCACCCCCCCCCTCTTAGTGCCACTCCGATCCTAACAGGAAGAAAAGAAGGAGAAGAACTTTTAACTCATACAACACTTTTGAGCTCTAAAATTCACAGAGTAAGATTAAGGTACCCTTTAACTCATACAACACTTTTCAATCTTGCCTGGAAACTCCAAAGTTTTCGATACTCTTTAATGGCTCAACAATTGGTTTTTTTGGGAGCACGAATGACATCTGACAAGGTGATCCACTCTCTCCGTATCTTTTTACTATTGCGATGGAAGGACTTAGCTGTATGTTGGAACACGTAGTCTTAAATGGCAGCATTAAGGTACCCATTGCTGGTTCTGTTCATATATCATATATATCACATAAAACAGGAGGAAAGTTTTGCAAAGCAGAAGTCTCGACAGCATTGGCTTACACTAGGGGATTCCAATACAAAATTTTTCTATGCTTCAATTGCTACTCGAAGGGCTGTTAACCGTATCAGCAAATGTAGAGACAAAGATGATAATCTTATTGAGAATTTAGATGAGGTTAAAGCACACACAGTGCAATTTTTTTATTCCTTACTCAATCAAGATGAGAAACCTAATAACATTCATGTGGAGCCGACTAGAAAACTTGATTCAGAAGTTATTTCAATCCTCAATGCCCCAATTATAGATGACGAAATTGTATGTGTTGTCTTTAAGTCACCAAAGCACAAAAGCCCAGGTCCGGATGGATTTCCAAAACGAATTTTTACCAAACTGCTTGGTCTATTATTGGAAATGATGTGATCAAGGCTTGCCAACATTTTTTTCTCTCTTCAGGTCATATTCTTAGAGATGAATTGCACTTTTATTTCCTTAATTCAAGAATGCCTGGCTGATTCACTAGAGAACTATCGACCCATATCATTATGCAACTTTATTTACAAGATCATCTCCAAAGTATTGGCAAATAGAATGCAAAAGGTAATACACAAGATCATTAGCCCAAATCAAGCTGCTTTCATTAAAGGGAGAAGTATACATCATAACATTTTGCTTGCTAATGACTTGGTCAAAGATTTGCATTCAAAAGCAAGAGGGTCAAAAAATCTGTTTTAAAGCTGATTTACGGAAAGCCTTTGATTCAGTTAATAGGAAGTTTATCTATAAGATGCTCCTCGATATGAACTTCCCACAAAGAATGGGTTAATTGGATTTAATCTTGCCCGAAACTCCAAAGTTTTCGATACTCTTTAATGGCTCACCAATTGGTTTTTTTTTTTTTTGGAGCACGAATGGCATCCGACAAGGTGATCCACTCTCTCCGATCTTTTTACTATTGCGATGGAAGGACTTAGTCAGATGTTGGAACACGTAGTCTTAAATGGCAGCATTAAGGTACCCATTCTTTGGTTCTATTCATATATCACATATAACATTTGTAGATGACTTACTTATCTTTCTTCAAAATGAACCAACTTCAGTAAAGAACCCGGCTACTATTATGAATGACTTGGTATGGTTTCGGACTTCATTAAATCATGCGAAAAGTAAAGTATATATGAGCCCTTACGTTGAGGATAATGTCTTTATTGCACAAACTTTGGGGGTTAGTGAGGGAAGCTTGCCGGTTCCTTATTTGGGTCTCCCTCTCATATCCACGTGCATTCACAAAACCCAATCGTCAGCCTATCTTGTAAAAAAAAAAAGAATAGAATTTCTTCTTGGAAAAATAGGTTTCTAACAAAAAAGCAGGATTCGACTTCGAACTCATCCGTTTCGGTGTTTGCACTCCTACTCTATATATTGGTGTAATGCATTTCTTTTGCCCTCTTGGACTTCTCAAGATATTGAACGGTTATTAATGAACTTCTTCTGGAATGGCACAAATGATAAGGCAATGCATATGGTAAATTGGGATAGCATTTGCAAACCCGAAAAGATGAAGGGGGGCTAAACTTGAGAAATACTAGAGATTGGAATCAAGCATGTCTGGTGCAGCAATTGTGGGATCTTTTTAAAACAAATGTTCCTTATGGTCACATTGGGTTTCTGCTAGGTATCTTTCAAAAGAATCAATCTGGGAAATTTCAACAAGAACATACCACTCTCTGCAGCTTGGAAAGGAATTTTAAAGGCAAGGAATTGGCTAATCAAACACATTTCCTATGCAATCTCTTCCTGGAACTAGTACTAATATGTGGTACGATCCTTGGGTGAATGGGAAGAGTATATTTCAATTATATGGTGACAGAATCACTAAAAGATCTTAGGGCTCCCAAAGATTGGAAGGTTTCGAGTTCATTGCTAACTGTTTTGTGTCTCCCTAATCCTATTTCTCCGAAATGTTATCACTTTGGCCCACTATTATAGCTATTCCAATCACGAACAACTCTTGAGATATACTTATTTGGCCTCATGACAATGGCAAATTTAGTGCCACATCCGCATGGAATCAAATTAGGCAAAGAAATAACAAGTGGGTCCCAAGCAGTTGGACATGGGATCGGCCAGGGATCACAAAAACATTCCTTATGTACATGGCAGGCCCTTCTCAATAAACTACCTATAATAGACAATATGAAAAAAGAAGAGGTATCTATCATGTTAACCGATGCTCCCTTTGTATGCAACAAGAAGAAACTGTTGACCACCTCTATTTTGCTTGTGATTATACAAAATGGATATGGAAGGAGATTCTCCAAATATTTGAACTCAATAGACTGCATAACCAAACTTGCACCAAGAACTAGGCGACCTCATGCAATGTTTCTCAAGAAAAGAGCCTCTCACACAACTGGCAAAGGTTACTTTCAGATGCGCTATTTGGTGGATGTGGAAGGTGAGATGTAACAGAATATTTGAATGTCAACACACAAACAATGCTCAGCTATTGAAAGAGATTATTAGAGACTCAAGATCCTGTATGGAGCAAGATCTCAAAATGGAGCACTTTACCCAAAGAGAAAAATATATTTTTATCAATTTTAATTTTACTATTAGCTAAAGATCTTGGGAAGCCAAACATTTTCTATTAGCTAAAGATCTTAGGAGTTATAGTCTACAGCATGTGTAGTCATAACTATCGCATTCGCACTCTATGAGTTACATGGCTTTGTCTATGACTTGTATAGATAAAGCTATTTGTAGAAACTTTACGCATAATCAATTTACTTTTACTTACCAAAAAAAAAAAAACATTTGCAGATGACTTACTTATCTTTCTTCAAAATGAACCAACTTCAGTAAAGAACCTGGCTACTATTATGAATGACTTTGGTATGGTTTTTGGACTTCAATTAAATCATGCGAAAAGTAAAGTATATATGAGCCCTTATGTTGAGGATAATGTCTTTATTGCACAAACTTTGGGGGTTAGTGAGGGAAGCTTGCCCAGTTCCTTATTTGGGTCTCCCGCTCATATCCACAGGCATTCACAAAACCCACTGTCAGCCTATCTTGCAAAAAATAAAGAATAGAATTTCTTCTTGGAAAAATACGTTTCTATCAAAAGCAGGATGACTCGAACTCATCCGTTCGGTATTGCACTCCTACTCTATATATTGGTGTAACGTTATTTCTTCTACCTGCTGGACTTCTCCAAGATATTGAACGGTTATTAATGAACTTCTTCTGGAATGGCACAAATGATAAGGCAATGCATATGGTAAATTGGGATAGCATTTGTAAACCGAAAGATGAAGGGGGGCTAAACTTGAGAAATACTAGAGAATGGAATCAAGCATGTCTGGTGCAGCAATTGTGGGATCTTTTGCAAAATAAATGTTCCTTATGGTCACATTGGGTTTCTGCTAGGTATCTTTGAAAGGAATCAATCTGGGAAATTTCAACAAGAACATACCACTCTGCAGCTTGGAAATGAATTTTAAAGGCAAGGAATTGGCTAATCAAACACATTTCCTATGCAATCTCTTCTGGAACTAGTACTAATATGTGGTATGTTTCTGTACTAGTTCTGACAATCTCTTCCCAATGGCGTCGTTTCTGTAGCGGCGACCAGAGGGATCAAACATGGCAGCGATGGCCCCTAGGGCTGGCGATGGTGGCGAGAGGATTGAAACGATGGCAAGGCTCCCTACCGCTACCCCCCAAGTTGCTCTTCCACCATATCCTTTCGAAAGAGAAACTCCTTCACCGACCAAAGATCAAAGCGGTGTCGCTCTAGATCGCTGGGCGACTGCTCTCATTTCAATGATCCTTGGTTTTGGACTAGCCTCTTCAAGGCTCCAGTTGGAAGTCCAGATCTAAGCTTGGAATTCTTTACTCGAAGTTCAGGTGATAAGAAGATTGTCAGATATCTGAGATCTGGCGATTCAAACAGAGCTTATTGAGACATGGTCTATGGCGATTGTTGGCTATGTGGTAGGTCTCAAAACATCTTATTTCCCACTATCCTCATTTATCAAAACTTCGATGGGGAATATCGTCATTTGATCTTCATATGCTTTGGAGAACGGATTCTTTGTTTGCAAGCTATACTCTCAAGAAGATTTGCAACGAATCCTCAAAGGATTCTCGGACTATCCGCTTAGGTCATCCAATGATTCTACTGACGTTGGTCTCGATGTCCGCTTTGGAGTTAGATAACCTACATCTATTCCATTATGGGTATCCTTTCAAGGACTGCCTCTACATCTTTGGAGTCGACGCTTTATTGCAAAGTTATGCAAACCACGGGACAAACCGCTCTACATCGACAAAAAGCAACAAAGAAATCGATTTAGATTAGCATTTGCACGAGCATGTGTGCTGGTTTCTTCGATGAAGATCTTCCTAATGAGGTTTTCTATCGATCTTGACGGGAACACTGAAGGTACATGTCTCATATTCCCCGAAGCCACAACGATGTCGGCGTTGCTTATCTTTTGGTCATGCAAATGGAGCTTGTCGCCAAATCCCAAATCCAACCACAAAGGTCTATCGACCCACGTCAAGCGCCTCGACAACAAAGTGATTCTTCTCTAATGGCGGTAGCACCGATGGTGGCTTAAAACTATTGAGCATTCCGACTGCAAAGAAAAGCACCGGACAGAAGGACAATTCCAAAACTTTATCTCTACCTATAATGTCGAGTCTTCCACAAAGAGGTTTCCCATGGTACTAGTGAACAGGAGAAACATAAGTCGAACTTCATCTCTTCCAATATCATCGAATCCATCCACACTAGCTCAATGAACTTAGGTCCAAGCAAATCTAAGCTAGCAAGGATATTATTCCTCAACAAACTCAAAGCCACAACAAACATTGCCAACAAGGATATTCTATCTCAACAAACTCATGCCCCAACAAACCTCTCTAGCCGACCGCTCCAACAAGTACTATCCAGATATTGTGATGCAACAATCTTATCGAAACTTCAACAAACCCCGCCAATCAAGACCACATGATTCAAGGTATTTTAAAGTTTAAAAATCTGCAAGTTGTAGATGAAGTGGATAAATATAGGAATAAAGCCATAAAAGGTAAGGATATTGTGCGGGAGGAAAATACAAAACCAAGGATAAGAAAAAAAGGATGGTACAATCCATCCAAAGTCGTAGGATGAATACCTTACTATCTTTTACTAATGAAGATAACATGTTTGAATGTTCATGGACTTAATAAGCCGGAGAAATGTCGGAGCTCAACAGAATAATCAAGTCTGCAGCATGTGATATTGTTATTCTAGTGGAAACGAAAATTAAACAATCGCGTTCAAGCTCAAAAGAATTTAATATGGTAGGACGCAGAACTGCTTTACCAATGACTCAAATGAAACTTTTGGTAGAATATGGGTCTTATGGCATCCTAACTCTATTAATGCTTGGTTTATTTCTGCTACTTGATCAATTCATTCATCTTAAGGTAGAGGATAAAAAGAATGGTCACAATTCAATTTCAATTTGGTATATATGCTTCAAACAAGATGCAAGAAAGAAATACTCTTTGGTCCGACCCTAACTAATATTGTAAATGGCTGTCTCAATGTACCTTGGATTGTTCTTGGAGACTTTAATACTGTTTCGGTACATAAATGAAAAAGAGGGGGGTAGACAACTTTCGTAAAGCCAGCTTCAAAGTTTCAATGATTACATTGACACTATAGCATTGTTTGATATGAAATCTGTGGGTAATTGGCTCTCCGAGTAATCAAGGTGCTGCTAACAGAAAAAAATAATGGCTCGACTTGATAGGTGTTTGATTAATCATGAATGGTTAACGGTTTACCCTGATTCACTTCTTGAGTATGGTGCTCCTTTGTTTTCCTCACCATTCTTTAATGTATATACACGCAGAAAAAAGTGACACCAAGAGGCAAGAAACCGTTTAGATTCTTTTAACATGTGGAGTACTCATCCTTAATTTCTTGATGTTATCAGATCTGCTTGAATGTTAATGTGCATGGATCCCCCCTTACATCTTATGTGAAAAGCTCAAAGCCCATAAAGCAAAGACTAAAGGAGTGGAATACAAATACCTTTGGCAATATTAACACCAGAGTTCAATTTTGCGAAAAGGAACTAATGTCATTGCAACATGAGCTGCAACTTCAGCCAAATGATGAAAAATATTATCTACAAAGAGGCAGAAGCCAGAAATAACTTCATGCAAGCCTTAAAAACAGGAGGAAAGTTTTGCAAAGCAGAAGTCTCGACAAAGATTGGCTTACACTAGGGGATTCCAATACAAAATTTTTTTTCTATGCTTCAATTGCTACTCAAGGGGTCTGTTAACCGTATCAAGAAAAATGTAGAGACAAAGATGATAATCTTATTGAGAATTTAGATGAGGTTAAAGCACACACAGAGCAATTTTTTTTTATTCCTTGCTCAATCAAGATGAGAAACCTAATAACATTCATGTGGAGCCGACTAGAAAACTTGATTCAGAAACTATTTCAATCCTCAATGCCCCAATTACTGATGACGAAAATTGTATGTGTTGTCTTTAAGTCACCAAAGCACAAAAGCCCAGTCCGTATGGATTTCCAAAATGAATTTTACCAAACCGCTTGGTCTATTATTGGAAATGATGTGATCAAGGCTTGCCAACATTTTTTTCTCTTCAGGTCATATTCTTAGAGAGATGAATTGCACTTTTATTTCCTTAATTCAAGAATGCTCTGGGTGATTCACTAGAGAACTATCGACCCATATCATTATGCAACTTTATTTACAAGATCATCTCCAAAGTATTGGCAAATAGAATGCAAAAGGTAATACACAAGATCATTAGCCCAAATCAAGCTACTTTCATTAAAGGGAGAAGTATACATCATAACATTTTGCTTGCTAATGACTTGGTCAAAGATTTGCATTCAAAAAAGCAAGAGGGTCAAAAAATCTGTTTTAAAGCTGATTTACGGAAAGCCTTTGATTCAGTTAATAGGAAGTTTATCTATAAGATGCTCCTCGATATGAACTTCCCACAAAGAATGGGTTAATTGATTCAATCTTGCCTGAAACTCCAAAGTTTTCGATACTCTTTAATGGCTCACCAATTGGTTTTTTTTGGGAGCACGAATGGCATCCCACAAGGTGATCCACTCTCTCCGTATCTTTTTTTTACTATTATGATGGAAGGACTTAGTCAGTATGTTGGAACACGCAGTCTTAAATGGCAGAATTAAGGTACCCATTGTTGGTTCTGTTCATATAGCACATATAACCTTTGCAGATGACTTACTTATCTTTCTTCAAAATGAACCAACTTCAAGAAAGAACCTGCTACTATTATGAATGACTTCGTATGGTTTCTGACTTCAGTTAAATCATGCGAAAAAAAGTAAAAGTATATATGAGCCCTTACGTTGAGGATAATGTCTTTATTGCACAAACTTTGGGGGGGTTAGTGAGGGAAGCCTACCAGTTCCTTATTTGGGTCTCCCACTCATATCCACAGCATTCACAAAACCCACTATCAGCCTATCTTGCAAAAAAAAAAAAGAATAGAATTTCTTCTTGGAAAAATAGGATTCTATCAAAAGGGGATTTAACTCGAACTCATCCGTTCGGTGTTGCACTCCTACTCTATATATTGGTGTAATGCATTTCTTCTGCCTACTTGGACTTCTCCAAGATATTGAATGGTTATTAATGAACTTCTTCCTGAATGGCACAAATGATAAGGCAATGCATATGGTAAATTGGGATAGCATTTGCAAACCGAAAGATGAAGGGGGGGCTAAACGTGAGAAATACTAGAGATTGGAATCAAGCATGTCCGGTGCAGCAATTGTGGGATCTTTTTGCAAAACAAATGTTCCTTATGGTCACATTAGGTTTCTGCTAGGTATCTTTCAAAAGAATCAATCTGGGAAATTTCAACAAGAACATACCACTCTGCAGCACTTGGAAAAGAATTTTAAAGGCAAGGAATTGGCTAATCAAACACATTTCCTATGCAATCTCTTCTGAACTAGTACTAATATGTGGTACGATCCTTGGGTGAATGGGAAGAGTATATTTCAATTATATGGTGACAGAATACGAAAAGATCTTGGGGCTCCCAACGATTGGAAGGTTTCGAGTTCATTGCTAATGGTACCTAGTGTCTCCCTAATCCTATTTCTCCCAAATGTTATCACTTTGGCCGACTATTATAGCTATTCCAATCACGAACAACTCTTGGATATACTTATTTGGCCTCATGACAATGGCAAATTTAGTGCCACATCCGCATGGAATCAAATTAGGCAAAGAAATAACAAGTGGGTCCCAAGCAGTTTGGACATGGGATCGACCGGGATCACAAAGACATTCCTTATGTACATGGCAGGCCCTTCTCAATAAACTACCTACAATAGACAATATGAAAAGAAGAGGTATCTATCATGTTAACCGAAGCTCCCTTTGTATGCAACAAGAAGAAACTGTTGACCACCTCTATTTTGCTTGTGATTATACAAAATGGATATGGAAGGAGATTCTCCAGCGATTTGAACTCAATAGACTGTCGCAACCAAACTTCCACCAAGAATTAGGCGACCTCATGCAATGTTTCTCAAGAACAGGGCCTCTCACACAACTGGCAAAGGTTACTTTCAGATGCGCTATTTGGAGGATGTGGAAGGAGAGATGTAACAGAATCTTTGAATGTCAACACACAAACAATGCTCAGCTATTGAAAGAGATTATTAGAGACTCAAGATCCGGTATGGAGCAAGATCTCAAAACGGAGCACTTTACCCAAAGAGAAAAATATATTTTTATCAATTTTAATTTTGCTATTAGCTAAAGATCTTGGGAAGCCAAACATTTTCTATTAGCTAAAGATCTTAGGAGTTATAGTCTACAGCATGTGTAGTCATAACTATCGCATTCGCACTCTATGAGTTCCATGGCTTTGTCTATGACTTGTATAGATAAAGCTATTTGTAGAAACTTTACACATAATCAATTTATTTTACTTACCAAAAAAAAAAAAATGTGGTACGATCCTTGGGTGAATGGGAATAGTATATTTCAATTATATGGTGACAGAATACGAAAAGATCTTTGGGCTCCCAAAGATTGGAAGGTTTCTGAGTTCATTGCTAACGGTACCTGGTGTCTCCCTAATCCTATTTCTCCCGAAATGTTATCACTTTGGCCGACTATTATAGCTATTCCAATCACGAACAACTCTTCAGATATACTTATTTGGCCTCATGACAATGGCAAATTTAGTGCCACATCCGCATGGAATCAAATTAAGCAAAGAAATAACAAGTGGGTCCCAAGCAGTTGGACATGGGATCGACCAGGATCACAAAGACATTCCTTATGTACATGGCAGGCCCTTCTCAATAAACTACCTACAATAGACAATATGAAAAGAAGAGGTATCTATCATGTTAACCGATGCTCCCTTTGTATGCAACAAGAAGAAACTGTTGACCACGTCTATTTTGCTTGTGATTATACAAAATGGATATGGAAGGAGATTCTCCAAATGATTTGAACTCAATAGACCGGCAAGAACCAAACTTGCACCAAGAATTAGGCGACCTCATATGCAATGTTTCTCAAGAACAGGGCCTCTCACACAACCGGGCAAAGGTTACTTTCGGATCGCTATTTGGTGGATGTGGAAGGAGAGATGTAACAGAATCTTTGAATGTCAACACACAAACAATGCTCAGCTATTGAAAGAGATTATTAGATACTCAAGATCTTGTATGGAGCAAGATCTCAAAACAGAGCACTTTACCCAAAGAGAAAAATATATTTTTATCAATTTTAATTTTGCTATTAGCTAAAGATCTTGGGAAGCCAAACATTTTCTATTAGCTAAAGATCTTAGGAGTTATAGTCTACAGCATGTGTAGTCATAACTATCGCATTCGCACTCTATGAGTTACATGGCTTTGTCTATGACTTGTATAGATAAAACTATTTGTAGAAACTTTACACATAATCAATTTACTTTTACTTACCAAAAAAAAAAAAAATGTGGTATGATCCTTGGGTGAATGGGAAGAGTATATTTCAATTATATGGTGACAGAATACGAAAAGATCTTGGGGCTCCCAAAGATTGGAAGGTTTCTGAAGTTCATTGCTAACGGTACACAGTGTCTCCCTAATCCTATTTCTCCTCCCAAATGTTATCACTTTGGTCGACTATTATAGCTATTCCAATCAGGAACAACTCTTCAGATATACTTATTTGGCCTCATGACAATGGCAAATTTTAGTGCCACATCCGCATGGAATCAAATTAGGCAAAGAAATAACAAATGGGTCCCAAGCAGGTTGGACATGGGATCACCAGGGATCACAAAGACATTCCTTATGTACATGGCAGGCCCTTCTCAATAAACTACCTACAATAGACAATTTGAAAAGAAGAGGTATCTATCATGTTAACCGATGCTTTGTTTGTAACAACAAGAAGAAACTGTTGACCACCCTATTTTGCTTGTGTTTTATACAAAATGGATATGGAAGGAGATTCTCCAAAGAATTTGAACTCAATAGACCGCCAAGAACCAAACTTGCACCAAGAACTAGGCGACCTCATGTAATGTTTCTCAAGGAAAGGGCCTCTCACACAACCGGCAAAGGTTACTTTCGGATCGCTATTTGGTGGATGTGGAAAGAGAGATGTAATGAAATCTTTGAATGTCAACACACAAACAATGCTCGGCTATTGAAAGAGATTATTAGAGACTCAAGATCCTCAGATGGAGCAAGATCTCAAAACGAAGCACTTTTACCCAAAGAGAAAAAGATATTTTTATCAAATTTAATTTTGCTATTAGCTAAAGATCTTGGGAATGATGCCAAATTATGTACCCATAGGTAGTTTTGATATATCTGGATAAACATTTTCTATGTTGATTATAATTAGGAGTTATAGTCTACAGCATGTGTAGTCATAACTATCGCATTCGAACTCCATGAGTTACTTGGCTTTGTCTATGACTTGTATAGATAAAGCTATTTGTAAAAACTTGACACATAATCAATTTACTTTTACTTACCAAAAAAAAAGATTAAGATTTCGGTGGTTTTCGTTGCCCTTTCATTGCTGAAAGAGTGGGGTATTTATAGGCCCCAAACCAGTTCGAATTTGGAGCTCAAAACTGTCAATTTTCGGAATTCTGGGGTCCAGTAGTTGCACCGCCTAACTGGGTTGGTTGCACCGCTGTCAGAGCTCAGAGACTGAGCTCCTGGGCGGTGCCACCGCTTGTCAGGGTCGATTGCACCGCTTGGCAGAGCTCGAAGACCGAGCTCATGCAGTGCCACCGCCTGACTGGGGCGGTTGCACCGCCCAGCCAGAACTCGGAGACCGAGCCCTGGGCGGTGCCATCGCCGACCCAACCGGTGCCAACTCTGGCCAAGTCATCTGGGTCCGAATGGGCTGATCCATTCGGCCCTAATTGGGTCTTTCAAGGGCTCAATTGCCCCAAGATTAAGTTAGTGGGATCACCTCCGATTTCTAACTTAATCAACGTGCTAACTACGACAATTCGAAGGACAGCTTGCTCCGGTGCGTCAATCGCTTCTTCCAGTGAGCTTCCGGTGAACTTTTGTCGATCATCCGATGAACCCTCGGTTACGCTCCTGCGGACTTCTGGCAAACTCCTGGACTTGCGACAATCCACTTGGCGAGTTCCGATGAGCTTCTTTTGGCAAGCTCCTGGACTTCTCGGATATGTTCCGCAGAACCTCCGACGACCGTCTGAACTTCCGTTGAGCTCTCGAACTCCCAACGTGATCATAGTCTGACTCTGGTGCAACTCCTGCTGCATGTCTTACTTTCATCGTAGTTAATCTTGCACACTTATCTTAACATATGGATTAGATAACAAATGATAATTGATGTCATCATCAAAATCCGAGATTCAACAAAAGCCTCCAGCGAGACCACCCTACCGCATGCCCCCGCCAGAGTTGGCAGAACTCAGGAAGCAGTTAGGTGAACTGCTAAGCGGTGGTCTCATCCGCAGCTCTGAAGCACCTTTCGTGCTCCAGTTCTCTTCCAGAAGAAATAAGATGGGAGCCTCCGATTATGCGTCGACTACCGAGCCCTCAACAAAGTGATAGTGAAGAACAAGTTTCCCATCCCGCTCATTGCAGACTTGTTCGATCAATTGGGCAAGGCTAAGTATTTCTCAAAACTCGACCTTCGGTCGGGGTATTGGCAGGTGCGCATTGCTGAAGGCGACGAAGCGAAGACTACCTGTGTGACCAGGTATGGAGCGTTCGAGTTCTTGGTGATGCCTTTCGGCTTAACCAACGCTCCGACCACATTCTGTACTCTCATGAACCAGCTATTCAAGGAGTATTTGGATAAGTTCGTGGTCGTCTACCTGGACAATATCATCGTCTATAGTCAAATGCTCGAGGAGCACATCAAGCACCTTCGGACGATTTTCAAGGTTCTCAGGGAGAACACTTTGTTCGTGAAAAGGGAGAAAAGCTACTTTGCTCAAACTGAGATCCTATTCTTGGGGCATCGAATCGATGATGGCTCCATTCTGATGGATAAGTCGAAGGTGCAAGTAGTCGCGGAATGACGAACTCCAACGAAGGTGCCAGAGTTGTGATCCTTCCTTGGTTTCGTCAACTACTATCGACGCTTCATAGCGGGATATTCATAGCGGGCAACCCCATTGACGGAGTTGCTGAAGGAGTAGCCTTGGAAGTGGTCTGACAAATGTGAGATAGCATTCCAAGATCTGAAGGCTACTGCTCTGGAAGAATCGGTGCTCAAATTGCCGGACTATGAAGAGCCCTTTGAAGTCTATACAGATGCTTCGGACTTTGCTATTGGGGGGGACTCATGCAGGAGGGTCATCCAGTGGCCTACGAGAGCCGCAAACTCAACAAGACCGAGCAGCGGTATCCAGTGCATGAGAAGGAGATGACAGCAGTGATCCACTATCTACGAGTTTGGCGACACTACCTCCTCGGGTCGCGATTTGTGCCGAGGACGGACAACATCACCCTGAGCTATTTCCAAACTCAGAAGAAGCTCTCCCCAAAGCAAGCACGATGGCAGGACTTCCTGGCTGAATTTGATATGGCAATGGAGTACAAGCCCAGGAAGGCGAATGTCATAGCCGATGCGCTAAGTCAGAAAGTAAAACGCGTGAATGCCGTGCAACTGGAGGGCAGAGGCCAAGTAAGTCAGTTGCACTCCAACTTCCTTTCCCGAATCAGGGATGGACTGTATGGTGACCCCCAAGCAGTTATCCTGATGCAACTCATCAAAGAAGGCAAGGCACGTCAATTTTGGGTCCTGGAGGGACTTGTTCACACAAAGGGGAATAGGGTTTATGTTTCCCGAGTGGACAATTTAAGACGTTAGCTCTTAAAAGAGTGTCACGGTTCCCTTTGGGTTGGACACCCAGGCATTCATAGAACGTTGGCTCTTGTGGAGAGGGCCTTCTATTGGCCGAAGATGAGGACTGATGTGGAGGAATATGTTCGAACGTGCCTTACTTGCCAACAAGAAAAGGTAGAGCAGCGGAAGCCGGTGGGACTTCTGGAGCCGTTGCCCGTACCAGAAAGGCCGTGGGAGAGCATTTCCTTGGACTTCATATCAAGCTTGCCACCTATAGGGGGACTCGGATCGATACTCGTGGTGGTCGATCGGTTTTCAAAGTATGCAACTTTCATCGCTGCTCCCGAATACTGTTCAGCAGAGGAGGCGGCCAGGCTGTTCCATCAGAAGATAACATTGCAGATCCACTAATAAAGCTGTTGTCTCAGATTTGTTTTGAGTGTCACAGGGGTCTGATGGGGATCAGACACATATGTGATTGGCTTTAGGTCAAGTGGGAGATTGCTAGTCATAGGTGCCCAGCAAGCCAATCACGTGAGTGATGGCACGTGTGACTTAATACAGAATCTTTTTTCTTATTATATTTTGGCATATATCACTTTATAACTATTGCATAAATGCATACATATATTGTGATGTCCTTGGATTTGTGCAATGGGAATCGGATCATGATAAGATCACGATAGAGAGATCGATTCACCTTTAAACACATATCCTAAATAATACCGATCATAGGTTACTCGAGAGGGATATCGTGATAACCGGACAGACTAGTGTGCTGTATACCCATCCATATGATGGATGCAGCTGGTCTCATAGCTGCTTGTGTAGGGACACTAGGGATACAATACAGGTGCTCATTGGAGAATGAGTTCACTGATTGATCCGCTTACGGAATGCTGGATGGTTGATGATGCCTTATTGTCAAACAGCGATTTCATGTTTCACGGCAACAGGGATATACGATCTCCCTAGGTAACACAATCTACTCTATACGCAGTTTCATGTTTCACGGATTTTTGCGTCCCAATCTTCGCACGACGACGAACATCTCTTTGGGAATCGGGGATTTTATTTTTCTTGTTCTTCCGTTACGCATATGATGTCACCCAAAGGATTTCCCAACACATGTCGGTCGCCACGGTACGCAAGAACTGCCGAAAAACGACCAAAACGGTCCAAAAACAGGCCAAAACTGGCCATTTTTGGTTGAGCGAGCGAGCGGCGAACAACGAGCGAAGCGAGAGGCAGCACCGTCCCTGCTATACGAATGCCCCATCTAGCCCTGTGCCACCCGGGGGGTTCCAGGGTGCCGAGATGGTTGACATTTTGCTCCGATCACGTCGGTCACCGCGGCACGCAAGAACTACCCAAAAACTGGCCAAACGGCCCAAAAACGGGTCAAAACTGGCCATTTTTGGCTGAGCGAGCGAGCGGCGAGCGGCGAACAATGAGCGAAGTGGGAGGCAGCACCGTCCCTGCTATACGAATGCCCCATCTGGCCCTGTGCCACCCGGGGGGTTCCAGGGAGTTGAGATGGCTGACGTTTTGCTACGCACATATAGGTCGCCCCGGCATGCAAGAACTGCCCAAAAACTGGCCAAAACGGCCAAAAAACAGGCCAAAACTGGCCATTTTTGGCTTAGCGAACGAGCGACGAGCAGTGAATAGTGAGCGAAGCGAGAGGCAGCACCGTCCCTGCTATAAGACTGCCCCATCCAGCCCTGTGCCACCCGGGGTGTTCCAGGGTGCTGAGATGGCTGACGTTTTGCTCCGCTCACGTCGGTCATCGCGGCACGCAAGAACTGCCCAAAACTGGCCAAAACTACTCAAAAACGGGCCATTTTTGGATGAGCGAGCGAGCAGTGAACAGTGAGCGAAGCGAGAGGCAGCACCATCCCTACTATACGAATGCCCCATCCAGCCCTGTGCCACCCGAGGTGTTCTAGGGTGCTGAGATGGCTGACGTTTTGCTCCACTCACATCGGTCACCGCGGCACGCAAGAGCTGCCCAAAAACTGGCCAAAACGCACCCAAAAATGGGCCAAAACTAGCCATTTTTGGATGAGCGAGCGAGCGGCAAGCGGCGGACAGCGAGCGTAGCGAGAGGCAGCACCATCAAGCCCTGTGCCACCGGGGGGGTTCCAGGGTGCTGAGATGGCTGACGTTTTTCTCCGCTCACGTCGGTCGCCGCGGCACCAAGAACTGCCCCAAAACTGGCCAAAACGGCCCAAAAACGGGCCAAAACTGGCCATTTTTTGTTGAGCGAGTGAACGGCGAGTGGCGAACAGCGAGCGAAGCGAGACGCAGCACCATCCCTACTATACGAATGCCCCATCTAGCCCTATGCAACCCGGGGTGTTCCAGGGTGCTGAGATGGCTGACATTTTGCTCCGCTCACGTCGGTCGCCGCGGCACGCAAGAGCTACCAAAAAACTGGCCAAAACGGCCCAAAAATAGGCCATTTTTGGATGAGCGAGCGAGCGGCAGACAGTGAGTGACGTGAGAGGCAGCACCGTCCCTGCTATACGAATCCCCCTTCCAGCCCTCTGCCACCCGAGGGGTTCCAAGGTGCTGAGATTGCTGACGTTTTGCTCCGCTCACATCGGTAGCCACGGCACGCAAGAACTGCTAAAAAACTGGCCCAAACGACCTATAAACGGGCCAAAACTGGCCATTTATTGTTGAGCGAGCGAGCGGCGAGCGGTGAACAGCGAGCGAAGCGAGAGGTAGCACCGTCCCTGCTATAAGAATGCCCCATCCAGCCCTGTGCCACCCGGGAGTTTCCAAGGTGATGAGATGGCTGATGTTTTGCTCCGCTCACGTCGATTGCCGCAGCACTTAAGAGCTGCCCAAAAACAGGCCAAAAAGGGCAAAAACGGGTCAAAATTGGCCATTTTTGGCTGAGCGTGCGAGTGACGAGCGGCGATCAACGAGCGAAGCGATAGACAGCACCGTCCCTGCTATACGAATGCCCCATCCAACCCTGTGCCACCCGGGGGGTTCCAGGGTGCTGAGATGGCTGACGTTTTGCTCCGCTCACGTCGGTCTCTGCGGCACGCAAGAACTGCCCAAAAACTGGCCAAAACGGGCCAAAACTGGCCATTTTTGGCTGAGCGACCGAACGGCGAGCGGTGAACAACGAGCGAAGCGAGAGGTAGCACCATCCCTACTATACGAATGCCTCATCCAGCCCTGTGCCACCCGGGGCATTCCAAGGAGCAGAGATGGCTGACGTTTTGCTCCGCTCACGTTGGTCACCGCAGCATGCGAGAACTGCCCAAAACCTGTCCAAAACGTCCCAAAAACGGGCCAAAACTAGCCATTTTTGGCTGAGTGAGTGAGCGGCGAACAGCAAGCGAATGAGAGGCAGTACCATCCCTGCTATGCGAATTTCCCATCCGGCCTTGTGCCACCCGGGGAATTCTAGGGTGCTGAGATGGCTGACGTTTTTCTCTGCTCACGTCGGTCGCCGCGGCACGCAAGAATTGCCCAAAAACTGGCCAAAACGGCCCAAAAAGGGCCAAAACTGGCCATTTTTGGATGAGCGAGTGAGCGGCGAGCGGCAAACAACGAGCGAAGCGAGAGGCAGCACCATCCCTTCTATATGAATGCCCCATTTAGCCCTGTGCAACTCGGGGTCTTCCAGGGTGCTGAGATGGCTGACGTTTTGCTCCGCTCACGTCGGTCGCCGCGGCACGCAAGAGCTGCCCAAAAACGGGCCAAAACTGGCCATTTTTGGATGAGCGAGCAAACGACGAGCAGCGGATAGCGATCGAAGCGAGAGGCAGCACTGTCCCTACTATACGAATGCCCCATCCAGCCCTGTGCCACCCGAGGGGTTCCAAGGTGCTAAGATGGCTGATGTTTTGCACCGCTCACGTCGATCGCCACGGTACGCAAGAACTGCCCAAAAACTAGCCAAAACGGCCCTAAAATGGGCCAAAACTGGCCATTTTTGGCTGAGCGAGCAAGCAAGGAGCGGCAAACAACGAGCGAAGCGAGAGGAAGCACCATCCCTACAATACGAATGCCCCATCCAGCCCTGTGCCACCCGGGGTGTTCCAGGGTGCTGAGATGGCTGACGTTTTGTTCCGCTCACGTTGGTCGCCACGGCACGTAAGAGCTGCGCAAAAACAGGCCAAAACGGCCTAAAAACAGTCCAAAACTGGCCATTTTTAGATGAGCGAGCGAGCGGCGAGCGACGGATAGCGAGTGAAGCGAGAGGCAAAACCGTCCCTGCTATACGAATGCCCCATCTAGCCCTATGCCAACTGAGGGGTTCCAGGATGCTGAGATGGCTGACGTTTTGCTCCACTCACGTCGGTCACCGCGGCACGCAAGAACTGCCCAAAAATTGGCCGAAACGGCCCAAAAATGTGCCAAAACTTGCCATTTTTGGCTGAGCGAGTGAGCGGCGAGCGGTGAGCAGCAAGCGAAGCGAGAGGCCGCACCGTCCCTGTTATACGAATGCCCCATCCAGCCCTGTGCCAATCGGGGGGTTCCAAGGTGCTAAGATGGCTAACGTTTTGCTCCGCTCATGTTGGTCGTCGCGTCTCACAAGAACTGGCCAAAAACTTGCCAAAACGGACCAAAAATGGGTCAAAATTGGCCATTTTTGGCTGAGCGAGCGAGTGGCGAGTGGCGATCAACGAGCGAAGCGAGAGACAGCACCGTCCCAGCTATACGAATGCCCCATCTAGCCCTATGCCACCCGGGTGTTTCCAGGGTGCTGAGATGGCTGACATTTTGCTCCACTCACGTCGGTCGCCGTGACACGCAAGAACTGCCCAAAAACTGGCCAAAACTGGCCATTTTTAGCTGAGCGAGCGAGCAGCGGGCGACGAACAACGAGCGAAGCTAGAGGCAGCACCGTCCCTGCTATACGAATGCCCCATCCAACCCTGTGCCACCCTGGGGGTTCCAGGGTGCTGAGATGGCTGATGTTTTGCTCCGCTCACGTCGTTCGCCACGGCACGCAAGAACTGCCCAAAAACTGGCCAAAACGATCCAAAAACGGGCCCAAACTGGCCATTTTTGTTTGAGCAAGCAAGCGGCGAGGGGCGGACAGCGAGCGAAGCGAGAGGCAGCACCGTCCCTGCTATACGAATGCCCCATCCAGCCCTGTGCCAACCCGGGGGTTCCAAGGTGCTGAGATGGCTGACGTTTTGCTCCGCTCACGTCGGTCGCCGCAGCACGCAAGAACTGCCCAAAATAAGCCAAAACGGCCCAAAAACGGGCCAAATGTGGCCATTTTTGGCTGAGCGAGCGAGCAACGAGCGGCGAATAGCGAGCGAAGCGAGAGGCAGCGTCGTCCCTGCTATACGGATGCCCCATCCAACCCTATGCCACCCGGGGGGTTCCAGGGTGCTGAGATGACTGACGTTTTGCTCCGCTCACATCGGTCACCGCGGCACACAAGAACTGCCCAAAATCTCTCCAAAACGGCCCAAAAATGGGTCAAACCTGGCCATTTTTGTCTGATTGTGCGAGCGATGAGCGGCAAATAGCAAGCGAAGCGAAAGGGAGCACCGTCCCTACTATATGAATGCCCCATTCATCCCTGTGCCACCCGGGGTGTTCCAGGGTGCTGAGATGGCTGACGTTTTGCTTCTTTGACGTTGGTCACCGCGGCACGCAAGAACTGCCAAAAAAATGCCAAAATGACCCAAAAATGGGCCAAAACTGGCTATTTTTGGATGAGCGAGCGAGCGGCTTACGGCAAGCGGCAAACAGCGAGCGAAGCGAGAGTTAGTACCATCCTTGCTATACGAATGCCCCATCCAGCCCTATGCCACACGGGGGGTTCCAGGGTTCTGAGATGGCTGATGTTTTTCTCTGCTCACGTCGGTCGCCGCGGCATGCAAGAACTGGTCAAAAACTGGCCAAAAAGGCACAAAAACGGGCCAAAACTGGACATTTTTGGCTGAGCAAGCGAGTGGCGAGCGGAGAACAGCGAGCGAAGGGAGAGGCAGCACCGTCCCGGCTATACGAATGCCCCATCCAGCCCTGTGCCATCCGGGGGGTTCCAGGGTGCTGAGATGGCTGACGTTTTGCTCCGCTCACGTCCATCTCCGTGGCACACAAGAACAGACCAAAAACTGGCCAAAACGGCCCAAAACGGGCCAAAACTGGCCATTTTTGGCTGAGCAAGCGAGCGACGGATAGCGAGCGAATCGAAAGGCTGCACCGTCCCTGCTATACGAATTCTCCATCTAGCCCTATGCCACCCGGGGGGTTCCAGGGTGCTGAGATGGCTGACATTTTGCTCTGCTCATGTCGGTTGCCGCGACACGCAAGAACTGTCCAAAAACTAGTCAAAACAGCCCAAAAAGGGCCAAAACTGGTTATTTTTGGCTGAGCGAGCGAGCAACGAGCAGCGGACAGCGAGTGAAGCGAGCGACAGCACCGTCCCTGCTATACGAATGCCCCATCCAGCCCTGTGCCACTCGGGGGGTTCCAGGGTGCTGAGATGGCTGACGTTTTGCTTCGCTCACAACGGTCGCCGCGGCACGCAAGAACTGCCCAAAAACTGGCCAAAACGGTCCAAAAACGGGCCAAAACTGGCCATTTTTGGATGATCGAGCGAGCGGCAAGCTGCTAGTCATAGGTGCCCAGCAAGCCAATCACGTGAGTGATGGCACGTGTGACTTGATACAGAATCTTTTTGCTTATTATATTTTGGCGTATATCACTTTATAACTATTGCATAAATGCATATATATATATTGTGATGTCCTTGGATTTGTGCAATGGGAATCGGATCGTGATGAGATCACGATAATGAGATCAATTCACCTTTAAACACATATCCTAAATAATCCCGGTCATAGGTTACCGAGAGGACATCGTGATAACCGGATAGACCGGTGTCTTTGTATACCCGTCCATATGATGGATGCAAATGGTCTCATAGCTGCTCGTGTAGGGACACTAGGGATACAAAAGATAGGTGCTCATTGGAGAATGAGTTCATCGATTGATCCGCTTTTACGGAATGCTTTGGATGGTTGATGATGCCTTATTGTCGACAAAACGATTCGTGAGTCCTAGTGGTGTATCTGGTCCTTAGACTTGAGACACCAAGGATGTCCCTGTATGAGTGCTCTACTCTTTGATACCGGACTTATAGGTTTGGCTGTCCCCGGATCTAGTGCAGCTGGTCATTGGGAGTGGTAGTCGACCTTACGAGGGCTATTGAGTGTCGATAGAGGATCATCCACTCTCTCATCATGAGAGGAATATCCCATGTGTTCTTGCTCGACAAATCCCCGGCCAGGTCATTCGGGTTGAGAGAAAAGAGTTCTCCTGAGAATCCGATTAGAGCGAGACTTCAGTAGAAACCGTATGGGTCTCCGACAACACCATGCTTGATATACGGTCTCAGGATATTAGATGGATGAGGGACTATAGGTACATGGTAACTAAGGACGACGAGGTCCAATGGATTGGATTCCCCTCAGATCGTCTGGGACTACTGGCGTAGTGGCCTAGTACGTCCGTAGTCGATGAGTCGAGTGAATTATTACAGAGATAATAATTCACTAAGTTAGAAGGAGTTCAGACAGGTATGACTCACGGCTAGCTCGATATTGGGCCTAGAGGGTCACACACATATGGTAGGCATTGCGATGAGTAGAGGTTCAGATATGAGATATCCGACGGAGCTCTTGTCTTATTGGATGCAGATCCAATACCCACTAGGGAAGGACCCATTAGGGTTTGACACGGGATCTCTATAAATAGGAGGGATTCACAGCCTCATAGGCTAGAGTCTTTGCTTGCCTTTCCTATTCTCCTCTCCCTCTCCACCTTAGAGGCCTGGAGTTTTGAGGAGGGTCGTCGCAACCCTGCTGTGTGGATCACCGCTAGAGAGGGGGACGCTTGACCTCCTTCACCCTCTCCTAAGGATCTGCAAAGAAACAGGGATATAATGATCTCCCTAGGTAACACAATCTCTATCGCAGTTTTGTGTTTTATGGATTTTTTTGCACCAATCTTCTTCTTTTACGAACATCTTTTTTTTTGGGAATCGGGATTTTTGTTTTCTTGTTCTTCCGCTGCGCATATGATGTCGCCCCCATGATTTCCCAACAAAGTGGTATCGAGCCCGGGTTGTTCGTGCGAATGATTGGTTTTGAACTGCGTGTGTTGTGTTTAGGAAGAATATTGACGTCAAAATCGTTGGCGCAAAAGCGAGGAAGGGCAGCAACAGTTGCTGCCCTCGATCTCGTCGTGCAGCTTAAGCCTTAGGCGGGGCAGTGCAAGCGTTGTGCCTGCAGCAGCCGGCCGGGTCTGCTTGCAGCAGCAGGGTTGCTGCCGGCGGGGCTGGCAGCCCATCGGCCGAGGCCGCGCCGGGCAGCGGCCTGCCGCCACAAGGAAGCCGGAGCCTGCCATCGTGGGGCAGCGGCGCCGCCTGCCGCTTCTGAGGGCGCAGCCTGCCGCCGCTTGGGGCAGCGACGCCATCCGCCGCTGCCCCCGGCGAAACCTTCCCCACCACAGGGGCTACCGCTGGTAGGGACAGCACCGCTGCGGAGGCAGCGGCCGGCGAGGCGAAGAAGGCCCCACCCGTAGTGACGTCGCCGCCAATGCGGCCGCGCCGCCCTGGGCGAGGCGGGGTCGCCCTCGCCCGATAGGCCGCCGCCGCCAGGCGGCGGCGGCGGCGGCAGCAAAGAGAGGAAATTAGGGTTTTGGGCAAAAGGATAGTTTTGCCCCTGTGAATTTGAGAAATTCCAGTTTCTATCTTTTGTCCAAATTATGAAAATACCCTTAGGAATTGAAAAATTCCCTACATGTCCCTGATTTCAGAAAAATATTAATTAATTAAAAAGTTTAGTTGATTATTATTTTTTATTATTATCTAGTAGTCCTACATGATGATGTTTATTTATTCATGTGATGTATGATGTGTGGATGGATGATCATGGACCGTGTGATGTGTGTACTTGTGATTATTATTATTGAGGTCTGCGAACCTCCATTATATTTCTCGTTTATTGTCGAGCCTGCGTGCCTATGATTAAGTTGTAATCACATGAGGAGACGCAGCGGGAGTGTGGATACGATAGTGGGACCCACGAGACGGACGATCGTGATGCATGGTGATGCATCAAGATGTCGACGAAACCGACGAGGACGAGATGAACGATCACAGGGCATGGAGATGCACCGTTGCACACATAGATCTTGATGTGAGTGATTAGGCCTACTGGCTCGGGCCTAATCATATTAGGTTGTGGTCCATGATCATCTGATGTGATTGCTTATACACATGCTAGATATGTATATATATTTGCATGTGATGTAGATATATATTAAATATGTATATGTGTGACATGTCATATTAGGAGACGAAATTATAGAAACATCTCTCGATAATATTAAGTCGGTAAACGTGAGGCAATTAGATTGACCCACGTGGCCTTCCATCGTTATGAGTAGGAATCGATTCTCGGTGTAGGTTGAGTTGGTCGAGTCCCTCGAGACTCACCATTATCACGATTCGCTATCTTGCTTACGACATAGAGATGTCACCGGTGACCTGAGGACATGGTATGCTTGGTCGAGTCCCTCGAGGGTATATCATCAAATCAGACTCATCTTGTAACGGAGGTGATGACTTAACCGAGCATCATGGTTGGTCGAGTCCCTCGAGGCCATGGTGATTCGGAGGCCGAACAGGACGGGAATCACAAGGAGTTGTGATCGGCAAGAGTTGCCTACCTTTTAGGCTTAGTGTGATTGGTCGAGTCCCTCGAGGTTATTCTAAGACGCTGATTGGATCCTGATCCCCACTAGAAGTCTGCTGGAGACTTCCGTTTCACGTGCTGAGGGTGTCGCGTGACTCGTTAGTAAAATAGTGGGAGCATATTAAGATAGAAGTCCATATCTTGATAGTTTATTTCTTGCAAAATCTGCATGTTATTTATTTCTGCTACATCTTTATTTTCAGAAAATGTCGCTTTCAAATCCCTTACGTGGCATACTTGATGTCAACCGCCTTACTGGTCCAAATTATATGGATTGGCTCCGTAACTTGAGAATTGTTCTCACAGCGGAGAAAATAATGTACGTACTTGATGCAGTGATGCCTACGCCCAAAGAAGGGGCAAGCGAGGATGAGATCGCTCGCTACGCGAAGTACATTGATGACTCCACTCTTGCACAGTGCTATATGTTGGGCTCTATGACTCCAGAGTTACAGAGACAACATGAAAAGATGGATGCCAGATCCATTCTCCTACATGTCCGCAAATTGTTTGAGGAACAGGGAAGGACTCAACGATATGAGATATCCAAGAGCCTTTTCCGCGCTAGGATGATTGAGGGGACACCGGTTCAGAACCATGTCCTAAAGATGATTGAGTGGATACAGAAACTCACAGGTCTAGGAATGGTCCTAGAGGATAACTTGTGTGTGGACATTGTGCTTCAGTCCCTACCAGATTCCTTTTCACAATTCATAATGAATTTTAATATGAACAAGCTTGAGGTGACTCTCCCAGAGCTCCTCAATATGTTGAGGGAGGCAGAGAGTACTATTAAGAAAGAGAAGCCAGTTCTCTACACTGGTGAGACCAGAAAGAAAAGGAAAGCAGAAAGGTCCCTTAAGAAGGGAAAGGGCAAGGGTAAACAAGTTAAAGCAAAGGTTGCTAAGAAAGACCCAGCAAAGGACAAAGGCTAGTGCTTCCACTTTGGTAAAGATGGGCATTGGAAGAGAAACTGCAAAGAGTACCTTGCAGAAAGGGCGAAACAAAAGCTTGATGAAGCTTCAGGTACATTCATGATCAGTCTCCATTTATCAGACTCTTATGATAACACATGGGTATTGGATACCGGTAGTGCTTATCATATATGCAATTCGTTGCAGGTTCTGGCAAGACCTAGGAGACTACAGAGAGGCGAGATGGACCTCAAGATGGGTAATGGAGCAAAAGTTACTGTATTAACTGTTGGCGAGGTCGCCCTACATCTGCCTAGTGGAGCTTTTATTGCATTAGATGCATGTTATTTTGTTCCTTCTATTATCAAAAACATTATCTCCATTTCATGTTTAACAGTTAGTGGATATAAATTTGTTTTTGAGAACAATAGTTGTTCGATATTATTAGATGATAAGATCATCACGAAAGGAACATTGCATAATGGTTTATTTATGTTAGATGCCACTCCACATATCATGAATGTAAATGTGTCCAAAAGGAAACGAGATGAGTTGAACAGTGCATACCTGTGGCATTGTAGGCTAGGTCACATCCATGAAAGAAGGATTCAAAAGTTGCTAAATGATGGATATCTAGATCCATTCGACTATGTGTCATATACAACTTGTGAGCCTTGCATTCGTGGAAAACTGACCAAATCCCCATTTAGTAGAACTGGAGAGAGAGCCAATGAGTTGTTGGAACTCATACATAGTGATGTATGTGGACCCATGTCAACTCATGCCATTGGAGGTTATTCCTACTTCATTACATTTACTAATGATTTCTCAAGGTATGGATATGTGTACTTAATGAAGTACAAGTCTGAGGCTTTTGAGAAATTCAGAGAGTATAAGAATGAGGTGGAGAACCAGACTGGAAAGAGTATCAAAACTCTTCGATCAGATCGAGGAGGTGAATACTTAAGTACAGAGTTTACTAAATTCCTCAAGGACCATGGGATATTATCCCAATGGACACCTCCTTATACACCTGAGCTCAATGGTGTCTCTGAAAGGAGAAATCGTACATTATTAGATATGGTACGGTCAATGATGAGTTTCGCTAACCTACCCATCTCATTCTGGGGATATGCCCTAGAAACCGTAGCTTACCTTCTGAACAGAGTTCCAACTAAGTCGGTAGTGTCTACACCATATGAGATATGGAAAGGGAAGAAGCCTGATCTTAAGGTTGTTAAGATCTGGGGCTGCCCTGCCCATGTTAGAAGACACAACCCCGATAAGTTAGAATCAAGGACAGAGCAATGCAAAATTGTGGGATACCCCAAGGAAACTTGTGGGTATTATTTCTATCATCTCGAGGACCAAAAGGTCTTTGTAGCTGAGAGAGTAGTGTTCCTTGAGAAGGAACACATTCTTCACAGAGACAGTGGGAGAATGATAGAATTGAGCGAGGGTTGGAGAACCAAGCTCAAGCACCACTCTGACCCCTGAAATGCTGTTCAGTACCTAATACACAAGTATCAACTTTACGGGTCGATAGAGTATCCCATCCTCTTGAGAGATATGTGGGACATATTAGAGCAGAGGATGTAGAGGATATTGATCCTCTCACCCTCTGAGGAGGCTCTTATGAGTATAGACTCCGGGGAAGTGGAAAGAAGCCATGAATTCTGAGATGGATTCTATGTACTCCAATAAGGTTTGGAACCTAGTTGATGCTTGAAGGTATTGTACCCATCGGTTGCAAGTGGATCTTTAAGAAAAAAAAGATCGGAGTAGATGGAAAGGTAGAGACCTATAAAGCAAGGCTAGTGGCTAAGGGGTATCGTCAAAGGCAAGGTGTTGACTACTTACGAAACTTTCTCACCAGAAGCAATGCTAAAATCCATCAGAATTCTATTGGCTATTGCAGCACACTATGATTATGAGATCCGCGATGGATGTGAAAACCGCATTCCTCAACGGGAACCTCGAGGAGGAGGTGTATATGATGCAACCCGAGGGATTCGTGTCCAAGAACTGCCCGCATCCATTTATGGACTAAAGCAAGCTTCCTCAAGTTGGAACATAAGATTTGATGAGGCAATCAGATCTTATGACTTCGTTAAGAACGAAGATGAGCCTTGTGTATACAGAAAGGTAAGTGGGGGCGCTATCTCCTTTTTTTGTTATATGTGGATGACATCCTCATCATTGGGAATGACATAGAATGCTATCCACAAAGAAAGGCTTGGTTATCTAGACACTTCTCCATGAATGACTTAGGGAAGCATCTTATATTTTGGGGATTAGAATCTATAAAGATAGATCCAAGAGGATGCTTGGCTTGTCCCATCCAGTACATAGAAACTATTGTCAAAAGGTTTGGCATGGAAAATTCCAAGAGAGGTCTCATACCTTGATGAGACATGGGATATCGCTTTCTACAGTATGTCCCCAAAGACTCCGAAGAAAAAGGGGAACATGGATATGATACCTTATGCCTCAAAGAATATGGTCTATCATGTATGCCATGCTATGTACTAGGCCTGATATAGCGCATGCTCGAAAAGTCACCTGGCGGCGTGTATCAGCGGGATCCGTGCTTGAGCACCTGAAAGCAAGAAAGTGTATCCTTAAGTACTTGAGAAGGACTAAGGATCTTTACTAGTATATGAAGGTAATAGCCTTAATGTTGAAGGCTACACTGACTCAAGTTTTCAATCTGATGTCGATGATAGCAAGTCGAATTCAGGGTATGTGTACACCTTGAATGGAGGAGCAGTGTGCTGGAAGAGTTCCAAGCAAGATACCACTGCTGACTCGACCACAGAGGCGGAGTACATTGTGTTGAATCTCGGATTTTGATGATGAAGTCAATTTTCATTTGTTGTCTAATCTATGTGTTGAGATAAGTGTGCAGGATTAACTACGATGAAAGTTAGACAAGCAGCAGGAGTTGCGCCGGAGTCAAGATCATGATCACGTTGGGAGTTCGAGAGTTCGACGGAAGTTTGGACGGTCGTCGGAGGTTCTGCGAGAACAGATCCGAGAAGTCCAGAAGCTTGCCAAGTGAAGCTCGTCGGAACTTGCCAAGTGGATCGTCGCAAAGTCCAGGAGTTTGCCGGATGTCCGCAGAAGAATCACCGAGGGTTCATCGGATGATCGACGGAAGTTCGCCGGAAACTCGCTGGAAGAAGCGATTGACGCATCGGAGCAAAGCTGCAGAAGTTGTCTTAGATTTAATCGTAGTTAGCACGATGATTAAGCTTGAAAATGGGAGGTGATCCCATTAGCTTAATCTTGGGGCAATTGGGCCCCTGAAAAGATTGAAATTGGGCCGAATGGAGCTAACCATTCGGACCCTCGATTGCACCACCAGGCGGTGCAACCGCCAGGCCAGAGGTGCAACCGCCAGGCTGTGTCTCCCAGCGAGACTCGGCGGTGCAACCGCCCAGCCGAGGTGGTGCAACCACCAGAGCTCAGTCTTGAGCTAGATCGACGGTGCAACCTCCCCGACAGAGAGGTAGCACCGCCGAGCTTCGGTCTTGAGCTCAGGTAGAGAGGTGCAACCGCCTCAATCGAGGGTGGCACCGCCAGGGGCTCGGGCCTCGAAGCTAGACTCAGGCGGTGCAACGGCCCCGACAGAGGTGCAACCGCTTGGGCTCGATCTCCGAAGCTCTACCAGGCAAGGCAACCTCTCCAAATCAAGAGGTGTGCAACGCCGATCCCGAATTCGGGATTTGATCGCTTTGAGCTCCAAATTTGAACTGGGTTGGGGCCTATAAATACCCCACCCATTCAGCACTGAAAAGATACAGATCCACACCAATTCTTGATCTTTTCAGTGATTCTAAGAGCTCAAATTTGTGTAAAGTCCAAAAGTTCTCCTCTTTCTGTTCTTCAAGTCTTGAGTTGTAAAGAGAGGAGAGAAAGGATCTGTAAGGGTTGTCTCCTGAGCCCGTCAAAAGGAGAGAAATTATAAAAGGGCAGTTAGCCTTCGCCCATTGAAGGAAGGCAGCTAGTTGACGTCGGTGACCTCGTCGGAGGAGGAAGCCAAAAGTGGAGTAGGTCAAGACTGGCCGAACCACTCTAAATCTCTGGTTTGCTTTTACTTTGAGCACTTTATCATTACTGCAAACCTCCTACATTGCTACTGCCCTCTGCGCGTTTACGAACGAGTCTCTAAGTTCTAATCTTTCCGAATCTGCATTCAGACATAAATCGGTGTTTTCGTACGATCTTTACACTGCAGTTTACGCTTACGTTTTGATTCCATTTATAACTGCAAATTGCTTTCTGCGTATTCATAAAATGCTTTTCAAAGTTCAAAACTGCATTTAGACATAAAATTACGTTTAGACGTAAAACTGCTTTAAGACGTAAAACTGCGTTTAGACGTAAAACTGCATTTAGACGTAAAACTGCGTTTAGACGTAAAACTTCGTTTAGACGCAAAACTGCGTTTAGACGTAAAACTGCGTTTAGACGTAAAACTGCGTTTCGACGCAAAACTGCGTTTAGACATAAAACTGCACTTAGATGTAAAACTGCACTTAGACGTAAAACTGCGTTTAGATGCAAACTGCGCTCAAACGCAAACTGCGCTTAGACGCAAACTGCGCTCAAACGCAAACTGTGTTTAGACGCAAACTGCGCTTAGACGCAAACTGTGTTTAGACGCAAACTGTGTTTAGACGCAAATTGTGTTTAGACGCAATCTGCGCTTAGACGCAAACTGCGCTTAAAAGCAAACTGCGCTTAGACGCAATCTGCATTTAGACGCAAATTGCATTTAGACGCAAACTGCGTAAACTACAAACTGTGAATCGGCATTTACATCGAAATCGTTTTTATCGGACGAACGCGGCTTTTGTTTTTAAATCGCTGAAAGTTTTCCGCTGCACTAATTCACCCCCCCCCTCTTAGTGCTCTCGATCCTAACAATTGGTATCAGAGCAAGGTTAACTCTCTAACGGATTAAAACCCAAGAGAGAGATGGCATACGCCGGAAACCAAGAGGGGCATTCTATTACACGTCCACCCATGTTCAGTGGAACGGACTACACCTACTGGAAGACCCGAATGAGGATCTTTCTTATTTCTATGGATTTTGAACTATGGAACCTTGTTGAAAACGGATTTTCAAAGTCTTCTCTTCCAATGATCGATTGGAATGAATTGGAAAAGAAGGCTTTTGCTCTTAATGCAAAGGCTATGAATGCCTTATTTTGCGCACTTGATAAAAACGAGTTTAATCGTGTTTCAACTTGCGAAACTGCCTTTGATATTTGGCACACACTTGAAGTGACCAACGAGGGCACAAGTAGAGTGAAAGAGTCAAAAATCAATCTGTTGCTGCATTCTTTTGAACTTTTCCGAATGAAACCGAGTGAAACCATTGGCGACATGTTTACTCGTTTCACGGATGTCGTCAACGGTCTAAAAGGACTCGGAAAAAGTTTTTCGGATTTTGAACTCGTAAATAAGATACTAAGATCCCTTCCTAAAAGTTGGGATCCTAAAGTCACTGCTATTCAAGAGGCAAAAGATCTGCGTAACTTCCCTCTTGAAGAACTAATCGGGTCATTAATGACCTCACGAGATGACTTGCAAAGCTCATGAAGAGCAAGAAGACATCCTTCCAAAGAACAGGAAGGATATGGCACTTAAAACATCTGAATGCCACTTGAGAGAAAACTCAAGTGATGAGGACTGTGATGATGACTTGGCACTTTTAACAAGAAAGTTTAAAAAAAATTCTTTAAAAAGAAACAAGTTTAAGAATGATGCTAAATATAAACTTGAACCCAAGAAGGACCAAGTGATCTGCTATGAATGTAAAAAAAAGCCGGGACACTACAAGAGTGATTGTCCCCAAGTCAAAAGAAGAACATCAAAGAAGAAGGCTCTTCAAGCAACATGGGACGACTTCGAAAGATCCCCGAAGAAGAGGAGACCAACACCGAAAGCAAGTTGCTCATTACGCTCTAATGGCCATCGAAGACGAGGTAATAAATTCATTAGATGCAGATTTATCATTCGATGAATTATTAAATGCTTTCCATGAATTGTTTGATGAGTGTAAGACTATTAGTGGTAAATACAAATTGCTAAAAAAGGAGTATGATAGTCTTATTTACAAGTTTGATAAGTTAAATGCTGAACATAGTGATAGTTTAAACTCATGCATAAAATGTCATGATCTAGAAACTTTTCAAAAAGAAAACTTGCTACTTAAGGACACCTTAAAGAAATTCGAGGTTGGTAGCAAGTCATTAAACATGATCCTTACAAACAAGGGTCATGTTCCCAAAAGAAGTAGGATTGGATTTGTGAGGAGTCCTCACCAAAATCCAACTACCTTCGTAAAAGGCCCCATCTTACATGTTAGACATCAAAGCAAATGAAACTTTTGTTGCAAGTTCGGACACAGGACGCATTATTGTCCATTCAGGAAATTAAGTCCAAACAAATTGATTTGGGTTCCTAAGGGAACCATGACAAATTCTATGCAACATGATAGAAAATGTAGATCTATTTGTGAGGAACCCAAAAGCAAATGGGTACCTAAACATCATCCTTTCTTGTAGAAAACTAAACCATCGCAAGCTAGGAATAAGAGATGGTACCTTGACAATGGATGCTCAAGGCATATGACCGGAGATCCATCCTAATTCCCTAAGCTCACTAGCATAGACGAAGGATATGTCACCTTCGGAGACAACAACAAGGGTAAAATCATTGGCAAAGGAACCATAGGTAACAAATCCAACTTTTCTATTGAAGATGTCTTGCTAGTTGATGGTCTAAAACATAATCTCCTGAGCATTAGTCAATTGTGTGATAAAGGATATATTATCAGATTTGAATCTAATGCTTGCATCATTGAAAAACCACACAAAAACATATCTATGATTGCATTAAAACAAAATAACGTAAACATTATTGACATCAATGATTTATGTAATGAAACATGTTTTTCTGCTTTAAATGAAAATGCTTGGATATGGCACAGAAGATTAGGTCATGCTAGCATGAAGCTAATCACTCAAATATCATCCAAAGAACTTGTAAGAGGAATTCCTCATATCAAGTTCATCAAAGATAATGTATGTGATGCCCGCCAATTAGGTAAAACAAATTAAGAGTAGCTTCAAATCTAAAAAAAAATCAAATAAGCACCTCTAGGCCCTTACAATTGATCCATATGGACTTGTTCGGACCCATCTCCACATCAAGCCTAGGAGGTAGCAAATACGCTTTCATTCATTGTGGATGACTATAGCAGATACACATGGACTTACTTCTTAAAACAGAAAAGTGAATGCCTTAGATCTTTTACCAAGTTTTGCAAACTCGTTCAGAATGAGAAAGGTTCTATGATTTCATCAATTAGAAGTGATCATGGTGGTGAATTTCAAAACCATGATTTCCGTGAATTCTGTGAACTCAATGGATACAACCATAATTTCTCTACTCCTAGAAACCCTCAACAAAATGGAGTTGTAGAAAGAAAAAAATCGAAATTTACAAGAAATGGCAAGAACCATGTTGAATGAACACAACCTACCCAAATATTTTTTTGGGCCAAGCCATAAATACTACATGCTACATTTTAAAATAGAGTTCTAGTGAGACCTCTACTAACCAAAACTCCTATGAGTTATGGAACAATAAAAAACCCAACGTTTCATATTTTAAAGTCTTTTTGGTGTAAGTGTTTTATCTTGAATGAAAAGACAACTTAGGAAAATTTGATGCTAAATCCGATGAAGGGATCTTTCTTGGTTATTCTACAGTTTCTAAAGCCTTTCAGATCTTTAATAAAAAACTCTAACTATTGAAGAATCCATTCATGTTGTTTTCAATGAGATTTCTGAAATCACAAAAAAATGATCTTAACGTTGATGTTAATTTTGATTCCTTGAATTTAAACGAAACCCCTCTCCAACTAGCAACATGGATGCATCCACTTCTCAGATTTCCTTACCCAAGGATTGAAGTATGTAGATGCTCATCCTAAGGAGCTAATCTTAGAGACGATCAAAGGGGTTCAAACACGATCTTCTCTTAAAACCTTTTGTGCAAATGTCGCTTTCTCTCCCAAATTGAACCCAAATGCATTGATGAAGCCATGAAAGATGATTCATGGATTATCGCAATGCAAGATGAATTAAATCAATTTGAGAGAAATGAAGTGTGGAAGCTTGTTCCTAGGCCAAATGACCATTTAGTTATTGGTACTAAATGGGTCTTCAGAAACAAGCAAAATGAAAACGGTATCGTGGTTAGAAACAAGGCTAGATTAGTGGCCAAAGGTTTCAACCAAGAAGAAGGTATCAATTACAAAGAAACCTTCGCTCCTGTGGCTCGATTGGAAGCCATAAGGATGCTTCTTGCCTACGCTAGCAGTAATAATTTTAAGTTGTTTCAAATGGATGTTAAAAGCGCTTTTCTTAATGGCTTTATTTCCGAAGAAGTCTATGTTGAACAACCTCCTGGATTTGAAAATAATAGTCTCCCTAATCATGTGTTTAGATTAACTAAAGCTCTCTATGGTTTAAAAACAAGCTCCAAGGGGCTTGGTATGAGAGACTTAGTTCTTTTTTCTTATTGAAAATAATTTCATAAAAGGCAAGGTTGATACTACATTATTCATCAAGAACTTTGAAAATAATTTTCTCATTGTTCAAATTTATGTTGATGATATTATCTTTGGTTCTACTGAATGAATCTCTTTGTGAATCCTTTTATAAAACTATGAGTCGTGAATTAAATGAGTCTAATGGGAGAGTTAACATTCTTCTTAGGTCTACAAATCAAACAACTAAGCAATGGCATCTTTATTAGTCAAACCAAATATGCTATGAGTTTGCTAAAGAAGTTCAATATGAATAACTCAAAAGCTATTAACACTCCTATGAGCACCTCCACTAAGTTAGAAATTGATGAAAATGGAGAAAGCTTCGATCAAAAAAACCTATAGGGGTATGATAGGAAGTTTACTTTACCTCACCGCAACTAGACCAGGACATAATGTTTAGTGTAGGACATTGTGCTAGATTTCAATCAAACCCTAAAATATCTCATCTCAAAGCAATTAAAAGAATACTCAGATATCTTAATGGTACCATAAATCTAGGATTATGGTACCCAAAAATCGAGGAGCTTGAGTTAATCAAGCAGTATGTCGATGCGGACTTCACCGGGTCAGTAGATTAGATAGAAAAAAGCACATCAGAAACATGTCAATTCTTAGGACATGCCCTTATTTCCTGGTCATCCAAGAAACAAAAACTCGGTTGCACTATCAACAACCCAAAGCTGAATATATTGCAGCAAGTGCATGCTGTGCACAAGTTGTTTGGATGAAAAATACCTTAGAAGATTATAAAGTTCATCTTAAAAAATATTCCCATTAAATGTGATAACACAAGTGCAATATGCCTAACAAAAAAAACCTATACAACACTCAAGAACAAAACATATTGACATCGACATCACTTTATACGAGATCATGTTACTTAATCATGATGTAATCATAGAATTCATTGATACGAAAACATCAACTAGTTGATATCTTTACAAAACCCCTAAGTGAAGAACAATTTGATTTCATAAGAAGAGAATTAGGAATGTTGATGTGTCCAATACTTAATCTAGTTAAAATTATTTTTCGGACTTTATTGATTACTATTGCATGCCTTGGCATCACTTGATCAAATAACATGTTGGAAATTATGTGACAAATGTTTTTAAAAAATCAGTAGCTTACTCATAACCTAATGCATGTAAGAAGTTCATTTTTTCAGTCTGAATGCTAAAATGGGATTTTTCGTGTACACTCTTATGAAAACTTTTTTGAAAAAATGACTTTCCTCCTTCAAGCAACGAACTATAACAAGGAAAAGAGATATTCAAAGTACTATATGTGTCATGCCTTCCTTTATGTGCGTGATAACCTCTTTGGAATCACATCTACCATGCTTTTTTTTGATAATGCTATTATGCTTTTTTGTTGATGACAAAGGGGGGAGAAACATATGAATTGATAAACACTGCCATAATTATGTCTATGTCATAGTTGAACTGCCATAATCATGTCTATGTCATAGTTGCAAATACTTGAGTTATGCTATAAACAATGTTATGGTTATGCCATCCTTGCATCACCAAGAGATATATGAACATGTGCTATAGTTTGCATTATGTCTTGAGTTGATATCCTATCTTGTGAAGAAAATGCAAACTTGCTAGAAAATCTCAAAAGTGTGCATCATGTAATAGTCCTTCGCAGCTTTTATATGATTACATGATGAATAGTTACAAACACAATCATACAAACTTGATGATGTATGTCAAGCCTTGACATCATTCTTGAAGAGATACATCATGATGGGTATCATGATGGGGAGTATTGATAAGTTTAACTGATCTAACTTATCAATACGTCACTTGAATTTTAGGTCTTGAATTCAAGGTTGACTTATCTCAACTATGGCATATAGATAGGGGAGTTAAGGATAACTCCATTATCAATTGATTGTCATCATCAAAAAAAGGGAGATTGTTGAATCTTGGATTTTGATGATGAAGTCAATTGTCATTTGTTGTCTAATCTATGTGTTGAGATAAGTGTGCAGGATTAACTATGATGAAAGTTAGACAAGCAGCAGGAGTTGGCGCCGAGTCAAGATCATGATCACGTTGGGAGTTCGAGAGTTCGACGGAAGTTCGACGGTCGTCGGAGGTTCTGCGAGAACAGATCCGGAAGTCCAGAAAGCTTGTTGCCGGCTTCGTCGAACTTCGCCAAGTGGATCGTCGCAAAAGTCCAGGAGTTTGCCGGATGTCCGCAGAAGAATCACCGAGGGTTCATCGGATGATCGACAGAAGTTCGCCGAAACTTCGCCGAAGAAGCGATTGACACATCGAACAAAGCTGCAGAAGTTGTCTTAGATTTAATCGTGAGTTAGCACGATGATTAAGCTTGAAAATGGGAGGTGATCCCATTAGCTTAATCTTGGGGCAATTGGGCCCCTGAAAAGATTGAAATTGGGCGAATGGAGCTAACCATTCGGACCTCGATTGCACCAGGCGGTTGCAACCGCCCTAGGCCGGGAGGTGCAACCGCCCGGGCTGTCTCCCAGCGAGATTGGGTGGTGCAACCGCCCCAGCCAGGAGGTGCAACGCGCGAGCTCGATCTTCGAGCTAGATCGGCGGCAACCTCCCCGACAGAGAGGTAGCACCGCCTAAGCTCGGTCTTCGAAGCTTAGGTAGAGAGGTGCAACCGCCTCAATCGGAGGTGGCACCGCTTGGGGCTCGGTCTCGAGCGGACTTCGGGTGTGCAACCGCCCGACAGAGAGGTGCAACCGCCGGGCTCGATCTCCGAAGCTCTGCCGGGCGGTGCAACCTCTCCATCAAGAGGTGCAACCACCGATCCCGAATTCCGGGATTTGATCGTTTTGAGCTCCAAATTTGAACTGGGTTGGGGCCTATAAATACCCCACCCATTCAGCACTGAAAAGATACAAATCCACACCGAATTCTTGATCTTTTCAGTGATTCTAAGAGCTCAAATTTGTGTAAAGTCCAAAAGTTCTCCTCTTTCTGTTCTTCAAATCTTGAGTTGTAAAGAGAGGAGAGAAAGGATCTGTAAGGGTTGTCTCCTGAGCCCGTCAAAAGGAGAGAAACTGTAAAAGGGCAGTTAGCCTTCGCCCATTGAAGGAAGGCAGCTAGTTGACGTCGGTGACCTCGTCGGAGGAGGAAGCCAAAAGTGGAGTAGGTCAAGACTGGCCGAACCACTCTAAATCTCTAGTTTGCTTTTACTTTGAGCACTTTATCATTACTGCAAACCTCCTACATTGCTACTGCCCTCTGCGCGTTTACGAACGAGTCTCTAAGTTCTGATCTTTCCGAATCTGCATTCAGACGTAAATCGGTGTTTTCGTACGATCTTTACACTGCAGTTTACGCTTACGTTTTGATTCCATTTATAACTGCAAATTGCTTTCTGCGTATTCATAAAACGCTTTTCAAAGTTCAAAACTGCGTTTAGACGTAAAATTACGTTTAGACGTAAAACTGCGTTTAGACGTAAAATTGCGTTTAGACGCAAAACTGCGTTTAAACGTAAACCTGCGTTTAGACGTAAAACTTCGTTTAGATGCAAAACTGCGTTTAGACGTAAAACTGCGTTTAGACGTAAAACTGCGTTTAGACGCAAAACTGCGTTTAGACGTAAAACTGCACTTAGACTAAAACTGCACTTAGATGTAAAACTGCGTTTAGACGCAAACTGCGCTCAAACGCAAACTGCGCTTAGACGCAAATTGCGCTCAAACGCAAACTACGCTTAGACGCAAACTGCGCTTAAACGCAAACTGTGTTTAGACGCAAACTGCGCTTAGACACAAACTATGTTTAGACGCAAACTGTGTTTAGACGCAAACTGTGTTTAGACGCAAACTGTGTTTAGACGCAATCTGCGCTTAGACGCAAACTGCGCTTAAAAGCAAACTGCGCTTAGATGCAATCTGCATTTAGACGCAAACTGCATTTAGACGCAAACTGCGTAAACTACAAACTGTGAATCGGCATTTATATCGAAATCATTTTTATCGGAAGAACGCGGCTTTTATTTTTAAATCGCTGAAAGTTTTCCGCTGCACTAATTCACCCCCCCCCCCTCTTAGTGCTCTCGATCCTAACACATTGCTGCATCAGATGCAGCAAAAGAGGGAGTCTGGGTGAAGAAGTTCATCACAGATTTGGGAGTCGATACAGATAGCGACAAGTCGACTTCCTTATATTGCGACAACTATGTGGTGATTACTCAAATAAGGGAACCCGGGTCTCATCAGAAGTGTTCTGAGGAGGTTCCAGCTTATAAGAGAGATCGTAACCCGAGGAGATGTAGCAGTGGAAAGAGTTCCATCCGAAGATAACATTGCAGATCCACTAACAAAGCCGTTGTCTCATTTTGTCTTTGAGCGTCACAGGGGTCTGATGGGGATCAGACACATAGGTGATTGGCTTTAGGTCAAGTGGGAGATTGCTAGTCATAGGTGCCCAGCAAGCCAATCACGTGAGTGATGGCACGTGTGACTTGATACAGAATCTTTTTGCTTATTATATTTTGGCGTATATCACTTTATAACTATTGCATAAATGCATATATATATATTGTGATGTCCTTGGATTTGTGCAATGGGAATCGGATCGTGATGAGATCACGATAATGAGATCGATTCACCTTTAAACACATATCCTAAATAATCCCGGTCATAGGTTACTCGAGAGGGACATCGTGATAACCGGATAGACTGGTGTGCTGTATACCCGTCCATATGATGGATGCAGCTGGTCTCATAGCTGCTCGTAGGGACACTAGGGATACAGATGATGAGCTCATTGGAGAATGAGTTCACTTGATTGATCCGCCACGGAATGCTTGGGCGGTTGATGATGCCTTATTGTCGACACAGCGATTCCGTAGTCCTAGTGGTGTATCTGGTCCTTAGACTTGAGACACCAAGGATGTCCCCGTATGAGTGCTCCACTCTTTGATACCAGACTTATAGGTTTGGCTGTCCCGGATCTAGTACACAGTGGTCATTGGGAGTGGTAGTCGACCTTTACGAGGGCTATTGAGTGTCGATAGAGGATCATCCACTCTCGGCGTCATGAGATGAATATCCTATGTGTTCTTGCTCGAGACAAATCCCCGGCCAGGGGTCATTCGGGTTGAGAGAAAAGAGTTCTCCGAGAATCCGATTAGAGCGAGACTCGGTAGAAACCGTATGGGTCCGACAACACCATGCTCGATATATGGTCTCGGGATATTAGATGGATGAGGGACTATAGGTACATGGTAATCGAGGACGACAGGTCCAATGGATTGGATTCCCCTCAGAAGCGTCGGGGACTACTGGCGTAGTGGCCTAGTACGTCCAGTGGTCGATGAGTCGAGTGAATTATTACAGAGATAATAATTCACCGAAAGTTAGAAGGAGTTCGACGGTATGACTCACGGCCAGATCGATATTGGGCCTAGAGGGTCACACACATATTGTAGGCATTGCGATGAGTAGAGGTTCGGATATGAGATATCCGACGGAGCCCTTGTCTTATTGGATGCAGATCCAATACCCACTAGGGAAGGACCCATTAGGGTTTGACACAGGATCTCTATAAATAGGAGGGTCGTCGCAACCCTGCTGTGTGGATCACCGCTAGAGAGGAGGACGCTTGACCTCCTTCACCCTCTCCTAAGGATCCGCAAGGAAACAGGGATATACGATCTCCCTAGGTAACACAATCTCTATACGCAGTTTTTTGTTTTGCGAATTTTTGCGCACCAATCTTCGCATGACGACGAACATCTTTTTGGGAATCGGGGATTTTTGTTTTCTTGTTCTTCCGCTACGCATATGATGTCGCCCCCCATGATTTCCCAACACAAGCAGCGAACAGCGAGCGGCGAGCAGCGAGCAGCGAAAAGCGAGCGAAGCGAGTGGCAGCACAGTCCATGCTATACGACTGCCCCATCCAGCCTTGTGCCACCCGGGGTGTTCCAGGGTGCCGAGATGGCTGATGTTTTGCTCTGTTCACGTCGGTCATCGTGGCGCGCAAGACCTGCCCAAAAACTGGCCAAAACGGCCCAAAAATGGCCGAAACAGGCCATTTTTGGATGAGCGAGTGAGCGACGTGCGGCGAACAACGAGCGAAGCGAGAGGTAGCTCTGTCCCTGCTATACGAATGCTCCATCCAGCCCTGTGCCACCTGGGGGGTTCCAGGGTGCTGAGATGGCTGACGTTTTGCTCCGCTCACATCGGTCGTCGCGGCACGCAAGAACTGCCCAAAAATTGGCCAAAACGGCCCAAAAATGGGCCAAAACTGGCCATTTTTGGCTGAGCGAGCGAAGCGAGTGGCAGCACAGTCCATGCTATACGATTGCCCCATCCAGCCCCATGCCACCCGGGTGTTCCAGGGTGCTGAGATAGCTGACATTTTGCTCCGTTCACGTCGGTCATCCCGGCACGCAAGAACTGCCCAAACACTGGCCAAAACGGCCCAAAAAGGGCCAAAATTGGCCATTTTTGGATGAGCGAGCGAGCGGCGAGCGGCGGACAGCGAGCGAAGCGAGAGGTAGCACCACACCTGCTATACAAATGCCCCATCCAGCCCTATGCTAACCGGGGGGGTTCCAGGGTGCTGAGATGGCTGACTTTTTGCTCCACTCATGTCGTTCGCCGCGGCACTCAAGAACTACCAAAAAATGGCCAAAACGGCCCAAAAAAGTCCCAAAACTGGCCATTTTTGGCTGAACGAGAGAGCAGCGAGGGCGAACAGCGAGTGAAGCGAGAGGCAGCACCGTCCTTGTTATACGAATGCCCTATCAAGCCCTGTGCCACCCGGGGTGTTCCAGGGTGCTGAGATGGCCATTATTGCATGAGCGAGCGAGCGGCGAGCGGCGGACAACGAGCGAAGCGAAAGGCAGCACCGTCCCTGCTATACGAATGCCCCATCCAGCCCTATGCCACCCGGGGGGTTCCAGGGTACTAAGATAGCTGACGTTTTGCTTCGCTCACGTCGGTCGCCGCGGCACGCAAGAACTGCCCAAAAACTGGCCAAAACGGGCCAAAATTGGCCATTTTTGGTTGAGCGAGTGAGTGGCGAGTGGCGGACAGCGAGAGTAGCGAGATGTAGCACCGTCCCTGCTATACGAATGCCCCATCCAGCCCTGTGCCACCCGGGGGGTTCCAGGGTGTTGAGATGGCTGACATTTTACTCCGCTCACATCGTTCGCCGCGGTACGCAAGAACTGCTAAAAAACTGGCCAAAACGGGCCAAAACTGGCCATTTTTGGCTAAGCGACCGAGCGGCGAGCGGCGGACAGCGAGCGAAGCGAGAGGTAGCACCGTCCCTGCTATACGAATGCCCCATCCAGCCCTGTGCCACCCGGGGCATTCCAGGGTGCTGAGATGGCTGACGTTTTGCTCAACTCACGTCATTCGCCGCGACACGCAAGAACTGCTGAAAAACTAGCCAAAAGGGCCCAAAAACGGGCCAAAATGGCCATTTTTGGCTGAGTGAGTGAGCGACGAGCGGTGGACAGCGAGCGAAGTGAGAGGCAGCACCGTCCTTGCTATACGAAAGCCCCATCCAGCCCTTTGCCACCCGGGGGGTTCCAGGGTGCTGAGATGGCTTACGTTTTGCTCCGCTCACTTCGGTCACTGCGACACACAAGAACTTCCCAAAAACTGGCCAAAACTGGCCATTTTTGGCTGAGCGAGCGAGCGGCGAGCTGCGTACATCGAGCGAAGCGAGAGGCAGCACCGTCCCTGCTATACTAATACCCCATCCCTGTGCCACCCGGGGGGTTCCAGGTTGCTGATACGGCTTACGTTTTGCTCCTCTCACTTCGATCGCTGCGACACGCAAGAACTGCCCAAAAATTGGCCAAAACGACCCTAAAACGGGCCAAAACCAGCCATTTTTGGCAAAGTGTGCGAGGGGCGAGCGGCGGACAGCGAGCGAAGCGTGAGGCCGCACCGTCCATGCTATATGAATGCCCCATCCAGCCCTGTGCCACCCGGGGGGTTCCAAGGTGCTGAGATGGCTGACGTTTTGCTCAACTCACGTCGGTCGCCGCGGCCCGCAAGAATTGCCCAAAAAGTTAGCCAAAACGACCCAAAAACGAGCCAAAACTTGCCATTTTTGGCTGAGTGAGCGAGCGGCGAGCAGCGAACAGCGAGCGATGCGAGAGGCAGCACCGTCCCTGCTATACGAATGCCCCATCCAGCAATGTGCCACCCAGGGGGTTCCAGGGTGCTGAGATGGCTGACCTTTTGCACAGCACACGTCGTCGCCACAGCACGCAAGAACTGCACAAAAACTGGCCAAAACGGCCCAAAAAGGGCCAAAACTGGCCATTTTTGGCTGAGCGAGCGAACGACGGACAGCGAGCGAAGCGAGAGTCGGCACCTTCCCTGCTGTACGAATGACCCATCCAGCCCTGAGCCACCCGAGAGTTCCAGGGTGCTAAGATGGCTGATGTTTTGCTCCGCTCACGTCGATCGCCGCGGCACGCAAGAACTGACCAAAAACTAGCCAAAACGGCCCAAAAACGGGCCGAAACTTGCTATTTTTGGCTGAGCGAGCGAGCGGCGAGCGGCGAACAACGAGCGAAGCGAGAGGCAGCACCGTCGCTGCTATACGAATGCCTCATCCAGCCCTATGCCACCCAGGGGGTTCTAGGGTGCTGAGATGACTGACGTTTTGCTCCGCTCATGTCGGTCGCCGCGGCACGCAAGAACTGGCCAAAACGACCCAAAATTGGCCATTTTTGGTTGAGCGAGCGAGAGGCAGCACCGTCCCTGCTATACGAATGCCCCATCCATCCCTGTGCCACCGGGGGGTTCCAGGGTGCTGAGATGGCTGACATTTTGCTCCGCTAACGTCGTTCGCCGCGGCACGCAAGAACTGCCCAAAAACAAGCTAAAACAGCCCAAAAACGGGCCAAACTGGCCATTTTTGGCTGAGCGAGCGAGTGGCGAGCGGCGGACAGCGAGCGAAGCGTGAGGCAGCACCGTTCCTGCTATACGAACGCCCCATTCTGCCCTGTGCCACCCGGGGGGTTCCAGGGTGCTGAGATGGCTGACGTTTTGCTGCTCTCACGACATTCGCCGCGACACGCAAAAACGGACCATAAACTAGCCATTTTTGGCTGAGCGAGCGGCGGACAGCGAGCGAAGCGAGAGGCAGCACCGTCCCTGCTATACGAACGCCCCATCCAGCCCTGTGCCACCCGGGGGGTTCCAGGGTGCTGAGATGGCTGCCGTTTTGCTCCACTCACGTCATTCGCCGCGGCACGCAAGAACTGCCCAAAAACTGGCCAAAACGGTCGAAAAACGGGCCAAAACTGGGCATTTTTGGCTGAGCGAGCGAGCGGCGGACAGCGAACAAAGCGAGAGGCAGCACCGTCCCTACTATAAGAATGCCCCATCCAGCCGTGTGCCACCCGGGTGGTTCCAAGGTCCTGAGATGACTGAAGTTTTGCTCTGCTCACGTCGGTCGCCACGGCACGCAAGAACTACCCAAAAACTGACCAAAATGTCCCAAAAACGGGCCAACACTGGCCATTTTTATATGAGCGAGCGAGCGACGGGCCGCGGACAGCGAGTGATGCTTGAGGCAACACCGTCCTTGCTATACGAATGCCCCATCCAGCCCTATGCCACCCGAGGGGTTCCAAGGTGCTTAGATGGCTGACGTTTTGCTCCGCTCACGTCGGTCGCCGCGACACGCAATAACTACCCAAAAATTTGCCATAACGGTTCAAAAAGGGCCAAAACTGGCCATTTTTGGCTGAGCGAGCGAGTGGCGAGCAGCGAACAACGAGCAAAGCAAGAGGCAGCACGGTCCCTGCTATGCGAATGCTCCATCCAGCCCTATGGCACCTGGGGGGTTCCAGGGTGCTAAGATGGCTGACGTTTTGCTCCGCTCACATCGGTCGCCGCGGCACGCAAGAACTGCCCAAAACTGGCCAAAACGGCACAAAAACGGGCCAAAACTGGCCATTTTTGGCTGAGCGATCAAAGAGAGTGGCAGCACTGTCCATGCTATGCGATTGCCCCATCCAGCCCTGTGCCACCCGGGGTGTTCCAGGGTGCTGAGATGGCTGACGTTTTGCTCCGCTCACGTCGGTCGCCACGGCACTCAAGAACTGCCCAAAAAATGGCCAAAACGGCAAAAAAAAGGGCCAAAACTGGCCATTTTTGGCTGAGCGAGAGAGCAGCGAGCGGCAAACAGCGAGCGAAGCGAAAGGCAGCACCGTCCTTGTTATACGAATGCCCCATCAAGCCTGGTGCCACCCTGGGGGTTCAAGGTGCTGACATGGCCATTATTGCATGAGCGAGCGAGTTGCCAGCGGCGGACAGCGAGCGAAGTGAAAGGCAGCACCGTCCCTGCTATACGAATGCCCCATCCAGCCTTGTGCCACCCGGGGGGTTCCAGGGTGCTGAGATGGCTGACGTTTTGCTTCGCTCACATCAGTCGCCGCGGCACGCAAGAACTGCCAAAAACTGGCCAAAACGGCCCAAAAATGGGCCAAAATTGACCATTTTTGGTTGAGCGAGCGAGCGGCGAGCGGCGGACAGCGAGCGAAGCGAGATGCAGCACCGTCCCTGCTATACGAATGCCCCTTCCAGCCCTGTGCCACTCGGGGATTTCCAGGGTGCTAAGATGGCTGACGTTTTACTCCACTCACGTCGGTCGCCGTGGCACGCAAGAACTGCCCAAAAACTGGCCAAAACTGGCTATTTTTGGCTGAGCGAGCGAGTGGCGAGCAGAGAGCGAAGCAAGAGGCAGCACTATCCCTACATTACGAATGCCCCATCCAACCCTATGCCACCCGGGGTGTTCCAGGGTGCTGAGATGGCTAACGTTTTGCTCCGCTTACGTCGATTGCCACGACATGCAAGAGCTGCCCAAAATCAGGCCAAAACGGCACAAAAACGGGCCAAAACTAGCCATTTTTGGATGAGCGAGTGAGCGGCGAGCGGCGAACAACGAGTGAAGCTAAAGGCAAAACCGTCCCTGCTATACGAATGCCCCATCCAGCCCTTGGCTACCCGAGGGGTTCCAGGGTGCTGAGATGGCTGACGTTTTGCTCTGCTCATGTCGTTTGCCGCGGCATGCAAGAACTGCTCAAAAACTGGCCAAAACGGCCCAAAAACGGGTCAAAATTGGCCATTTTTGGTTGAGCGACCGAGCGGCGAGTTGTCACGGACAAACTTCTAAACAGGGTGTTTGATGTAATGCTTATGTATGTCCGTGTCTTTTGGTATGTCCATGCTTTGTACAGCATGTAGGGGACGCCCGAAGGCTTGATAGTCCCATTTTAGTTGGGTCGGTGGCCGCTTTAGGCTTGTAAATAAAGGTTGTGTCATGTGGACACGTGTGAGAGATTGTCGGTCTGTAATGGACCATTTTACCCTTTGTTGTGCAACTGTTCAGAGCTTGTAAAGTCTGTTTGTAATTTGCATTGTCTATAAAGTGTTTTTAGGAGATGTTTGCTTGTGGATCCCGAGTGAGGCCTTTTCTCTGTCCTGTTCTCTCTTTTGTGGGACCTAAGGGACCATGGGAGGCTTTGGGGAGGCTGACCTTTGCGGAGGGACACGCAAGAGTGCCGCACGACTTAGGCAAAACCAGCTAAGTCCGTGACAGATGGTATCAGAGCGGGACAAGCACTCATAGAAACACTTAGCATGCAAATGTGGGGGACCTAGCAGGGCTGCGTTGAGGGCAGTCAACACACGCGCGACCATTTGGGGGAAAACGGGCATGGAGATGTAGGGAAGAGGAGTCGCTCAGAGGGGCAGGCATCTGAGATTGGCATTCAGAGGAATGGCCAACCCTTCACGCAAGAGGCACCACGAGAACAGACAAGCTTGGAAGAATGTGAAGCGCACAAAGGTTGGGATGGCTGAGTTTGAGCTACGGCTCAACGTTGACAATTATACTTGATGGTGCTCAAGGCAAGCCAAGCGCTTGGTAAAGGATGAGACCATCCAAGGTGGAATGAGTTGCTCAACGACCAAAAGAGCTATGCAAAGCTCACATAGGTGAGGGGAATTGCTAGCTCGAAGAATTTGGTACTCATACATGGGCTTGTATGCGGACGACGAAATGTTCGTGGCCATCCCAAGGCGACTGAAACTCGGCGCCATGGAGCATTGAAACTTTCTCTTCGGCATGCAAAGGATACGTCCGTAGGAGGCTGAATGGTGCAACTAGTTCAGCATGTTGCTAGGCCTTGAGGGGTGCAGTGGGGACTGTATTGACGTGGCGTCGCAATCTAGCAAGTGTGTTTGCAAGAGGCAGAACAATGCACAGTTTGTTCAGCAGATCGGAGTTGTCCAATGGGATGGTGGTCTCCGAAACGAAGAGAGATGTTGCTCCAACGGGACAGTTATCTAGGAGGGATAAGTCCCGGCTCTCCTGAGGGGGAATCATGTGGGATGGACCTTATAAGTTGAGGAGGAGTACCTCAACAAACAACAACTCCACGAAGCTCAATGGACTGAGCAAGCGGCGAGGAGTCGTCGCATGATCTCGCTTGAGAGAATGCATTGGTGGATGCATTGCGAGATCAAGTGGGGGAGCGACCCAAAGCAACACAAATGAAGACACACTTGGAGTCGATATGGAGATCGGACTCAAGGGAGGGCTGACCCGTGGAATGGTGGGCGCGAGGGCCACCATCAACTCAATGCAAAAACGAGGAGCGGAGCAACTTGGGTGTAACTTGGCGAAGTACCCAAGCCGCATGAAGGGAGCCAGCATAGAAGATGGAACATGGACCAGAGGCATAGTGCTTTCCTTGGACAGAGGTCAAGGACATGAACTCTTGCAGAGGCAAGAGCAGGATCATGTTGTTCCATGGGTCATTCATTCTGTCGGAGCGGACTCATCTTGCATGGTGCCAAAGACGAAGGGAGCTTCTGGGCACATGCACTTTATCTCGGAGGAGCATTTGATGGAGGAACTAAGGCGACTCAATTTGCGGAGGCGAAGTTGGGATCAGAAGGCCTTAGCACGGGGCAAGAGGACGCAGAGGCGGGTACTCTTGAAGAATATGCCACAGTGTTGTCATTCAAGTTGCTATAAAGGAGGCGGTGCGCAGCGAAGATTGTGCTGGTAGGGGTAGAGGCCCAGGATCCAGACAATGGTGCACTAATTGCAGCGAAGTCGGGGGACTTTGGGAGCTACTAGGCGACGGACTGTCCTAGAGCGGTGCTTCATCGTGGTGTGACCCAAGAGTGGGTGGATGAAGGTCGATTGCCAAAGGAGCGAACAAAATCGAAGGTGGAAGAGACCCTGCGATGTATTGGTAGAGGCCACACATGAAGGGTTCACAATTCGAGTTCATCCCACAAGGATCAGAATGCAATAGAGATGTCACCAGGAGGCGACATGGTGCAGCGGATCGTGGTGGAACAGTTCGTGGCAATGCGATTCACACAACCTAGCCCCGTGAGGGACTAGATCATACGGAGGTATGATCGGGAGCTACTGGAAGCTCCACTTCGGTGAACAACACGACGGCAAGAAGGGCTATGGATTCAAGGAGTGAAGGCCATGGTACCGCAGAGGCGGGTCTTCCGTGCGTGCATCGAATTTTGCATCGGATGAAAGCCTTGGTCATCAGCATATGGGGGCTGTGTTCCACCAAGGGAAAAGTTCGAATGCAAGTACCAGTGAGTCCCATGGGAGGGACTTGATCATACAGCGGTATGATCGAAGCAGCTGGAGAGTTGGACTGCTCCAGAGCTCATATTCGCTTAAGGGAGCCCGACAAGTCAGAGGACAAGGTCGAGTAAGCGAACGTTGCTACCAAGGAAGCTAAGGAGAACAGAATCAGTGCAAACCCTACAACGTGATGGCAGAGGCCGTGCATGGGAGTTGCAGTCTGTTTGTCAATCGACCAAAGGGTGCTGCTTGGAGAACACAGAGGTGTTGAAGCAGGGGGTCGAAAGGGGCGAGAAAGCGACGATGAGTCCAGAGGGACTTAGTTACCCAAAATCAAGCATCAGTTAGAATGGAGGTGGACTCAAAGGAGTACCATAGAGGCATGTCTACTGATTGTGAAGAAAAGGGATGCAGATGCGAGTCAACGGATAGTAGTGCCATGGGCATGGCAGCGCCCATGGTACCGCAGAGGCGGGACTTCCGTGAAAGTCATTGATCCCTTGCTCTCATGGAGGGAGAGCGCTTGGTCGTGAAAGGGGCCGAGGAGGTGGAGCATGCAGAGGCAAACTCCAAGTACCGAGACAAGGCTGAAGGGCAGAGGCCAAGGAACTTCGTAAGACCGGTGTCAATGAGTTTCTCATCAAGATAGCCGAAAGTGAAGGACTTTGGGTCATGCAAGAGTGCACGACCAAGGAATGAAGTAGTCAGTACACGGTGCTGGACCTTCGCTACTCAAGGGAGTAGGCGGCAGAGTTGATGGAGAAGACGGTAAAATCCCAGAGGTGACCAAACCTATTAGAGAATTACTCCAAGTTGGGGTGAAAACTTCCTGCATTCCAGAAGTTCAATGGCATTGAGAAGGTGAATCACAGTAGCTAACTCAACGCAAGGAGTGCAAACACTTCAAGTGCTTCAGAAGTGTGAGCAAAGAGCAGGCGAAGGCCAGTAACCAGCTCAATACATGGAGTACAACCTCGAGGAGGCGGGCGAAGTCAAGTAACCTTTACCTTCTCAACCCTTAAGAGAATGGGCGAAACCGAGTACCCCAATTCTCTTATCTATCCAGCAGAGAAGCTCTGCAAAAGTTTAAAGACCCTTCAAAGATAATGGAAGAAAATAGTTGTCAAATCCTCACCAAATGGTGATAAGTGTTACTAAGAGTAGATTGTCCGCTTCATTTCCCAACGAAATGCCAATCGAAAGCGGAAGTGATGCGAACCTACATGGATGTGACAACTAAGTGAAAGAAGAGTCAATGAGCAAATTTTGTGGAGGAAGGACCCAAATCTTCAGAAGATTGTGAGACGATGCTCGTTAAAAGCTCCAACAAGTATCCACCCAGTTCAAGCAGCATGAGGCATTTGAGAGACTGGCGCAGTAAGGATGGTCTTTTCCTTCATTTGAAGGATCCGTAGGAATCAACAAGGATCTACACAACTCAACCAACCCCACACTGGAGTCAGAGTCATTGGTGAGTTGAAGCAGCATGGCAGATCAAAAGGTTCGACGAATCGAAAACAATAGTGGAGAGCAGTTGGGAGCCAAGGGATGCATTGCAGCTGGAGCAGAAGATTGAAGACTCAGTAGAGGTAAGGAGTTGCAGTGTCGACAAAGGCTTCGACGAGGATGTCGAAGGAATAAGTGGGGGAGAATGTCACGAACAAACATCTAAACAGGGTGTTTGATGTAATGCTTATGTATGTCCATGTCTTTTGGTATGTCCATGCTTTGTACAGCATGTAGGGGACGGTCGAAGGCTTGATAGTCCCATTTTAGTTGGGTCGGTGGCCGCTTTAGGCTTGTAAATAAAGGTTGTGTCATGTGGACACATGTGAGAGATTATCGATCTGTAATGGACCATTTTACCCTTTGTTGTGCAACTGTTCAGAGCTTGTAAAGTCTGTTTGTAATTTGCATTGTCTATAAAGTGTTTTTCGGAGATGTTTGCTTGTGGATCCCGAGTGACGCCTTTTCTCTGTCCTGTTCTCTCTTTTGTGGGACCTAATGGACTATGGGAGGCTTCGGGGAGGCTGACCTTTGCGGAGGGACACGCAAGGGTGCCGCACGACTTAGGCAAAACCAGCTAAGTCTGTGACAGAGTGGCGGACAGCGAGAGAAGCGAGAGGCAGCACCGTCCCTGCTATACGAATGCCCCATCCAACCCTGTGCCACCCGGGGGGTTCCACGGTGCTGAGATGGCTGACGTTTTGCTCAGCTCACGTCGTTCGCCGCGGCACGCAAGAACTACTGAAAAACTAACCAAAATGGCCCAAAAATGAGCCAAAATGGCCGTTTTTGGCTGAGCGAGTGAGCGGCGAGCAGTAGACATCGAGCAAAGCGAGAGGTAGCACCGTCCCTGCTATACGAATTTTCCATCCGGCCCTGTGCCACCCGGAGGATTCCAGGGTGCTGAAATTGCTTACGTTTTGCTCCGCTCATGTCAGTCGCAACGACACCAAGTACTGCCCAAAAACTAGCCATAACGACCCAAAAACGAGCCAAAACAGGCCATTTTTGGATGAGCGAGTGAGCGGCGAGCGGCGAACAGCGAGCAAAGCGAGAGGCAGCACCATCCCTACTATACGAATGCCCTATCCAGCCCTTTGCCACCCGAGGTGTTCCAAGGTGCTGAGATGGCTGACGTTTTGCTTCGCTCACGTCGGTCACCATGGCACGCAAGAGCTGCCCAAAAACTGGCCAAAACGGCCCAAAAACTAGCCATTTTTGGATGAGCGAGCGAGCGGCGGACAGCGAGCGAAGCGAGAGGCAGCACCATCCCTGCTATACGAATGCCCCATCCAGCCCTGTGCCACTCGGGGGGTTCAATGGTGCTGAGATGGCTGACGTTTTGCTCTGCACACGTCGGTCGCCGCAGCATGCAAGAACTGCCCAAAAATGGACAAAACGGCTCAAAAACGAGCACAAACTGGCCATTTTTGGCTGAGCGAGCGAGCGGCGAGCGGCGAACATTGAGCGAAGCGAGAGGCAGCACCATCCCTACAATACGAATGCCCCATCCAGCCCTGTGCCACCCGGAGTATTCCAGGGTGCTGAGATGGCTGACGTTTTGATCCGCTCACGTCGATCGCCGCGGCACGCAAGAGCTGCCCAAAATCAGGCCAAAACGGCCCAAAAACGGGCCAAAACTGGCCATTTTTGGATGAGCGAGCGAGCGGCTAGCGGCGGACAGCGTGTGAAGCGAGAGGCAGAACCGTCCTTGCTTTACGAATGCTGCATCCAGCCCTTGGCCACCTGAGGGGTTCCAGGTTGCTGAGATGGCTGAAGTTTTGCTCCGCTCACGTCGGTCGCCGTGGCATGCAACAACTGCCCAATAACTGGCCCTAACGACCAAAAAACAGGCCAAAACTGGCCATTTTTGGCTGAGCGAGCGAGTGGCGAGCGGTGAACAGTGAACGAAACGAGAGGCAGCACCGTCCCTGCTATATGAATGCCCAATCTAGCCCTGTGCCACCCGGGGGTTTCCAAGGTGCTGAGATGGCTGACATTTTGATCCGCTCATGTCGGTCACCACGTCTTGCAAGAACTACCCAAAAACTGGCCAAAACGGGTCAAAATTGGCCATTTTTGGCTGAGCGAGCGAGCGGCGTGCGGCGATCAACGAGCGAAGTGAGAGACAGCAACGTCCCTGCTTTACGAATGCCCCATCCAGCCCTGTGCCACCCGGGGGGTTCAAGGGAGTTGAGATGGTTGACGTTTTGCTCGACTCACGTTGGTCGCCGCAACACGCGAGAACGACCCAAAAACTGGCCGAAACGACCTAAAAACGAGCCAAAACTTACCATTTTTGGCTGAGCGAGCGAGCGGTGATCAACGAACAGCGAGCAAAGCGAGAGGCAGCACCGTCCTTGCTATACGAATGCCCCATCTAGCCCTGTGCCACCCGGGGGTGTCCAGGGTGCTGACATGGCTGACGTTTTGCTCTGCTCACGTCGGTCGCTGTGGCATGCAAGAACTGCCAAAAAACTGGACAAAACGGCCCAAAAACAAGCAAAAACCGGCCATTTTTGGCTGAGCGAGCGAGCGACGAGCGGCGAACAATGAGCGAAGCGAGAGGCAGCATCATCCCTACAATACGAATGCCCCATCCAGCCCTGTGCCACCCGGAGTGTTCCAAGGTGCTGAGATGGTTGACGTGTTGCTCCGCTCACGTCGGTCGCCGCGGCACGCAAGAGCTGCCCAAAATCAACCAAAACGGCCAAAAAAGGGCCAAATGTGGCCATTTTTGGATGAGCGAGCGAGCGGCTAGCGGGGGACAGCGAGTGAAGTGAGAGGCAGAACCGTCCCTGTTATACAAATGCCCCATCTAGCCCTTGGCCACCTGAGGGGTTCCAGGGTGCTGAGATGGCTGAAGTTTTTCTCCGCTCACGTCGGTCGCCGCGGCACGCAACAACTGCCCAAAAATTGGCCGTAACGGCAAAAAAAAAGGCCAAAACTGGCCATTTTTGGCTGAGCGAGCGAGCGGCGAGCGGTGAACAGTGAACGAAACGAGAGGCAGCACCGTCCCTGCTATACGAATGCCCAATCCAGCCCTGTGCCACCCGGGGGGTTCCAAGGTGCTGAGATGGCTGACATTTTGATCCGCTCATGTCGGTCACCACATCTTGCAAGAACTACCCAAAAACTAGCCAAAACGACCCAAAAACGAGCCAAAACTTACCATTTTTGGCTGAGCGAGCGAGCGGCGAGCGGCGAACAGTGAGCGATGCGAGAGGCAGCACCGTCCCTGCTATACGAATGCCCCATCCAGCCCTGTGCCATCCGGGGGGTTCTAGGGTGTTGAGATGGCTGACGTTTTGCTCCACTCACGTCGGTCGTTGCGACACGCAAGAACTACCAAAAAACTGGCCAAAACTGGCCATTTTTTGCTGAGCGAGCGAGCGGCGAGCGGCGAACAACGAGCGAAGTGAGAGGCAGCAACCTCCCTGCTATACGAATGCCCCATCCAGACCTGTGCCACCTGGGGAGTTCAAGGGAGCTGAGATGGCTGACGTTTTGCTCCGCTCACGTTGGTCGCCGCAACACGCGAGAACGGCCCAAAAACTGGCCAAAACGACTCGAAAACGAGCCAAAACTTACCATTTTTGGCTGAGCGAGCGAGTGGCAAGTGGCAAAGAGCGAGCGAAGCGAGTGGTATCACAGTACATGCTATACGACTGTCCCATCCAGCTCTGTGCCACCCAGGGTGTTCCTGGGTGCTGAGATGGTTGACGTTTTGCTCCGTTCACGTTGGTCATCGCGGCACACAAGAACTGCCCAAAAGCTGGCCAAAATGGCACAAAAATGGCCAAAACTGGCTATTTATGGATAAGCAAGCGAGTGACGAGCGGCGGACAGCGAGCGAAGCGAGAGGCAGCACCGTCCCTACTATACGAATGCCCCATCCTTCCCTATGCTAACCAGGGGGTTCCACGGTGCTGAGATGGCTAACGTTTTACTCAGCTCACGTCGGTCGCCGCGGCACTCAAGAACTGCCCAAAAACTGGCCAAAATGGCCCAAAAAAAGGCCAAAACTGGCCATTTTTGGCTGAGCGAGCGAGCGAGCGGCGAGCAACGAACAGCGAGCTAAGTGAGAGGCAGCACCGTCCCGATTATACGAATGCCCCATCAATCCCTGTGCCACCCGAGGGGTTCTAGGGTGCTAAGATGGCTGACGTTTTGCACCGCTCACGTCGGTCGCCGCGACACGGAAGAATTGTCCAAAAATTGGCCAAAACAGCCCAAAAACGGGCCAAAACTTGCCATTTTTGGATGAGCGAGCGAGCGGCGGACAGCGAGCGAAGCGAGAGCCAGCACCGTCCCTGCTATACGAATGCCCCATCTAGCCCTATGCCACCCGGGGGGTTCCAGCATGCTGAGATGGCTGACGTTTTGCTTCGCTCACGTCGGTCGCCGCGGCACGCAAGAACTGCGCAAAAACTGGCCAAAATGACCCAAAAAGGGTCAAAATTGGCCATTTTTGGTTGAGCGAGCGAGCGACGAGCGGCGGATAGCGAGCGAAGTGAGATGCAGCACCGTCCCTGCTATACGAATGCCCCATCCAGCTCTGTGCCACCCAGGGGGGTTCCAGGGTGCTGAGATGGCTGACGTTTTGCTCCGCTCACGTCGTTCGCCGCGGCACGCAAGAATTGCTCAAAAACTGGCCAAAATAGGCCATTTTTGGTTGAGCGATCGAGCGACAAGCGGCATACATCGAGCGAAGCGAGAGGCAGCACAGTCCCTGCTATACGAATGCCCCATCCCTGTGCCACCCGGGGGGTTCCAGGGTGCTGAGATGGCTTACGTTTTGCTCCGCTCACTTCGGTCGCTGCGACATGCAATAACTGCCCAAAAACTGGCCAAAACGACCCAAAAACGGCGAAAACTGGCCATTTTTGGCTGAGCAAGCGAGTGGCGAGCGGCGGACAGCGAGCGAAGCGAGAGGCAGCACCGTCCCTCCTCTACTAATGCCCCATCTAGCCCTATGTGGTAGAACCCTTACAGATTCTAAACTTGGGGTTGATCTCTTTAGGGGATCGGCCTCCTTGGAACTCTATAGGGGTTCCTCCCTCCAAGTTGCTGCTCAAAGGCAAGTGTTAGAACCCTTGCAGATTCTAACTTGGGGGTTGATCTCTTTAGGGGATCGGCCTCCTTGGAACTCTATAGGGGTTCCTCCCTCCAAGTTGCTGCTCAAAGACTGCAGAAAAGATTCATCTATTGCTTGTGAAAAGAGGAGGAATACATGGCTATTTATAGGGTTTCTAAACCCTAACTTCTAATAGGACTCCTACTCAAGACTCCTTCTTCTAACCAACTCCTAATAGACTTCTAATCAAGACTCCTATTTCTTTACAACTCCTAATTTATCTCTAAGAAACAATCTCCTAACCCTAGCCGGCCTCTTCACCTCTTTAATAGGGGTCGGCTTAGGTAGGTTTTACATGAATGTCCCTCTCAATTAGGACTCTCCTAGCTAGAGTCCTAACACACCCGCCCTCTTCAAATCAGCCTTGTCCTCGAGGTCAATTTATTTATTCATGAATTTTGGGAATTTGATCTTCAAGTCGTCATAGTTCTCCCAAGTGGCATCTTCTATTGGTAGGTTCACCCACTGTATTAGCACTGTAGTAGTGGGTCATCGTCGTCGAGTCACGATTCGTCGATCAATAATGACACTTGGCTGGGTCTGGAGTTTTCCTTGGATAGTCATATTTGGTGGGTGGCTTTGGGCTGTCTCCAAGCACCTATTTACAAATTTTGACTGGCCGTTGATTTGCGGGTGATATGCCGTACTCCTTTTCAATTTAGTACCCTGTATATAGAATAACTTTGTCCAAAATCTGCTCATGAAGATGCAAGTAGAATTTATCATAAGCACAATGCGTCCCTTATAGTGTAATTCTTTTGAGTCCCAATTGTAATGAGCCACGGAGCTTGGTGCTTCCTGCAATTTTTTTATAATCTTACTTGTCTCTGAATCTTCCTGCCATTCTATATTAATATCCTCAAGGAAGTCGCTGGTTGGAAATGAAACTGCTGAAACTTCAGCTTGCTCGGGTAGCTGCGAAAGCGCATCTGCAAAAATATTCTCTTTCCCCTTTTTGTAAGTTATTTCATAATCAAATCCAAGAAGTTTTGTTACCCATTTTTGCTACTCAGGGGATGATATCTTTCACTCCAAAAAGTACTTGAGGCTTTTATGGTCGATTTTAATTTGAAATCGTCGACCATTCAAGTAGTGTCTCCACCTCGTTGCTACGCGCACAATGGCAAGCATCTCCTTATCATATATTGACTTATTTTGATGGGAGGGAGATAGTGTCTTGCTAGTGTATGTTAGTGGTCGACCATCTTGCATGAGAACGGCTCCAATTCTGACTCCAAATGCGTCGGCCTCAATGATGAAGGGTCTATTGAAATCTGGTAGCGCAAGCACCGGCGTCATTGTCATGGCTGCCTTAAGTTTGTCGAAGGCAGCAGAGGCTTTGTCCAACCAATGGAAAACATCTTTTTTCAGTAAAGAAGTGAGTGGTGCACTGATCTTCCCATAGTCCTTAACAAATTTTTGGTAATAGCCCGTTAGTCCAAGGAACCCCCGTAGTAATTTCATGTTTGTAGGTTTCGGCCAGCCTTGCATTTTCTCAATTTTTGCTGGGTCTACTGCCACTCCTTTTTCTGATATTATATGCCCAAGGTACTCTACTTTTTGCTGGAGAAAGCTGCACTTTGGTTGCTTTACAAAAAGAGTATTCTCCCGAAGGATCGTCAGAACAATCCGTAAATGCCGAATTTGGTGGTAACCGGATCGGAGGTCAAACTTCGTGAAGACTCGAGCTCCTTTTAATTCATCAAGAAGTTCATCCACCACTGGTATTGGGTACTTGTCCTTGACGGTGATGCCATTTAAAGCTCGGTAATCAATGCATATTCGCCATGTTCCATCCTTCTTGCGTACAAGTAGCACCGTTGAAGAGTAGAGGTTGCAACTTGGCCGAATAACTCCTGTTTTGAGCATCTCTTTTACAATCCTTTCTGTTTCATCCTTCTGGAGATGTAGATATTGATATGGCCGAGTATTTACTGGAGGTTTGTTTGAAAGAATCGTTATATAATGATCATGCCGACGGGTAAGATGTAGGTTGTAAGGTTCGTCAAATATATCTGAAAATTTAGCAAGCAAAGGAAGTAGGTTTGGATCTTCAAATTCTATTGGCTCTCCCTTAGTTTGCTGCTCAAGTTGTACCAAAAATCTGCGGCATGCTTTATGCAAAATCTTCTCCATTTGTTGTGTGCAAATCATCGTTACGTCACCCCCGTGTTTCTCGTTCAGTATCACCTGTTTCTCCTTACTGTAAAATTTCACAATTAGTTGCATAAAATTCCAAGAAATATCACCTAATATTGTCAACCATTTAATTATGAGCATGGCCTCATGATCATCAAGTGGGAGAAGGAAGAAATCTGCAATTATCTCTTGGTTCTGCAGCAATAGTTTCTCTTGCGGGCGCCTATGATCATACTTCAAAATCCATCCATCGGCGATCTTAACGTCAAACCTGCTGCAATTCTCAATAGGTAATGCTATCTGGACAACAACCTTACTGTTTAAAAAGTTATTAGTACTGCCCGTGTCAATGAGAACAGTGATCGGTTGTTGTTTGAGAAGGCCTCCAACTTTCATCGTTTGCGGGTTTGAGTAGTCGGCTAGTGCATGTACCGTAACTTCGATCGATTGTGGCTCTTCTTCTCTATCTTCTTCTTCATGTTCCAAGCTCTCTTCTGAATGTTCATTGACCTCTTCTTCTATTGGTTCAATCATAAGAAGTCTCCCTTTACTACAGCGATGCTCACGGCTCCACGGCTTGTCACAATGCCAACATAACCCCTTCGCATATCGCTCCCGAAGCTCTTCTCCTGTTAACCTCTTTGGTGTAGGGACTATGGCCGTTTAGGCCATGGAAGTTTGAGGCAATAACAGGTCTGTGTTGCCCTTAGATGTTCTGGGCCGCACGTGCGCTACACTGATGTATTCAACGAGTCTATAGCCTTGGTCGACAGGCCCGGGTAATCTTTGAAAATTTCATCATGATGGGGATAGATCATTGCAATTGTTGGTCTTCAACGAGGAATTCCTAGTAAGTGCGAGTCATCAGTTTGCGTTGACTACGTCCTTGCCCTTTATACACATCGCCCGTCGCTCCTAACGATTGAATGGTCCGGTGTAGTGTTCGGATTGATGCGACGGGGGCGGTTCGCCGCTCGCGACGTCGCAAGAAGTCCACTGAACCTTATCATTTAGAGGAAGGAGAAGTCGTAACAAGGTTTCCATAGGTGAACCTGTGGAAGGATCATTGTCGAGACCCACTAACGAGGACGACCATGAATGCGTTAACGATTGCTGACCGGGCTCGTCCCGACAACACCCCGAATGTTGGTTCGCCCTCGGGCGGGATGGCCGAGGGGATGAACTACCAACCCCGGCATGGATAGCGCCAATGAACATGAATATCGAAGTCGGATGGCCTCGCTGCATGCAGTAGGCTACAATTCTGACGGTGACCCCATTGGACGACTCTCGGCAACGGATATCTCGGCTCTCGCATCGATGAAGAACGTAGCGAAATGCGATACCTGGTGTGAATTGCAGAATCCCGTGAACCATCGAGTCTTTGAACGCAAGTTACGCCCTAGGCCATCCGGGTAAGGGCACGCCTTCCTGGGCATCATGCTTTTGATGCTTCGTCATTGCCCCCTCGGGGGGCGGGGGCGAACGCGGAGGATGGCCGCCCGTGCCGGAAGGTGCGGTTGGCCGAAGAGCGGGCCGTCGGTGGTTGTCGAACACGACGCGTGGTGGATGCCATGTTCGAGCCATACGTCGTGCCTTCGGGACCCAAGCGAGGCCTCGAGG